>CM049375.1:5628402-5931070 GCA_026937815.1 Etheostoma perlongum | reverse complement strand
AGTTTTTAGTTACACAGCCAACGGTTTAGAAGATTTCTAATGAAATGTATTGATATTTGCTTGATAGAGTGAAAAAAAGTTTCAGATAGAAAAAAGATGTTGCCATTGAGGTTGTTTTATCTTTGACCACTAGGCCACCCTGTTTTTACTAAATGAAAAAATAGCATAAATAAAAATGATGAAAATAAATGAAAATGCTACAATGAAAATGATAATACAGTCCAACCCCCAAAATACAATTTCAATTATATAAAACAGAAGAAAAGCAACAAATCCTCCTAACCCATTGTAGTGTTATTTAGCCCGGCAAGCCAGTATGATATGGTTGGTATGCAAAAGATTCATTATTTCTTTCATATCATATCATAAAAGACTACCTTCAGCTGTAAAAAACTAAGCCCACTACCACTTTTAAAGAACAGTAATGTTGGCTGAGATCAAACAGGCTTAATATTAAAAAGGGGCACTGGCTCCCCCCCCCCTCTATAAATGCCAGAGTTCAAATCTTAGAAGCAACAGTCGGTTTCCATAGTTGCATTGTTCCATTTTTTGCATAAGTCTTTAATTAGTGCATGTTTCGGTCCAATTACCCCATTGTGAATATATTTAAAAGAATATAACAAGATTAACAAATTACTCCGCACCTGAACATGGCCTGGAATCAAACTGAGGGCATTGAGATTACAAACCTCCCAATATGCTTTTTTTTTATTCTTTATTTTTTTTCTGGCTGGTGGGTAGGTGGAGGTCTAAAATAGACAGCTTTTATTGCATCTTCTCCTTTTCAATATGCTTTTTGTCTTTTTTCACCATGGTCAAATAAAAATGTACAACATTTCAGCTTTTTCTCTGGGCATTTACAATCAAGGTATTTTGGTGCACAAATTGTAGATAAGCACTGAAACAGATGGATGGAAACATGCCTAATATAATAAAAACTATCATGCAATCTACTGTTTAAAAAAACTATGATAGAAGGTTTTTTAAATTGGACTGTCTGTCTGATGACTGTCTCTTCCTTCAAATCTGCATGTAAAAAAGGCCAAAAAGAAAATGAACAAAAACACACTTAAACTTACACCCATTAAAAGTAAAAAGCAGGAATTAAGTATAAATAATTAATTTTCCTTTGTGTGACTGTACTCCCTAACTGAACATAGTTTGGGCAAATGCATTATGCATGTCTTTTTTTGGGGATAAAAAGCTGATAAGTTGTATTCATTCAAGTGCAGTTCTTCTGTGACAAAACTTTATTTAGCAGCAACATGAAACACAGACATACCTCCCCTTTTATATCATTTTCTTAGTTTGAGAAAGTAAACAAATTAAAAATAAGATTCTGTTTCCTAATATGGTCATCTGTCTCTCTCTCTCTCTCTCTCTGTGTCTCCATGCAGTCCTTCCTTTCACCACCACAGGGAGGCAGATGTACACAGGGCAGGGCGACCGGCCTCCGATGACTGCAGGAGAATCCTCTCTCTACTCTCTCTAACAGTGAGTTTAATACTAAACTCTTTCTCCCTTTTGTTTTGGTGCTCTGTCATGCATGTGACCCCTTAACATAATTAAATCCCTAACCATCCTGTTATGTTTATTCTCCAGTTACAGCAGAATTTGTTCCTTGGTCAATGTGACTCTGTGCATGTTCGCTGTAATCAATGACCAATTTCAATGTAAAAATAATTCCCTAGATCTAAGGATACGGGAGTCAAATTCAAATTTGAAATGTCATTTGATTTGACAGAGTTTTGTTACATTTACTTATATGTGTCGCATACCCAACAGCACCATCCACGGTTCGATTTTGGCTGGGGACCTTTTGTTGTTAAACCTGTAAATCTGTCTCAAGGTTTCCTGTGTTCTCTACACGGCTCTCAGCTCTCAATTATGGGCCATATGCCAAAATGCTATGAAAGATCCTATGACATGCTGCTTTTTTTGGATGCATTTTTTATAGCTATAAGACTGTATCTGAAGTCTTTTCCTGAAATTCAGCCTTGATGCAGAATTACAACCACTAGAACCAGACAATCACAAGATTTATGTGCCAGTTTTTTAAATCAAATTTCTATTAATTTATTTCAAGAAAAAAAGGAATCCTTCAAAACATTCCTGGATATAAACTAAAACTAATAACTTGACTCAGGGTGCAACTTTTCATAAAACTGCATTGTCAATTATCTAAAGATTCTTTAGATATCTCTTACTCGCAAGAAATGTCATGGTTGCTGAACAGGTGGTTGGATTACAGCCAAATGTATTGAGGTTTTCATTTTACCTTTGTCAAATAGAGATTTATTGACTCAACGAGTAATGATTTTAGTTCATCAATAATCACAGTCGCCGGTGTAAGTATTTGTTGGGTGATAAGTAACAGTATAAATACATATAATAATACATATATAATAATACTATAACATAATGTTGATAACAATGATGTGCTCACAGGGTTCACAAATACATACAAATACAAATGTATACAAATACAAAATAATATACCTTCCCCCATAACACATCAAATAAATCACATTAAATTATACATCAAATATACAAAAACAGACAAGTTATTACTACAAGGAAAGTAGAAGAAAAATTAGTAATTCAGTAGCAATCTAAAAAAGAAATCAGTAAGGTTGCAAGATTCATTTAAACAGGAAGATTGTTCTAGCCATGGGCGGTTAACCTTTTCAAGGCATTCCGCAGTTTGAAAAAGCCAAAGGTTTCCAAAACCACTAACATTTTTCTGTCATATCACTCCTTAGGTATGAGCTGTTTTTTAATGAGTGGTCAAGGAGAGAAACTGCACTTTAGTAATCTTTTCTCTGTGCCAGTGTGCAGTGTTTAAACAAAAAAAAAAAAACATTGTGTTCAAATTATACATTTTAAAGCTGCTGCTAATTGCAATACTGCTATACTGTGAAACTGTGATATTTTTACTAAAGGTTACACCTGTCAGAACTGGATACCGGCCCATGCCTACACTGTTCCAGAGTTTTTGGGCTCTGACAGCGAAAGCACAATCTCCTAAGTTTTAGGTCTTGATAGGGAGGCCTGTTAGCAGAGCTTTGTTGTTTTGTTATGCGATCTGAGAGTGTATGCAGTTAAATAGGGGCATACAAGTTCACAGATGTACAGTATGCTGCAAAGACCATGTTGTGCTAAAAATAAGTAATATGTAAAACTTTAAAATCAGTCCTGAAGTTAACTAAAGCCCATACTGGGAGGCTAAAATGGGGATACTTGATCTAGGGATGTCACCAGACCGATACTCACGGTACCTTCTGGTTCTAAAATGACAATCAGAAAAGAAGAATTAAATTGTTACCACAGCTACGTATTAAAAGCCAGACTAAACAGATACATTTTGAGTATGGTCCAAAAAAGAGCTACATCTGTAGGGGTGGATGGTCTTCTTCCTTTGTGTCTCCCCATCACCTTTTGAGGAAGTTGGCCAGCTGCTATGTCCTCAGTAATGTCCTCAATAAGTTTTGCTACCAGGGTTCCCAATTCACGTTGACCCCCTGTTCACCAGAGCCTGGACTCCACCTCTTTTATGTGAATGTGCGCGTCGCTGGATTGGGAAACCCTGGCTTGATTGAACTAGTTGTTAACCACCGTCGTAGCAGGACCGCTGTTGAAATAAATCCGGCATGTTGATCTTGATTTTTTAGTACAGGTCTCTGCTCCCCGGTCCTCTAACCAGGGATTACTGATGGTCCCAAGCACCGCTAAAATACTAAAGGGGACATTTCGTCTTAATTCTGGCGATCTCTGTTGATGCTTCTAAAGAGCAGCTTAAGAGGCATTTGTTTAAAATTTGCTTTTGACTCATGATTGTAACGGGTTTTGGGTTTAATCTTTTAAATTACCTTTTATTGATCTTTCTATTATTTTGCCTTGCATATTTTCTGTTGGACTCTGCTGTATTTTTACAAATGTTTATCTTGTGAAACACTTTGTGACTTGTGTCTATAAAAAGGTAGTTTGTCAAATTAACTTATTATTATTATTATGATCATTATTATTATTATTAGGAGCGGTATGACAGAAAATTTAGTGGTTTTGACACCTTGACTTTTTTCAAACCGCGTAATACCTTGAAACCGGTAACCGGCCCATGACTAATTTCTATATTATAAACAGTATGTTTTTTTTAAATAGAAAATATATATTTAATTTTTGTCTAACACTAAAGATGTTTAACACATAACTTCACAAACTAAACATGAAATGTATTCATTTAATAAATTGTTTGTTTCTATTACCTAGTTGTATATTTAATTGTGGAAAACTAAAAAGGTTCTGTATTTCTTTTCACCTGTATCTATATTCACTTCTGCAAAATCCACTTCTTCAAAAGCAATCATGATAAACGGTTAGCCGATAATGTTGTAATCATTATTATATTTCAAAGGGGATTGTTTCAACAATTTTATTTATTGTGCACCACATTTGTGAATAGTAACACAGTGAGTCAGTATGCTTGTATACGTATATATGGTTGTTGAAGGGCTGTAAAAGCAGTCCAACAACATGGGGATTAAACACCAGATATACATAAACACACTGTGATGCGCTCAAGATTGTTAATGATTTACCTACACACGCTAGTACTGCCAAATGTATAATTATTTTTTGTGCCAAGTGCAATTAGTCTTGGCGGTCATCAAAAGTTTTTGCTCCCAGGTTCACCCCCCTCTGTCAAAAAAAAACAGGTGAACAGGTGAAGCCAACAGATAGATCACTTCCGCTCAAACCGTGACTAAAACACCCACCACCTACAGCCTTAGTGCACATAATAATAAATAAATAATATAAATGAGACCATAAACAACATACAATATGTGGCTCCTACAATGCTCCTGTGTGTATATATTTACTGTATGGTCCAGGATGCAAGTTTTCTATTACATATTTGCAGACTTGTGGTGTATAATAATGATATAGAACTGTACATAAAAGTTAATCACATTTTTTGTGAAGCAATAAAGCTGTTCCATTGTTACGCAGTACACAAGACCAAACTCTTAAAATGGTTTATTATAGTTTTTCTTTTTTACACATATTGTTCATTTTCACGTACAGCTTGCTCAAAATTATTATGAACAGAAATTAGTGGAAAAAAAAACATGACAACATCGTATCATCACCAAAAATCATATACAATATTGAATCAGCCCCCAGCCCTAGTGATAAACTCTCACAAGAGGCGTTACATGTGCCAGTTTTTATAAAAATGTAACCTTTGCGTTTCAATTAAAGTAAGTTCAATAGTTTATAAGAATACTTTTTTTCTTCTTCATTAAACCTGTAGAAAGTCCTTAAACATTGCTGGATATGGACTAAAAATTGATCGCTAGACTCCAGGTCTATATTTTCACCAAATTATATTGTAAAAATATTAACAGATTTTCAGATAGGCGTTTGGTGGAAGTCATTAGACAATATTAGGTTTGTGAGGGCATTCAGCTACACACACTCAGGCTGTGTTAAACAATTATCGTGCTGCACATTCCTCATTCTTTTTTTTTGACTTTGCTTCCAGAAAACACTTTTCGCAAAAACTTAACTACAGAAACAAAAACAGTAAATACTAGCAAAATAACTGCCAAAGCAGAAACCCCACCACATCAATTGAGTGATACTGGATCCTTGACATCTTGTAAGACTCCGTCCTTAGATGTGCCGCTCCTTTGTGCCTCATGACAAACTCAATCCAGAACATGGCCCGGTCCAGTGGTTTCATGGGCTGGTCTCTCTACCCAGGTTGGACAGCGCCTTCATCTTCTCCGTGTAGCTTGGGTCATAGAGTACCTCCTTCAGTGCCTCCAGGAAGTTATCCTTGTTCACAGTTGCAATGTCCAGGTTTTTGGCCACACCTCTTGCTTTCATCCTGAAGAAGTTGTCATGCTGGTCAAACATGAGGGGAAGGCCGACCAGGGGGACACCGTGGTAGATGGCCTCCTGTATTCCATTGGTGCCTCCGTGGGCCACAAAAACTCTGGTCTTGGGGTGGCCTAGGAGGTCATTTTGGGGCAACCAGTCTAAGAGTAGGTGTTGTTGCCGAGGGTGGATGGTCTTTTGCCTTTGTGCCTCCAGATCACCTTTTGAGGAAGTTGGGCAAAAGCAGCTGCAATGTCCTCAGTAATGTCCTCAGGAAGTTTTGCTACCAGGGTTCCCAATGTCATAACAATGACCCCATGTTCACCAGAGCTCTGGACAAAGTCCTCTAGTTCTTTAGACAGTGGCTTGGAGGGTTTGCACTGAAATCCTGACATGTAGACAATGTTTGGCATTGTGGGTCGTGGAAATTCAAAGGTAAAATCATTTCTCATCAGCCAGATGTCTGCTGCCTGGAACAGCTCCATGTAATGTACATCATTTCCAAAGTAATGATGGACAAAGGGTTTAGTTTGAGTCTGTGATATACCAAGTTTGAAAAGATGTGAAGGCAAAGTAAAATAGGTTTTTTTGACCCGTTGGGAAAATGTCATCTTGTCAGTCAGCTCTGACATTGGTATTGGGATATAGGATAGTGGGGAAGGAGCAATTGCTTGATGTCCCTCTCCCTGAATAGTCCATCTCACATTTAAGACAAGTGGAAGACCCAAACGGTGAGCCAAAAGCACTCCACTACCAATCGCCCGGGTCCGTCAGAACCAAATCATATTTGGCATCCTGCAGGCTCTGCATCAGTTTTTGTATTCTCAAACATATCCCGAATCATCT
Organism: Etheostoma perlongum; assembly: GCA_026937815.1. Taxonomy (NCBI): domain Eukaryota; kingdom Metazoa; phylum Chordata; class Actinopteri; order Perciformes; family Percidae; genus Etheostoma; species Etheostoma perlongum. The sequence goes on along the minus strand of CM049375.1, from coordinate 5,924,341 downwards.
GAATCACCTGTTTATTCATCTCATAGAACTGCTCTAACAGTCTATATTCCAAAGCTATACGGGCCATAACTGAAGCACCTTCCCCGCCGCATGGTAATCATTGTGGTTACAAATGACCCAAAGAGTTCTTCATCAAAGCCAGCAGAGGAATTTATAGTGATGGCCTTGTAGTGAGGGGACTCTGGCTTGATGTACCAGCTGTCTGATGGCGCATCACTGTGATTTCATGGCCTCTGGAGTGAAGCTCCTCGATGAGGACATTCATGTTGATCCAGTGGCTTCCATCCACAGGGAACACCAAGACTTTCCCTCCATTTACCAAGGGTGAAGAGCAGAGCAGCACTGCAAGTGCCACCAAGATCGGTTGGAACATCTCTGTAAAAAATTCTGACAAGAGATGTGAGGATGTTAGATCTTTCTCTCTCAACAAGGCTTTACATTTCTTGAGGTCAAGAGTAACTTAACAAATAACTTACATGAATAACTTTAAAATATAGAATTATTTAATTTGTGCATGCCCTAAACTTATGGGCTGCATTTTGGTTTCAATACTGCAGCCCAAAAAACAGATCCTTAAAAGGCTTTCCACAAATGATTGTCAGCAAACGTACGCTCACTGGTCCAAGACTTACATAATTCCCAGTTCCCTGATTACACAACCATACAGTGTGGAAATCCTGCTACTAATTCCCAAGATATTTACAAAAGCTGTTTTGATCTGGTATATGTTTCCTCTCCGGTGTCACAGCTTTGTGTTCATGTACATGTGTTACAGGTAGTATAATAGGTGTTGAATGATGAAGGGGATTTAATAGCAGCTGCCTTTTGTATTCACAAGGTCAAACAAAGGTTCACGTATTGTGCTAACAAGAAGAAGAATGTACTTGTACTACATGTGTGTTTCACAGAGTGTTTCAAACATGTTATATAATTTTTTATGAGGAAATATCATTTTGTCTCAGGTTCAATAAAGTAAAAAGTTATGTGCTACTACTACTTCTACTACTACTACTACTACTATATATACTATATACTATATGCTTTATAAGTAAATAATTTATACACCTGGGTAAAGGTTAATAAAACTACAGTACCTTGAGACCACTGCAGGGGCTTAATGATATGGGCTCTTTCTTAGCTATTATTACAACTATTTAGTATTTATAACTTTTGATGTGTAAATAACATTGTGGAGACCTGAAAATTGAGAGCAATGCATTAAATAACAAAATATTACCAGGAAAACCTGAGGCAATTTTGTAAGCTGATACGCTTCTGTTCTCCAAAATAATTCCTCACACAGTAGAACATTTTGTTCTTTTAGTCTGAGTTTTCCTGCAGCCATGAGTATGCTCATTTTCTTACAGTCTATAAGATGAATTTCAGGAATACCATACCAAGCCAGGTTGCTCAAAGCATTCATAAAGTGGAGTACCTTTGTCAAACTTGTCAATAGGAACTCACTAATCTTTGAGATCATAGCATCCATCTGCAAGTACATTTGCTTCAAACTCAATGCATGCACATATACATCACAGTAACTTACACGTAGAATAATCACGTCATCCAACATGAAAACAAAACTGAAAAATCAGTAAATTCTTTTTTAAAACTTTATATCAACATACCACCAGCCCATTTCAGCTTGTACAACTTCACTGGTTTTGAATCTTTGATCTCAGCACTTACCACCAGCGTCCTAGTCAAAAGATTTCCCGTGTCAACATGAGCATGTGTGTCCAGCCTCTTCTCACAGCAGATGGATCACTGATTTACTGTCAGCTCTGACTGTAAAGCAGTTAGGAGGGTGTAGACACTGCACAGGAATAAAGTTCGGAGTGTTTTTCATGCAGCAGCTTTAGTTGGTTATACAAGAGAGCTGAAACGAGGGAGGGAGGGAGTGTGACTTGGACATTGACCATGAGATGTAGTATTGCGATACGAGTGTTATTGTTGCACTGGGTAAATGGAATAAAGGCTAACTATCTCGATTTGAAGACTTGAGATGTATTTTGTTTGTTTTAATCCTTATTAATTTACATTTCCTACGCTTCTGTAAACAGTTTGAATTTTTCCAACAAGCTATTTTGTAGAGCATTGATCTTTAGGTATTCATGACATGATAAGAGAAAATAATTATAAAAAAACACAGAGGCAGCTATACTTATATTGAATAGAACAGCTAACACAAGACATTGATGGTGTTGAGAAAAAAGAAACAAAAAAGGCATTTGATTAAAAAGATAATGAAAATCTAGCAAAAGAGCTATACAACAAGGCATAAAAAACAATTGAAATAAAATGTGAACAGAAGGAAGTTGAAATGAAATAATCTTAACATTGCACCTACATACAGTAGTTAGAATATTCTTAGTCATGGTTCTTCAGTCAGTGTGTTGAGTCTTGAAGGTTATCATAGTGTGTAACCAAAGATTGTGCTCATGCATGAACTACATATACCTTTGATACAGTCAATGGCCCTCCTTTATCAACCTAACGTAGAAACCAGCACAGATATGAGCGCTGAAATGATCTTACAACAGGCTTCACGTGGGATTTATGAAAAAATCCACTTTTACTAGTTTGTCATCTCCCATTCCCTTTAAAAGCCAGGCGCATTTGTACCTTGGCGCATTGCTATTCTGATGGCGGATTTGCAACATAATATTTTTATCTGTAATGTGTAATCTGCATGTTTGTGTGCTGCTGTGCTTCCCTGTGTGTGTGTGTAACAAGCATTGTGTAATTGCAAAAAAGACTGCGCATTTTACTAATTATGCTGTTAAAATAACTATGAAATGCTGCGCTAATGACTTTAGACCAGGTTTTTGTTGGTCAATGGCACAATCACTTTCAGCTGCCTCAAGATAGCAATACGGAAAGAATGCCCCTGAACACACCTCCCTGGAATCTTTTGCATGTTTGTGAGCTGCTGCGCTTCCCTGTGTGTGTGTAACAAGCATTGTGCGTGCACACTGTGCATAACCCTAGGCACATTTTACTAATTTGTTGGTAATTGACTATTATTGACTTAAGACCAGGTTTTTGTTGGTCAATGGCGTGATCACGTCCCGCTGCCTCGAGATAGCAATACGTCAAGAATTCACCTGAACAAACCTCCCTGTAAAACAACAAAGATTGGCGCAGGTGCATTTGATGGATGGGAAATTGACAACTGCGTCGGTCTTAAACTAGCAAAGACACTTGAGTCAGGCTTTGCGCTGCGCTGGATGCAAGATAGGGCCCTAGACGTCATATACACTCTAGCCTCAAATAGAGTATATCAGACTGTAGATACAGTAGACATTGTGTTTTTCTGATTGTCTGTACATTTAAAAAACTAAAACCTTAATCATTTGATGGGCCAACAGAGTAAAAAGGGACTGACACACATTATTTAGAGTTCATAAAATTTTTCTTTTTTCCTTCTTTTCATCCGTCTCCAGCCCCACAGTCTAGAAGCCCTAGCAGCAGCCGGACAGCCAGTGTGGCTCCATCCCCGTCCCCTTCCAGGTGCTTTGATACCACCCGACCCCTGCCCTCTCCCAAAAGCACTCTCCACAGACAGCGTAACAACAGACTGAACCAGGACTCCCCGTCCTCTGATGTAGGTGGAAGCTGCTACACAGAGCTGTACCTTGGCCCCCAGAGCTACGTGGAGAGGCTGCGGGTGGAGGAAGGGTCAGTGGGCATCGATCAGCTGAGGTTGGAAGACGGGAACGTGTACTTCTCGCCAGTGGTGGAGGCGGTCTCATCTTTCAAACCGAACAGGTATCTGTCCTCGCTGATGCCCAAGGAGAATAAGCCTTTGGAAGTGGGCATCCTGCGGAGGGTGAAGGAGCTGCTGGCGGAGGTCGACCCCAGGACAGCGGCCAAACAGATCACCAAGGCAGACTGCACGGTACTGTTTAAAGCTGTTGTAATCAATATTTTTAGAATAACAGTAGTTTAAATTACTATTTATAATGTGAAAAGGTTTGCTTATTGTGTTATCACCCAACTCTCAAGCCACCAGCTCTTCTCCTCAACTATACCAAGACTTTAGTTTCTTGACCTCACTTTATGGCCCACAACATAACTGCTTTGATTGCATCTCACCACAAAACATACAATGCAATGCCCCAACTTGCATGTGTCGCTCATAGCCACGTTGTTTTGTTGTTCTGATTGGTTGTAGGTCTATTCAATTGTGTGTAGAGGTATTGTGGTCTGCACCATTGGAAAACGCCGTTGGAAATCAAAATGAACCGAGAGTTTCCAGAGTAATAGACATTTGTGAATCAGTCTGGCAATGCCATGTTATTTATCCCCAGCAGCAAACAGCAGAAAGACACATTAGAAACCAGCTAGTGAAGAAAGCAGAACTTTAAGCAACTGAAGAGACATGTACAGTATTTTCCTCAGGAGTTAGCTGAAACCAAAACAGAGCTAAAAGGAGAGTGAATACTGGTCAGGTGGACACAATCATTTTAAATTAATGCTTATGTTGCCCAGTATCTACTGGTGTGTAGATTGGGAACTGTTCGCCTAACTATAAGATGATAATGTGCCAATGTTGTGTTTTAATGCACATTTGTGTTAATAATTTACAAGGTTTTCTTAACACAGATTAAGTGATAACACATGACGAGGTGTTCAGAGACAAACATGAATATGGGCTGATATCTCAGAGTGCATTATCTTGCTCATACAGTCGCCATTAACTAAAAGAAAACCAAAATCAAACACATCACACACATAAATAGGGCTACACATGAAGTGCATGATGTGTCAGGAGTAGATTAATAAAACTACAGTATGTCTGTGTTTCCCAGGTGGCCAGAATTCTGGAGGTGACCCCGGAGGTGCAAAGGATGATGGGAGTTAGCTCTGGGATGGAGCTGCTTGCGCTACCACATGGCACACAGTTAAGACAGGACCTACTGGAGAGGTGAGAAAGAATTCAGAAATCCTGGGCACCTTCACCCAGACAAGCTAGTCCAACCAGTAGTTCTTAATCAGAACACTCAATCAGAAGGGTGTTTCTTTATTGTCGCCAACGATCTTTGGCCGAGTACAGAAAGAGGCTTGTAGAGGGAAGCCCCAAATTTCATTGACGGATTTAACGTCAACCCGCAGCTGGAATTTGAGGCTGTGGCGTCATTAAAACTGGTAAAAAGCAACGGTCAGCACAGTCAACAGAAATCCTCAGGAAAACTCATTCGCATTTCTGTTGGCCTTCTCTCAATTATAAATCAACAAAGCCCCTTTCATTTATACAATAGGTCAGAAACCACTCTGAAATTAGAAAAAGTCAGGTAATCAGTACGTGGGTCTTGCAAAAAGTTGTATATGACTTAGGCCCCTTTAATGGGATACGTACAAACTTTGTTTTTTGCTTGAATTAAGCCTTTTCTTGTAATAGCAAATTAATCCTGTATTTGTTTTATTACCAACATTATAGCACAAACACACATGAGACAAAAACTTTTATAGTCTGATTCAATCTATATGCAAGCACCTTGCACAGTTTTTTTTATATCTATTTAATTTTTTATATATTTTTAAGCATGTACAGTATTTAGATATCTATTGTTTGCGTTCATGTATTTGAGGGAGGTTTTGTTTGGGAAATGCACCTGGTAACTTTGTACTCATTCCTCTGAATGGAAAAATCTAAATAAAGTTTATTTTATTATCTTGCTTTATTTATTTCTATCTTGCTAAATATTACATGTTAAATTTCAGCAGGTTCCCCTAAACGTGACAAAGTACAATATCAAATTATGAGAATGAATGAAAGTGTGAAACTGAGAATACAGAGGATAGACCTTTTGATTTAGGTTACAACACTGCCTTGGGTCATCTGGTGCCACCCTTAAGATTTTAACCATGAGTAAGTCAAACAATGTGTGAAGTTTGTCCTAAGAACAACAAAGTTGTCTCTCCATTTTTCATCCATCCAACAGTTTCTTTTTTGGGAGAAATGAAATGTGTTACATGAGCTAAACTTCTGCAGGTTCCAAACCATGGCGATCATGCTGGCTGTGGATGTGTTGGGCTGCACAGGGACGACGGAGGAGCGGGCCGGCCTGCTACATAAAATCATCCAAATCGCAGCTGAGCTCAAGGGCACTATGGGCAACATGTTCGGATTTGCTGCCGTCATGAGAGCGCTAGAGCTGCCGCAGGTACGCATGCGTCACTTACAGAGTTACATTGATTGGAGGATTTTTGGGGGTATTTTGTAGAGACAGACAGGAAACATTAAAAGAGTAAGGGGGACAACATGTAACAGATGTCCCTGCTGAACATGAAAGAGGCTAAAGTTCAAATTCACACATTATGTGTTGCTGAGGTTATCCTCTGCAATAAAACCTGAAGTATAACCCCTTACCCACTGTCCATAAAAAACAACTGACACGGCTGTACTTTGATAATACTGCAGCATGGCCATATTATCTTTTATTGGTGTTATAAATTCAAAAGAATGTATAGGTCAGTACTGTGTTCTTTATGTCAAAGTTTGCATGATCTGGTACGTTAGAAAAATGCCTTATCATTATTTTTAGTAGGGAAAACATCTCTTAAATTGTATTTGTCATTCTTTTTTTTAAAGTTTGTATTCAAGAGATTATCTTTTACAGAATCACATCACTGCATCTACTGTCACTGTACTGATGAATAATATAAATACAGTACATCAGGTCAAATTACCCCTTTTAGTTTATTCCATGTCAGAATAAACACATTAAAAAGAACATACAGTATAGAAAATACAAAATCTAAAAACTTTTCTTGTACTTTTTTCATTAAAATACAAGTTTGTTTATTTCATTTTGTATACGGCTGAAATAACGTCACATCCAGTGGAATCCCATTACACATTTTTTCCCTCCAAAACCTCTTCTACCAAATACCATATTATGGCTAAAACACTATAGAGGTAAGATATTGGGCCCTATTTTAACGATCTAAGTGCACAGCGTGAAGCACATGGCGCAGGTGCATTGGGGTGTCCAAATCCACTTTTGCTAGTTTGATGGCGGAACAAAGTGTCGGTGCGCCGGGAGAACGGCTGCGGATCCGCTCTGTAACGGCGGCGGCGGCAGTAGCTGTGTGTTTTGGCCGTAACATGCAATAAACCAACCAGAGTGTCATCTCCCATTCCCTTTAAAAGCCAGGCACGTTTTTACCTTGGGCCAATGCTATTATGATGCCGGATTTGCACCATAATATTTTTATTTGTAATCTTGTGCATGTTTGTGTGCTGCTGCTCTTCCCTGTGTGTGTGTAACAAACATAGTGTGTGCACACTGTGCATAACCCTAGGCACATTTTACTAATTTGCTGTTAGTTGACTATTGACTTTAGACCACGTTTTTGTTGGTCAGTGGCATGGTCACGTCCCGCTGCCTCGAGATAGCAATACGTCAAGAATTCACCCGAACACAACTCCCTGTAAGATCAGCACGCCCATGGGCGCAAAGATGGGCGCAGGTGCATTTGATGGAGGGGAAATTGACAACTGAAACGGTCTTGAGAGTTCAAATAATGTTTGAGGCTTCCAAAGGTAGTTCTCAGTCGAAGTATAAAATGGGCTGGTTTAGAAACTAAATGGACTCAAATGTAAATCCCTGGTTCTTCTGGTGGCACCTGGGGGGCCTCACCCCTACATGTGGAAGCCATTACTGACAGGTTGTAAAGGTGATGTTTCACTTTCTCTAAGGTGTCTCGTCTGACGCAGACCTGGACGGCGTTACGGCAGCGACACACAGAGGGGGCTATTCTCTACGAGAAAACTCTGAGGCCGTTCATGAAGAGCCTAAATGACGGGAGAGGTAGGTGACCTCCACTGCATGGTCCATTTGTAAAACACATCTTCCTTTAAACAAAAAAACAACAACGACTCTGTCTGTGTGTCTGTCCTCCAGAAAGCTGCCCGCTGTCCAGCACCACCTTCCCCCACGTCCTGCCCCTCCTGTCTCTGTTGGAGAAGAGTATAGCTGTGGGTGAGGGGACAGAGCCATGGGAGACGGTGGAAGACGGGGTGGACGTGGTCATGTTCCACCTGGGGGCAGCGAGAACCATCGCTCAGCTGGGGGGCATCTACCGCTCCAACGCTGAGAGCAAACTGCAAGGTAAGGGAGTGGAGAGAGATGTTCTGATGATCAAAACTGCTCTGGAAAATTAGACCTGCATTATTTATGAATAACCAAATTAAAGTAATAATTTAAGTCTGCCAATACCTGTAGGATTTGAAACTTTGTATTTAGTGGCTTCCAGTGGTGGTCTGTGGCATTAATAAACTTAGAGAATAACTCAGTGTTTATTCCTCCAGCTATTAAACAGTGGTCTAGAGGGGGGGCACATAGTGGCACCCGTCCCCCCTGAAATATGATTGGCCCTCCCTGGTCAAAAATGACTTAAACCTCCGCACCAATCAGATTGCGTGCTTTGAACTCATCTGGTAGTTACACCTCTGGGTGCACCGGAGTTTATCAACGTACACTCTGTCATCCAAAGTGCTACCAGGAGTGCCCCTTCTTGCTCGGTATGGGACATGTTCAGGTGCTGTTTGTGGAGCATGGAAGATATTGAGCTGCCTCCACACAGTCACCATACATCAGCTCTACTGGCGCTTTGATTAACAAACCATGAGGTTAAGTAGTCACCTATGTTGGTAGTGATGTCAAAACCAAGAAGAGCTGTCAACACCAAGAAGAGTGTACACTTTCCCCCGTCCTGCTCTCAAGAAACAGGTATAATTACCTGAAAAGATTAATAAAAAAAACAGGTTGTAAGACAGAAGATAACTCAATGACTTGTATTTTTTTTTTTCATTTTAGGGGTAAGGTTTAGAGAAGGCATGGCTAAACGGACTAAGGACATATTGCAAACCTGTGGCATCATTTTGTTTTTTCGATTTGAACTACAGACTACTCATTCACAGTATCCAGCATTCTTCAAACTACTTTTTAATAGTATACGGCATTCTTCAGAATAGTGTAGTATCTTGCATTCAGCGAATCTGTCTAGGCTTGCAATATCATTCAAATGAATTTCTGCCCAATTTAAATTAAAACCAAGATGGTTTACCCTCACAGATCCAAAAAGAAATTTAGTTTTGAGGTCCAAATGTGAGAATTTTGGTCTTATAAAAGACAAAAGCAGGCATTAATTTTGTTTTAATTTGTACTTTCCTTTGTAGTTTCCCCAGAAGCAAGTGCTTTGTTATGTGTACATGGTTTAACTGAAGTGCTTAAAGCTTATCTGTACTTTACAGAGCTGAAGTGCTCATAGCATAGGCTATGTTCTGTATGTTTACAGAATTTAGCTTAATTGCTTTAAGCATATATATGTAATGGTTACGTGATTTAATTGAAGTGCTAGTCAGAGCTAGCGTTCAGTAGGATGACAGCTGCAGGAAAGAAGCGTTCTCTGAACGTGCTGGTACGGGTGTGGAGAGACCTGAGACAACTCCGGAGGGAGTGGCATGAACAGTCTGTGGTTGTGATAAGAGCAGTCTTTAATGATGCTGTGCGCCTGTGCTCCTTTCTGAACTTAGCATTTGAAGAAGAAAAAAATTAAAAAATTGTAGGAGGTGAAAGTGAAAAATAAAATCTGGTTATTATGAGCAAAATGTGAACTCTGCTGTTGATCCACTAATAAGGTGATGTTGATGTTGCAGGATTCCAGGAGCAGGCAGAGATCCTGGAGCTCTTCCTGACCGACTTCCAGATGAGGCTGCTGTGGGGGAGCAGGGGAGCCGAGGAGAGCCAAGCTTTGCGATATGCCAAGTTTGACCAGGTGTTGACAGCCTTGTCCAATAGGCTGGAGCCGCCTGTCCGACCATGCTGACCCAATACCTGTTTTTTAATGACTTAGTTTATCCTGGAAGAGCTCAGAAACACCTAGATGCAGAAGATGGTGGAGGGACTGGAAGTATAAAAGTAGTACAGCACCCTGGAGGACAGAAGATGCAAACCAAGAAGCTACAAAATGTCAGTCCACATGGACGGCATCACAGCTCCTGCTTTGGTGCTTTTCTTTTGTCAAACTGTATTTTCGATTACCAATATCTGTATTCTTAACACAACTTTAATGTTTCAAAGTGCCGATTCCAGAGGACTTCAAGTATCCAACAAGGAACCAAAAATGTGAACGAAAGATATGTGTAAATATGCGATACTGTGCCAGGTTGTGAGGTGGTACGGTATTTTTGTTCTGCAGAAAAAAAAAAAACAGGAAGTTGGTGGAAACATCTTCTGTGATGAGATCATGCCTCTTAGCTTAATGTATAGCAATGTTTTTATGTCTGCCTGAAGGCTGGACCTTCCCTAAATCTAAAACTGTACTGTATGTCATAGTTTACAACCCAATAACAGAATAACATTGTTTCTACATTTCCAGTTTATTGTATAATGTTTATTGTAAATGTGTTAATCATTAGGACTTTCTAATTTAAAGTGAGTATTTAATGTTATGGGTTGTGATTACCATTACGTGAGGTGGAAGTGATTGAACTAAAAGTGAAATGATTCTAACCATACAAGAACAGCACACAGGCACAGTGTATTTACATCGTATTAATGCCTAAAATGGAGCTGAAATGTGAAATGTAAATAAAGCAGTTTACCTCACTGTCTAGCTAGTTTATTGGATGAATGTGTCACAAGGAAAGTAGCGAGACTTGGACCCAATTGCAGAGTTCAGAGTTTATTATTAACAAAAACAAACAAAAAGTGTGCAGAGGATGGCAGAGCAAGAAATTTACATACAAGTAATCTCAAATCTCAAGTAAAGTTTTCAAATGCTTTAGATGTTATTCGCCGTCAAAGTGGCATAAAAATGAATGGCAGTCAATGGATTTTGCTAACTGGTTATGACACAATCGTATTTTTTACAAAAAACGCCTGCTATGGAGCCATAACATGAGGTGTAAGGTAATGGAGCCTTTTATACGTTGTTTTGTTTCTTTAGAAATAAATAATGGACAGATAAAGTTTTTAAATGATTCAGATGTAAAGTTATTTACTGTCAAAGTGGAGCCAAAATGAATGGCAGTCAATGGAATGCTAACTGCGGGTGAGTGCCTGGTAGAATTCATGTATGGCGCTGTATGAGCTACACTTTGTGGACGTTTGCTTACCCCTTTGGTCCCAAATGGTCCTAACACTTCGCCCCATGCCAGATGCTTTCTGGGTAATGTTGTCTCATATGTCACTTTATTCAGTGTTCATGGACGCCGCCCCTGCAATATTGTTTTCTGTACTATGGCAACCACACTTTACAATACCTTTGTTTGACGCCACTTTACTTTACATTCAGCCATACCTTCTGCTCATTGTCTGTTGTTTGCCTGTTTGTTTGTGTGTTTACTTGTGTGTTTGTTTGTTTTGCTTTTATTATAGAAAATGCTGCTGTAATAAGGGAATTTCCCTTATTTTGGCTTCTTTAGCCTACTCAAAAATATGAGATAGTTAATCAGAATTGGAGGTTGAACGAGCAGTATAAACAAAACTGATAACCCATCTATAATGAATTCCATTTTTCTCCTTTAAGCCCTGTGAACAGTTTTTAATGTTTCATCAGGCAACCCAGGACTCTGCTACTCTACTATAATTTCCTGGATTCGGGACAACTGCTTTGATTTTGGGACACCCTAGATTCAGGCCCACCTCTACTTAATCCAGGCCCACCCATCTGTCACGTTCTGCTTCTGCCACTGAACACGATGGCATTGTCCTGCATGTGCTACCTGTTTACAATTACCCAAACTAATTCATCTATATAAGTAGTGTAAGATAATACCAATAAGCGGCTAGGCCTTGGTAGTTGATAATAACACATACTTTAAGGAAGAGAACAGTAATTTAATTTCACCATTTATTTTTTCAATCCTTTATGTAACAGAGAATACCCATCATTAATTACACAAAACATTCTGGTCCTTCTGCCTTAATGGCCTTCCAGTAAACACATACAGTTATATGGTCCATTGTTTACTTCTTTAATTATTTTAATGCAGAAAATACAACATTCAAGGTGAAAATTATAATGAATTTAAGATGATAAATACAGAGCTGGACACTAAGCACACTAAGCATGAATATGTTTTTCAATTACCTTTAAAAGAATGAAACACAGGAAGAAAAACTGTAATTACAAACTTAAAAGCTGTCAGTGAGCACATACCTTCATCCAGCCTACATTAGTGAGTGTATTAGTTAAATATGTAGTTATGGAAAATGTTCTGTATTTATCAACATCTGTATTCACAACAAGTATTTTTTTCAAGAAAAAAAGGAATCCTTCAAAACATTCCTGGATATGGACTAAAACTAATAACTTGACTCAAGGTGAAACTTTCCATAAAACTGCATTGTCAATTATCTACAGATTTTTTTGATAAGTTCCACCAGGATCCAGAGAATGTGAAACCAGTATCGCATTGATCATTCTTTTTTCACTTTGTTTTTAGAAAACACTTTTCCCAAAAAAAACTTAACTACAGAAACAAAAACAGTAAATACTAGCAAAATAACTGCCAGCAGAAACCCCACCACATCAATTGAGTGGTACTGGATCATTGACATCTTGTAAGACTCCGTCCTTAGATGTGCCGCTCCTTTGTGCCTCATGACAAACTCAATCCAGAACATGGCCCGGTCCAGTGGTTTCATGGGCTGGTCTCTCTGCAGGTTGGACAGCGCCTTCATCTTCTCTGTGTAGCTTGGGTCATAGAGTACCTCCTTCAGTGCCTCCAGGAAGTTATCCTTGTTCACAGTTGCAATGTCCAGGTTTTTGGCCACACCTCTTGCTTTCATCCTGAAGAAGTTGTCATGCTGGTCGAAAATGAGAGGAAGGCCGACCAGGGGGACACCGTGGTAGATGGCCTCCTGTATTCCATTGGTGCCTCCGTGGGACACAAAAACTCTGGTCTTGGGGTGGCCTAGGAGGTCATTTTGGGGCAGCCAGTCTAAGAGTAAGGTGTTGTTGCCGAGAGTGGATGGTCTTTTGCCTTTGTGCTTCCAGATCACCTTTTGAGGAAGTTGGGCAAAAGCAGCTGCAATGTCCTCAGTAATGTCCTCAGGAAGTTTTGCTACCAGGGTTCCCAATGTCATAATAATGACCCCATGTTCACCAGAGCTCTGGACAAAGTCCTCTAGTTCTTTAGACAGTGGCTTGGAGGGTTTGCACTGAAATCCTGACATGTAGACAATGTTTGGCATTGTGGGTCGTGGAAATTCAAAGGTAAAATCATTTCTCATCAGCCAGATGTCTGCTGCCTGGAACAGCTCCATGTAATGTACATCATTTCCAAAGTAATGATGGACAAGGGATTTGTAGTTTGATTCTGTGAAATACCAAGTTTGAAAAGATGTGAAGGCAAAGTAAAATAGGTTTTTGACCCGTTGGGGAAATGTCATCTTGTCAGTCAGCTCTGACATTGGTATTGGGATATAGGATAGTGGGGAAGGAGCAACTACATGATGTCCCTCTCCCTGAATAGTCCATCTCACATTTAAGACAAGTGGAAGACCCAAACGGTGAGCCAAAAGCACTCCACTACCAGTCGCCGGGTCCGTCAGAACCAAATCATATTTGGCATCCTGCAGGCTCTGTATCAGTTTTGTATTCTCAAATATATCCCGAATCATCTGAATCACCTGTTTATTTATCTCATATAACTGCTCTAACAGTCTATATTCCAAAGCTATACGGGCCATAACTGAAGCACCTTCCGCCGCATGGTAATCATTGTGGTTACAAATGACCCAAAGAGTTCTTTATCAAAGCCAGCAGAGGAATTTATAGTGATGGCCTTGTAGTGAGGGGACTCTGGCTTGATGTACCAGCTGTCTGATGGCCGCATCACTGTGATTTCATGGCCTCTGGGTGAAGCTCCTCGATGAGGACATTCATGTTGATCCAGTGGCTTCCATCCACAGGGAACACCAAGACTTTCCCTCCATTTACCAAGGGTGAAGAGCAGAGCAGCACTGCAAGTGCCACCAAGATCGGTTGGAACATCTCTGTAAGAAATTCTGACAAGAGATGTGAGGATGTTAGATTTTCTCTCTCAACAAGGCTTTACATTTCTTGTAGTCAAGAGCAGGCATCAACTTAACCAATAACTTACATGAATAACTTTAAAATATAGAATTGTTATCTAATTTAATTTTAGATTAGATTAGATTACCTAATATGAAATAGCATTAGATTAGAAACACCATTCAGTTGCAGAAGCATGTTTAATTTGAGTTTCCCTTATTTTAGTTCTGAAACATTTACTTTGGATCAGTGGAACCTGAGGGGTAGTTCCCTGGTTAGTGCTTAGATAAAGATGGGGAATATATTTACAATGTTCAGGAACTTTGGAGAGATGCTTAAAGGCTAGAATTTGGCTTTGCAGGAGTACAGTCACATCCAAGAAGACTGCTTATACTCCAAACTTTAAAAGAACAACAGATTTAATGTTAGCATCACAGAGGTAACTTGTTCTTTTCCAACTAATTTTGGTGGACAGTTTAGGAGAAGTTGGACGCAGGAAACATTTAAGGTTCCAAAAAAGGCACCTTGTTCTTGTGTTTATCTCAAAAAAAAAAAAAAAAAAAAAGCTAAGATAATGTTAGTCAAAGGAAAGGGACACTTATCTAATCAAGTGTAAACGTCCTTTTCAAAACGGACATGGACATCACGCATTCAGTTCTGTTTATACGTCATCACATGCATGTATTGCGTGCATGCTCTAAACTTATGGGCTGCATTTTAGACATGCACAGAGAGGTCCACATGGGCCTTTGTGGACAAATGATGCAGCCTTGGGAATACGAAAGTATCATTTGAACTTCAGAAGGGGTTTATGCTGATGTCTTATCAAAGCAGATACCTGCCAATCAGTTTACATTAAATTACTTGTCAATCATAATTTCTTAGTAAAATTCATTAAGATACAAGCCAAATGTCCTCTGTGTCAATTGGCTCTGGGACTAAGACTAAAGTGTGTTAGACAATGCATTATAACACCAGCGCACACAGTACGGTTGGATATTGACATTGTCATGTTTACTACACAACAGCAACATTTGCTTGCTCTGAGGCGAACAAATATCACCTACTCACAGCTGAGACAAAAGTTTCAATACTGCAGCCCAAAAACACGTCCTTAAAAGACTTTCCACAAATGATTGTACATACATAACTATATAAGTAATACATAATTTATACACCTGGGTAAAGGTTAATAAAACTACAGTACCTTGAAACCAGTGCCGGGGCTCAACGATATTGGCTTCTTTTCTTAATTAAAACTATTTACTAGTTATAACTTTATATGTGCAAATAACATGTTGTAGACCTGAAAGTTGAGAGGAATGCATTAAATAACAAAAGACTACCAGTAATACATACTGTACAAGTGCATATTCTGTGAATAAGGGAAGAAAAATTCTGGCGTGACATTTCTGCAGAAAACCTGAGGCAATTTTGTAAAACGATACGCTTCTGTTTCCAAAATAATTCCTCAATGTTCTTGCTGTAGTTGCATACAGTAGAAAAAATGTCAGTCTGAGTTTTCCTGCAGCCATAAGTATGCTCATTGTTTTACAGTCTAAAATGAGACTTTAGGAATACCATAGTTATGAATTAACATTGTCTGAAGCCACGTAGCTCAAAGCATTCATAAAGTGGATGTACTTCTGTACTTCTGGAACTTGCTAATCTTTGAGATCGTAGCATCCATCTGCAAGTACATTTGCTTCACACTCAATGCATGCACATATACATCACAGTAACTTACACGTATAATAATCACGTCATCCAACATGAAAATAAAAAAACGACTGCACTAAAAAAAATCAATAAAATGTTTTTTTTTTTGTTTTATATCAACACACCACCAGCCTATGTCAGCTTGTACAACCCTTTCACTGACCTTGATTCTTTGATCTCAACACTTACCACGAGCGTCCAAGTCAACAGATTTCACGTGTCAACGGGAGCTTGTAATTTGTGCGTCCAGCCTCTTCTCACAGCAGATGGATCACTGACTGACTGTTGTCCATCTCTGATGGTAAAGCAGTTAGGAGGGTGTAGACACTGAACAGTAGGGGGGAGCTTGGACGTTGATATTGTTGCACTGGTTAAATGGAACAAAGGCAAACTATAATAATATGCAATATGCCACTATTTATAACTTGGAAACAACAGTTGTTTTTTAAGATACAGAGAAAGCATTTGATAGAGTAAATTGGAAATTTCTATTCGCTACTTTACATAAATTTATATTTTGAAACTCTTACATAGACTGGATTAAAATCATGTACATTTCCCCAAGAGCTTCTGTCAGAACAAAGGATCATACTTCTCCCAGCTTTAGTCTTCAAAGGGGTATTAGGCAGGGTTGCCCACTCTCTCCCTCGCTATTCACCATTTCTATAGAGCCATTAGCGGCTGCTACCAGACAAAATAAAAAATATTAAAGGAGTTCAAACTAAAAATGTACACCACAGGATAAGCCTTTATGCGGATGATGTTTTACTTTTCTTCCGAAACTCACAAACGTCTCTTTCTGAGACAATCACACTTATTGTGATTATAGATAAATTGTCATCCATCTCAGATTACTCCATTTACTGGAGTAAATCCATAGTTTAACCTCTAATGTGTGATTTCAATAGTCTATCCACTACACTGCTAAAGTCAGGTGATCTTGGCTTCTGTCTGTTGCAAGCTCATTCAGTCTTCTTGTTACGGTGCACCGACTTACTGGACATTATTTTTAATCTACCACTGACAAAGAAATTCTGAAGCTGGGCTTGTCAATCAATGATAATGGCAGATTGCATGAAAGGATGAGTTCAATAATGATTGATTCAGTGATGGCTTCTGTCTAGGATGTCCCTGATGGTAAACTTGCACACCTCTTGGCTGAATAATGATTGACTCAATGCTGCTCTGTCCAATAGTACCTTTTTTGGCATTGATGAATTCTGTAAACTTGTAGATGTAATTGTGAAAAAAATGTTATGTCCGCAACACTGCTTTAAGCTGCTAGATCTTCCTCAGGCAAATAGTGCACACATAGGATGAAGGGATATACAGTATGTAGGCCTTACAATCAGCTGATCCACCATGTGACTTCAATTAGTTTGATTAGGTCTAGAAGGCCTAATGGCCCCACTCATGACTCAATTAAGAGAACACTTTCATACAGGTTTTTAACAGACTTATACATCATACATAGGTTTCCCCAATGTATATGCACCAATAAATGAAAATAGAAATACATAGAATAGAAAAAGCAATAATTGCATGAAAACAGGTTGTTGACGAGTCTCGGCTTGATTCCGAGACAAATCTGAAGTCTTATGGGTTGAGTGGAAAGTAAAGTCTGAAGTCACTGTTTTGGCAAATAAAGTGCGACTCAGACTTGAGAAATACGTACTTACTGTGTGCCACACAGTAAGTACGTATTTCATAACCTTTCCAAACAGGTCACTTGTTCTCTCTTAAGGAAACCTAATGTCTCTAAAGCAGTTTTTTTTTTGTTTTAACGTTTTTTAGGCAAAGGACCGCTTAACTGAAAGAGAGACAGAGCAGGGACCCCCAACTACATATTTTGTATAAAATAGTGTTACATATTAAACTGGGCCTACAGTAACGTGGGCCTGAAGCCTTTGCACATAACTTTTTAGAGCATAGAATACTAAGCTATTTAAATGTTTGTCATAATATTATGAATCATGCATTTGTCATGATATTATGAATCATCACTGAATCCGTAGGATTACCTGTATCTGTGGATAGCTATCTTAGATACCTTACTGTACATCAGTGAGGCTTTTTTTCAGTCAGTGAGGCTTTTTTTACAAATAGGTTGATTTACATTTGCCAATAATTTGTTGGATTCATTTTCAGACATTTTAATTTTTGAAAAAAAAATGTCAAGAAATGAACAATAATTTGGTGGCAGCCCTGGAGTAAGTGTGAGGACCCCCTGTTGAAGATCTCTTTTCTAAAGTGTTTAGTTTCTATTATACTGTAGCTTGCATATTTCTATATATTTCAGTTCATTACACATATCAACGTCTATTTCGAGTGTCTAAAACATTTTTTACTTTTGAATTATGTCCAGTATAATTCAATAAAATCTCATTTGCATATATTTCATATATTCGGCATACACAGCAAAAAAGAAAATGTCAGTATGTTTCCAGATGTTGTGTTTACTGCTGTGCACTGGACTGTGACACTCCAACGTGTCCCTAACGGACCCAAACACTTGCTTTTCCCAGATGCTTGCTGGGAAATGTTGTCCCATCTGTCACTTCGTTAAGCGTACATTGACGACTTCCTTGAAGTAGAAAAACTACAAACTGACCGGTTGTCCTTAGGAGAGGGTCCATTCGGTTTTTCTATCTGCCAGCAGGCAGCCAAAATGTTGGCCATCCTGTCTGTGCTGTTTTTATTCCTTTCTAATCCGGTCTGTGGCGTTTTTCAGAAACTTTACTGCAGCATATCAGAAAGCTGTGACTGCGACTTTAAGCCTAAAGTGTTTAGTTTCTATTATACTGTAGTTGCATATTTCTATATATTTCAGTTCATTACACATAATGTCATTTCGACAGAATTATGTGTTTAAATATCAGAGGTAAGACGACACATGTCGTAGCTAGCTAACGTTAACTGACGGGTGCTAGCTACTTATTGTTAGCCAGCTAGCAGCTGGGCTAAAAAGCTAAACAAGTAGCTATGCTAGGGTGACCAAACGTCCTCTTTTTCCCGGACATGTAAACGTTTTACGTACTGTTCGGGGAGGGGGGGTATAATTAAATTCATGAAAATGTCCGGTTTTCATTGTTTTTCATGGACCATTAAGCGTGTACTTAAATTGACTGGCGCTTTGCACACATTCCTACGGTACTTTGTTGCGTGATGTAATTCCCGGGAGGCTGTCTTGTTCCTTAACTCTCTATGGGGGCGCGCCGGGTTGGTGGGGTATAAATTCATGAAAATGTCCAGTTTAACTGTTTTTCATGGGACCATTAAGCGTGTACTTAAATTGACTGGCTCTTTGCACACAATACTACGGTACTTTCTTGCGTGACGTAATTCCCAAAAATTGCGACGCGCAGTTACATGGAGCAGATCAGACAGCGGAGCAGCATTGCACAGAAAATGCCGAAGTGAAAGTGCAGCCTCACGGTTGAACTGCAAAAAACCTTTCCACGTACCGTCCCGGTCGGCACCATAGACCGTTAATATTAATATATACAGTCTATGGTCGGGACAAGTGGGAGGCGGAGTGCACCGTGTGCAAAGCTAGCACATATGTTTCAGTGTGTACTAAAGGTGCTGGAGATCTCAAAGCTCACATGGACATCGAAAAACATTTTCTTATTACACTGAAAAGGTTGTAAGTGATATTGAGTTGAAGCTGGATTTTGAAGCTCACACAATAGGTCATATTTTTAAATATATTATTTCATATTTATTTTTTGGAAAATAGCTATTATTAAGTTACAGGTTGTTACTTATTTTATTTTATTACATAAGTTATTTTTTATGCCAATGAGTCCATATACCAATAATAAAGCATGTTCATTAACCTCTGAGAAGCCTTGAATTTGTGTTTCGAGGCCGGGCCGAGTGTCTTTTTTTTTTTTTTGGAAATCAAAATATGGTCACCCTAAGCTATGTCCAATAACTTATACAAATGTAATATGTTTTGTTCGTGTGCAGAGTTAGCTTACGTTCTTTTTATTTTACAGTGTTCACGAAGAGCTAGCTAGTTAATACTGTAGTCACTGATTTACTAGTTAGCTGTTATGCTAGCTAGCAAAACACTGAAAGTCTTCTCTGCTTATAAACATTAAGATACCGTTTAAAGTGGTTGGAACAAATCACTGTTTTGTGGTGGTTACTACATGGAAAGTATTTGGTATTTGGAATTTTTAAATTAAATTTAGCTACACCATGGTAGGCAGACAGACACAGACTAGAGCCCATCACTAAAAACAAACAATACATTGGGATATTGTGTAATTTAACTAAGATACTTATTATGCACCTTTATACTTCTACTCCACTACATTTCAGAGGTCAATATTGTACTTCTTACTCTACTACATTTGTCTGACAGCTTTAATAACTTTTTTATTTTTATTATTATTGTCAGATTTAATAGGAACACACTGATAGGGAACATTTTTCTGCACAATCAATCAATCAATACTTTTACTTTAAGTACATTTAATTACATTCTGCTGACAGTACTTACATATGTTTAAGTCAGGTTTTGAATGCAGCACTTTTACTTGTACTGGAATATTAAGTATATCTGTTCCTGACAACCAGACCTGGAGTGGGATCTCTACAAGAATGTTTACGGACAACATCTGGCCCAGGAGATTGTGTCAGAGGAGGTGGCCAGGTTCCTGCAGAATAAAAGCCCTGAGCGGCCCCTGGTGCTGTCCTTCCATGGCTCTTCTGGGACAGGAAAGACACTCGTCAGCTCCATGCTGGGAAATCACCTGTATGGCTCGGCGATGAGCAGCCCGCACGTCCTACAGTTTGTTCCCACGCTGCACTTCTCTTTACCTGACCGGGTCAAGGAGTACAGGGTAAGTTAGGAATCAGTGTGTGGGGCAGTGTTACTCTTGATTTAAGCAGGAGTTTAAGTTTGTGACTAAATCTAAAATGAGAGACAAAGAACAGATTACATTTTTCTAGAGATGAAATGAGATACAGGAATTGTTCAGTTTTACCAAATGCTTAATTTCGCTAACTTGCAGAAAGAAAATGGTGGTGGGTGGAAGAGAAATGTGCTAATTATTATGTCAGGACTGAATTTCCCTTCTTTGGTATGCAGGAGGAGTTGAAGAGCTGGGTGCAGGGGAACCTGACGGAGTGCGCTCGCTCCGTCTTCTTTTTCGAGGAGATGGAGAAGATGCCTCCGGGTCTCATCGACGTCTTGGAGCCCTTCCTGGGTCCTTCCCACATTGTGTTTCGCACTAACTACCGCAAGGCTATCTACGTCTTCATCAGGTACGCACACACACTCAATTATTTACGGAATTCTAATGTTAGTCTGAACACGGTCGTGGAAAAACAAACCAAAATATATCAGCCACTATGACTTGAAAACAGAGGATATCCTGAATAAGTAAATATTATAACTACAAGGGATGGTTGTGTAATCTACTAATGTGATAAATCAAGGGTTTGCAGAATGTAGTCGTTATCCTGTCACCGCCATAAGTCCAAGTCAAGGGAGAAACAAGCTGTGTTTCCATCCACACGTTTTTATCCGAATTAAGTGATATTGAATGAAAAATGCCTCATGGAAACAGTACAATTTGATAGAATTTCAGGAATATTGACTCAAAGGAAATACTTTTGTTCTCATCGGATTTTATCTTGATCGATATACGGCTTATGCGATAAACTCTGATGGAAAAGTTTATTTGCCGAAAAAATAATGATTTGGGATTAAGTTTTTGGTCATTTCATGGTTGCAGCCCACCAAAAAACAAAGAAGTAGTTTTTGTTTATTTCCGCACAGTATTTCCGCTCTGTTTGCACACATGGCGGGAGTCAACAAAGACAGATGGAAGTGGACAAACAAGGAGACGAGAGACTTTTTGAATTTAATTTACGAGCAAAATATAACGGCTATTTTAGGTAGCAAAAATCTAAGAAATGCCATAATTTATCAGGCGATAGCTTGCGACATCTGGAAAAGGGACGGGCCAATAAAATTACACAACAGGTCAAATGTTGTCTTGGTGATCCTGAAAATGCTTCAACCTAAGGGTTTCTGTGAAGTGTCTCTAAACCACGATCTCCCAGAACTGTTTGGAGTGTTCTCATTGCACCACACGCCACAGACCGCCTCCGTTGGCATTTATGTGCATCTGCATCATCATAGCGATGTGTTGATAGTGTCGTTGGTTTCTTATTATAGCTTGATATGTTGCTATCAGCTGGCACATAAGCACTACAACTTGTGCAATATTGATCATTTGTTGGTAGACGGCTGATCCATTTTGTCTAGAAAAACTTTGTTTGCAAATGTTTGCTTGAATGTTGTGCGATTCAGTGCGAAATGGAAACACCTTAAAATGTCTGATATCAAGTTGATATACCAATTTGAGAACAAAACAGCATGTTACGGCATTACACACAGGTTTTTATTCGCTTATAAGCCATTGGATGGAAACACACTTTCACTGGCTTCGTTCCCATGAGTTTTTGTTTTTTTATCGAACTTCAGATAATTTGATTGACAAGTGGATGGAAACTTAGCTACAGACATTACTGAGACAGAAAAAAAAGAATCCTCTTCAAGACCACTCACTTACCTGTTCATCATTAGTGTGATGTGAGAGAGATGGTATATCTTCTACTTTAATATGATCATTTTGCTAATTATTTGTAATAATCAAAAAGCAAGTGCATAGTCCCACACTATAGGATCAAATTAGGCCATATTATATACTTAAAATATTAAATGGTCTGGAATAACTCATAGTACAAAGTGCTCGCTGACATTGTGTCTGCGGCCAAAATGAAAATGACTGATCCCTGATGACTGAGGTATATGATGCAGCCAGGCATATACCAGGAGACCAGTCTCGATAACCGGTCTAGATGGATTTTGAATTCCACTAATTCTATTAACTTTAGTACAAAAGCATATAGTGCTGGACTCGGTCGAGACCAAGTAGAATATTTGGCGAGGCCAATGCCCGAGTCTAGGGGCAAATACCAACGAGTCAGAAAAAGCGTACTCGAGTCTGGACTCAAGTACTACAGCCCTGCCTCCATGTGAAACTACACTACCGGTCAAAAGTTTGGGGTCACATAGAAATTCCCATTGTACTCCATTGTAGACAGAATGCCAGCTGAGATCAGTTGCATTGTTTTTTTTAACCAGGGCAGCCGTTTTCAGATTACATTATGTGCTTACATAATAGTAAAATGGTTCTCCAATGTTTTTCTAGTTTTTTATTTTTAAATGATAGATTAGTACACATAATGTGCCTTTGGAACATCGGATGAATGGTTGCTGGTAATGGGCAATGTAGATATTGCATTAAAGATCAGCCCCCCCCACCCAAATTAGCAGGTATTCTGTCTATAATGGAGTGGTATGGAAATGTATAAGTGACCCCAAACTTTTGACCGGTAGTGTATATTTTCAATGTGTGATCATTTTATAAAAAGTGAAAATACCAGGGTTCAAACTCAACCAAACTTTCAAATAGAAAATGGCAGCATTGGACAGTTAATGTGGACTCTGACTGTGTTTTGTGTGTGTTTTCCATGCAGCACCACAGGAGAGGAGGTGATTAATAAATTGGCTCTGGAGAGCCGGCAGGCCGGACGGGACAGGGAGGAGATCAAGTTGGCCGAGTTGCAGGAAGCCATCGCACGGGCGGTTTACAACAGCACAACAAGTGAATGTCTTTTGTAATTTATCTTGAAAATATTCAACGATAAGTACAGACTGTGTATTTGACACTAGGGCTGCACGATTATGGCCAAAATGATAATCACAATTATTTTGATCAATATTGTGATCACGGTTATTCTCACGATTATTTGTTGATTTTAACCAAAACAAATTTTATTGTCACATGGGCTCAGAGAGACGGCTGACGGGTCCAGCACGGGTCGAACGGCGGATACACATGTTGTGTGTATGAAATGTCTGTATCGTCATTGCGCTGCATTTTTATGAACTATGATATTCTGGCCATGGGTCAGATCTCTGGCCCAAGTCCAGCAGCTCCGTCTCACACGCTGTTACACTCGAACGGAAGTTAGTTGCATTCAATAACTTCTTCTGTGTTCTTTGCCGTGGCGGTCGCGATAGCAGAGTTACCAGCGGAAACACTGGTACAAATACAGGTAGACAGTAAGACGAGAGAGAATAGAGGAGAGAGCCAAACACAGGCACGGCTTTACAGAAGAAATGGGTCATGTAACGCAACATTAAACCATATCGATATAAACAACATTGCAGCGGATGCGAGGACATTATGTGCGTCATAGAGGAAAAATATTACTTGCGCCCTAGAGCCTGTGAGCTAACGGACGCTAACTAGCACCGCCTAGCACTGCTCACTGCTGTTGTCTGAATAACAACACAGACGGGACAAAATATTGCGTTTACTGGTAAACTGGTAAACCTTGAGACCCATGTATAACCGACTGCTATCTGTTGAGTTTTCCTCCCGTTACTCTGTCCTCTGTGACTGTCTACATCTAGAAACTAAGCTGCGTGATGCAGGGGAACTGCTCTGACTCGCTCATGAGCAGACAGGGGTTTACGCAGCGGTGGATGCGCTATGCAAAAAAAACCCGGAGAGTTCTATGAAATGATGCATTTAAAAAAAATCGTTCGATCACGCAAATTTGATCGTGGGAAGTCAAAATCGTGATCGTGATTAAAATTTGATTAATTGTGCAGCCCTATTTGACACAGCACTTTATTTTCCTATTTTTAAATTCCCATGTTGCTCAGCACTTCACCAGCCGTTCCTTCTGCCAATTGATAAAAACGATCTTTGATTACTTTTTTTTCACTACCACAGTACTTGTGGTTTAATTGAGCTTATGATTTTGTGTGCAGTCACAAGTACATCCTACTCTGTGCAACACAGTGCACGCAAAGTTATTCAAAAGAAATTGGGTATTTATGTACAGTACATTGACATTATTATATTCATTAGAGAAAACAAATAAGGGCCAATTAATAACTATGTTGGGATTATTCAGAGAATATTGTAAGATCTACGTTATTTACATGTAATGTTTCAAATTCCTTATATAGAGCCACTAATTCATCCGAATTATGAAGAAAGTTGCTGCATTTCTTCGTCTCATCTGGCATTCACTGATTATCTTTGGGTTTTGATGAAATAAACGACACACAATGCAACAATATTTTGGAGATGAATTGAGCTGAATGTTGGACACGCTGAGATGAAACGGCTGCTCATCTTTGTTCAGTTGATCAATCAACCTTATTTTCCCAGTCACTGTTACATGTTACATTACTGTCAGACGAGGAAGGAAACTAAAGTGAATTTCTCTCTTCAGGCGGCTTCTTCCAGTCCAGCGTCATCCAGCAGCAGCTCATCACGCGCTACGTCCCATTCCTGCCGCTGAGCCGACGCCACGTGGAGCGCTGCGTCCGCTCGCAGCTCTGCCAGCGGGGCAGCTGCGACCGCAGTGACGTGGTGGAGGCAGTAGGGGGCGACATGACCTACACACCCGTTCAGGGACAATACTTCTCCAGCACCGGCTGTAAGGCCGTCTCTGCCAAAATCAACCTCTTCCTTTGAGCCGAGTGGGGAGGCTGTTGATTATTTTTTTTTGTAAGGACGAAAAGGGAAACTCAGTCAGTGAAGAGAAACAGATCTCTGTCTGTTTCTCCCACATGGAGGTAAGAGCAGCATCAAGGACGCCTCCTGCACTTGGAATCAAAAGGAATTGAACTCTCAGCTTCCCGAATTCAGTGCAGCTTTGTGCTGTCAGTGCAGAGGTTCTCTGACGGCATCCTCGGTATGCACACAAGAGGTTATTCTCTGAACATTAGTCAGTGTCTAGACCAGGAGTCATGCCACGCTCTACCTCAAACCCAACTCTTCCGTTTTGATGCTACAAAATGTTATATCCTGCATGCAGCAGATAAACAGGGAGATGAAATTTCAACCTTGTATTTTACGAAATGTTTTCATGAGCTTGAAAATGGGTATATTAGCTGGATTAGGATACATATTTGGCTTTATTTAAAGAGTTGGAAAGTGAGAACTTGAACTCACTCAACTTGTGTGAAAGTGTAAAAAAACAAGAATCATAAATACAAGTTTTCACTTAGCAACACTTTAAATGAGTATGTAATGTCATTAGATATTGAGAAATGTAAGTAATATACCAGAGATTTAAAGGAAGAAATTTAGAGCCAATGTTTTGGCTCATGCCAGCATTGGTGCTCAACCAAATCCAATAAATATATAATAAAAACTAAATACAGTGATTAGAACTTTTGCTACCAATAAGTCCTTAATTAGAACCTAACTATCACTAAATGATCAGCTTCCTCATTAAATGCAACTAATGACTTCACTCAGCAGCATTTAAGTTTCCTCTAAATTATCAGCATCCAACGTGTTGTATCAAACAATATACATTATGTATTTAAAATGCACAATGTCCATTAGTATTTGTCTTCTGGAAGGCTGTATTGGTACTCAAGATCCTGACATGTCTATTCAAAAAAAAAATGTAGAAAGAAAATGGATTTTACTTGAAGCTAGTTTTGTTCCTTTGCTGCTGTCCAGCGTGGTTGTCATGGTTTTAGAGCACATCATGCGTTTGGCCATCAGGGGGCAGTAAATACTTAACTTTGCCAAGAGTGGAAGAGGTGAAGCAGAGTTCACCTGCAGCTCAGTGCATTTTAATCCAGTTGAGTTCTGTCAAGAAAATGATGTTTAAGTTATATTTTGTTTCTTTACTGTCAAATGTATTGGAAAGTTATGCCTGTGTGTTTAAATACACATTTAATGTGCACTTTACTTCTTTGGAGGATGAAATGGACCTAATGTATTATTATTATTATTATTATTATTATTATTATAGTACCACTCTGCCTTTGTGAAGGCAAAGTGTGTGATGAGAAGTCATTGTGCATCTGCCAAAATGCATACTTTAATTCTGAAATATTGCCATAATTTAGTTTTTTAAATCATTGTAATGGTTTGTTTAAATTACATAATGGCTGTGTGAAGACCTGTTGGTAAGACAATTCCAATGCCATGAAAATCATGCTTAATTGATATGTGCAGTACATGAAGAGGATTACATGCACTCCATATTTACTGTTGTAAGTACACAGAAGATTTATCAGTTTAAAGATGCTATTTGCATTTTACAGCCAGCTATTGGTTTCAGTTTTTTATTTTCTATCTATTTTTTAATTACATAATTACAGGGACTTGAATGTTGTTGAACCTGTGTTGTACACAGAGAAGACAGCCTGTAAACTCCCACCAGACTTTGGTATGACCAGGCAGGGAGAGTATTTACAGTTGTAGTCAGACTAACCCTGCCAATAAACTACGTAATCTCCCTTTTTAAGCCACAACGATCACAATCAGACATCATTTGTTGGGTTGTTTGTGTCTTTTTGGACCATTCTGGCATCTTCTATTGTTACATGACCACTAAGTTTCCTGTGTCAGCCACTGAAGTGCCTGGATGTTGGTGACTGAAGCCAAATACAACTTCTTGTACTACAGTGTAATAAAAACAATGAATGCATTTTAATGCACAACGAAACGGTTGTTCTGTTCTCTTTCAGACATTGAAAAACAATTCCCATTGAATACACAACATTTCTGTCTCCACTCTAAAACAGCTGTGGTAGTGATTGAACAACACATTGGTTGGTTGAACACTTTTTCTCTGTATTTTACTTCATTGAAACGATCATTTTTAAACCACATTTTAAAGTAATCTTATACATTTGGTTTCTTTCTTCTCTTTCTCTATAAAAACAGTATTTCTTCATATTTCATCCACCTCAAACATTTGCAAAGCCGTTTGAAAAGACTTTAAAACCTGCGTTGTTTACATTGATGACTACTCCCTTGGCAAATTGCAACAAAAACACATACAGTACATTACATGACAAACTTTAAGGCCAAGCACGGCATGCACATTGTTTTTTTTAAATGCACTGGTCAGTTTTTAGTAAGCATACGGCATTTACCCGTTTCAGGGTACACTGCAGTCTCAAAAAGTCCGTTTCAAAACCACTAACATTTTCTGGGTTACACTTTACTTGAAGGTATCTATATAAGAGTGATATAACACTGTCATGAACATAAACATTATAAACAGTCATAAATGTTTATGACATAACGCTTGTTTAAGTGAGTGACATTCTTTTTTGTCATGACAAGTTATGGTTTTAGAGTTCATGTGTCATGACTGTAATGACAGTGTCATAAACACATGACACTCTTATGTAGAAAAATTAAAAGAATCTACAGTGAACCATCTGTAAAACTTTGTTTTCTGACCTTTTGGTTACCAACAATCTTAATTAGATTACGAGTCTATTCAACTTTGATGGTCTTATTATTTTGACTGTGAAATCATGTCGTGATGTTTTGACTTAAAGTGTTTCCATTTTCTGTCATACTGTTCCTAAAGTATGAGCTGTTTTTTATGTGTCTTTAAGGACAGAAAGTGCAGTTTAGAAACCCCTCTCCCTGCCAGGGTGCAGTGTGTTTCAAAATGAAATACATTGTGTTAAATGGAAAAAGTTATTTTTTACCCAGACATTTAAAAAATAATACATATATAGCTGTAATTTTATTACCGTAAAACTGTGATATTTTTGCTGAAGGTTATCATACTGTCAGAAACTTTTAGATTTTAGTCTATTTTGCTTCCTTAACATGTTTTCTTTTAGAGTGGTGGAAAGAGAACATCCAAAATACACATTTAGGTGTTTATTTTACTGCACTGTCTATTTACATCTGCAGATTTCTCCTAAGGGTACAGGATATAGGATATACTGTAGGTATACCGTATATATTTACAGTATATATGATACAAGGTAAAGCATGCTGAGGATTTGATTAGGTAATGTGTCTGTAAATTGTGGTTTCTAATAAACACTTATGAAATTTTACAATACACAAGATTAAAGGCTGTTAAAATGAGTTTGTTCTCAGACTTCAGGCTCCACTTCAGTAGAACCCACAGAATTTAAGTACCGTGTACTTGTGTATAATGACAAATAAAGGCATTCTACTCTATTCTAGATAGTTTGGGGTGTTGGAATTAATCATTGCATCGATGTATCGCGATGCAGACCTGGATAGACAGTGGCTGCACATATTTTATGTAGATAATGCAGCACAGGTGGACTGCAAGATCAATGTAAAAAGAAAAAGCTTATAAAGTTGCATAGACCTCTATTACCAAATCCAGTGGTGGAATGTATCTAAATACATTTACTTTTGTACAATTTGGAGGTATTACAACTTCACTTGAGAATTTCCAGCTTTTCCATCAACCTGATTTTTAGGTATTTTATCAGGACCTACAAGTGACATTGATGTATGAAAAATTGGTGTAGTATTGATACATGTTGTTTTTTCCTCCACCTGTCACTGATGGGGAATGAGTGGAGCTGCTGTTGGTCAGCTCTGAACACGAAGCAGAGGAGATGTGGTCTCTCTGACACAGACGTAGCTCCACTATCTCCTTCAGCAGGAAATTAAGAGTTTCTCCATTCGGAAATGAACAGGTGTCAGAGGTCCTTCGTATTCTGTGTGTGTGTGTGTGTGTGTCACAACTTGAAGTCCACTTGGCTTGCGGGAACAGTGCGGGTTGTGAGGACATTTCAGGTGGTTTGCACAGAATAAAGATGGTTCTGAAAAAAGTCTTTTCCTGTGTGTTTTTGGACATGCTGATGGTCATTTTTTATTTTTTATTTTTTAGATTAGATACTTTATTTGTCATTACACATGTACAGGTACAAGGTAACGAAATTACGTTTGGAGTATGCCTCCGGGCCGCAGCTATGTCGTAATACGTTGTTCTGTGGAAGATACCTAAATATATCGTTATGCAGTGTTGGAGGAAGTTCATTTACGGAAGTAAAAGTACTAATATCACACCGAAAATACTCCACTTCCAGTAAGTAGTCCTTTACAGATGGGTAGTTTCATCTACAGCTGTGCTTCATATTTGTTTATCATCATCATCAAGACGTCTGGAGATGTTACATGGTTTTCACTGGACAAGAAGGGGATGAAAATTCATCTGAAAAGTAAACTGTCAGCCAAATGTAGTGGGGTAAAAAGTAGAATATTTACCTCTGAGATGTAGTGGAGTAGAAGGTACATCAAATGACAATACTCAAGTAAAGTACCTCAGATTTGTACGCAAGTAGAGTACTTGAGTAAATGTGCTTAGTTACATTCCACTGTCTTCAAAGGTCCGATTGCTGCAGAAAGATGCAACCAGGAAGTAAAACGTCAGTGGTTAGGAACAGGAAGAGATTTGTCCACCTGCTAAACAGTTTCTGAAACTATCTAGGTGTTTTTTGTTTAGTTTTTTTTCTTTTAGCAGCCTATACATGTCAAGAAATTGATTTTCATAAATGTACGGAGATCACAGTGGCATTTTCTCAGAATACTTTTTGCGTTCCCCCTGATCCAGATGTTAAAGATCTGGAAAAATACATCTTTAATAATCCCCTATGGGGAAATTACAATTTACACTCTGTTGTTATTACACACTACACACAGGCTGTGTAGCCCACTACCTGAGCTATTGAGGGGGGGGGTTCAGTGCCTTGCTCAAGAGCACCTTGGTAGTGCCCAGAATGTGACCTGGCATATCTCCAGCTACCAGTCCACTTTGGGCCAAACGGGGACCTGAACCAGTGACCTTCCAGTTTCCAACCCAACTCCCTACAGAATGAGCCACTGCCCCCCCAAGCTCCAAATCTTACTGGATTTGTATTAAAAAGGCTACTGATGCAGATACACTGATGGCCTAGAGATGTAAGACCAACATCCAAGGTTCAACCCTTCCAGAGATCTGTGTTGCCCATCATCTCTTTCTCTCTCATCATTTTCTGCCACCTCTTTGCTCCCCTCCAAAACACAATGGTTTGGTCCTTTAAAGTTAAAGTCTGTCCCTAAACATCAACAAAACTACTCTGACTCAGAGTGTTTTCAGCCAACTCTTCTTCTTTGTCGACGTCCACATGTTGACTCGCTACCTACTGGAGGTGACAACCCACCAACATTTCGGAGACATCTTCTCGTCCTCTGACGGCACCCGTCGCCTCCTATATATGCCACATCTCTGCGTGATCCTGCCGTGATGTCTTTATTTACCCCCACCCTCCAACACAACTCACAGGCGGTGTGAGGAAGAGGAGGGGTTCGAAGGTCAGCTTAGAGGTCTCTCCACCCCAGCTGCTGTATCACAATCTCCTTCCTCCTGGACAATGAGACACACACACACACACACACACACACATACATACATACATACATACATAATAATGCCGGGATGACCACTGCACACAAACACACACACCTCTAATGACCTCTGAGCTTGTTTTCACACGCTCCCTGCAGAACAGCTGGAGCAGCCTCTTATATTGGAGAGAGAGAGAGAGAGAGAGAGAGAGAGAGAGAGAGAGAGAGGAGGATATTTGGAAATAGAGAGACATAAGGACAGGTCAGGGAGGATTGTCCACTTTATTTTCTTCTTTCCTTTCAAATTCTTCTTCTTCTTCTTCTTCTTCTTCTCCAGTACTTTCACTCCCCCCCACTCTTTCTCTCTCTTTTCCTCCGCTTCTTTTCCCCCTCTTTTCTCCCCTCTGCTCCCCAATCACAAATCGGGTGTAAAAAGCCACTTTTACCTCCTACCTCCTCACCCCTTCCCAGCCCTCCCCTTCATTGGGGGTGGGGGGTGGGGGGTAACAATGGGAGACTGCTCCTTCCTCCCCCGTTTCCCCTCCTACCTCCACATCTGTGAGTGCCCCTCTGTCTCCTCATTCTTCTCCCTAACCGCTCCATTATTGGGCCTCTTTCACTTGTAAATGTGGCCAGCGATACTTCTGATGGGTCTTTTATGCACGCGGCCGGGGTCAGGAGAAAGGTAGGGGCAGGAGAGGAGGGGGTGGGTGGGTACAATGAGGGGGTGGGTCAGGGTTGAGGGTGGCAAGGGGAGGGAGGGGGGTTTGGTTTAGGGAGTCTTGTGCTGTTTTTCCTTGCAGGCCAGAGTGTGAGGGGACAATTGTGACAAAGAGTTAAATCCTTTTTTGTGTGTGCAGTCATTTGGGACGGTTGGGACGGGCCCAGCTCTCGCAGCGCATTCCTACAGCCGACCACCCCCCCCCCAGTTGGACGGAGAGGACGGGACTGAGGTGGAGGGATGACCAGAGTGAAAGCTCAACAGGCAAAAGTTGTGTAGGAGGATGTATGCAGAGGTCCTTAGCATAGCATAACAGAGCATAACATTGTAATCCATAGCATGCAACATTGAGGCCCCATTGCAACAGGTGCTCTAGCAATAGGTTGATGCTTTTTGGATGCTTTATGATCATTTGAGAGTTCTGCATTTGCAACCCTGTCTGCTTATTAAACTAAAAGTCTACAGCCATGCTAGCAGCTCTGTGAGGCTGTGGCAACTTAAAGGGCACAGCCCGAGAAACGTCGCCCCAACTTAGAGGCATTTCTTGTATCTGTGTCATGTGGGTTTCTCCATGGCCACACCTTTTTAAGAGACTAGCGTCAATATTTAAAAAGAAAATATGAATTATGTATGCAAATATAACTTTTCATCCATCCACATGACATTCTTAAAACAGGCCATGCATGTTTAGGTGAAGGACTGTGTGATGGTGCAGCTTGTAATGCACCATCTTGTAATACTCAAATTGACATGCTGACAATGCTAACATTCGGATCTTTTGCAGGTAATATTCACCAGCTTGGCCATCTTAATTTAGCATGTTAGAATGCTAACATTTGCACTAGATTTGCAAGTATTTAGTTATAAGCTAAAATATTGGCATGGGGAAATGCAACTACGATGTTATATGAAAATCTCTCTTGAGATCATGAACGTCTGTACAAATCTTAATGGCAATCTATCCCATAGTTGCTGGCCAACAAACCAACATTGCCATTTACAGAGCCATGCTGCTATTATGGCAAAGAATCTCTCAAAATATGAATAAATGTTACAATGAAAATGCTCCTGTGGGTATGGGCGCTAATTTATGAAATGCTCCCGTGGGTTTTTTGTAGATTTTTTTCTATCACCAGATAACAACCGCAATATTGAACAACAGTACAAAACCGTGGGTTACATTCAATGACTTGGCAAGTTGCCATTTTGAGGGTTAGGGAAGGGTTGTGGTTATGGCAGTGAACTGTGGTTGTGGTTAGGCATCTAAAACAGTTGACAGATTGTGCTTATGGTAAGTAAACAGGAAAACATTAAATGCAGGCTTGTGATTTAACAGTTAGAATTGTTGAAATCTTTCTTTTTTCCAACCTTTGAGTCTTATGAGTATTGTAAAAGCATCAATCATGCTTTAGTTGCCATGAGTGGATATTGTTGCAAAGCCTCAGTGTGCACTCAAGTGCTTGATTCAGAGAGGCAAGCCTTTTAGTGTGTTAGTAGAAAAAAAGCACATGGCAAGAGGCTGTAGGCAGGGAAATGTGTCCGGAAAGATAGCAACCAGGAGGGATGGATGCTGAGGCAATGCACACATTACACAATCTTACAGGGACCTGAGGGGGGCTGGATATATAGGCTACTGGGGAAGCTGATTAGCCTGATGAGGCGTGTAGACAGGTAATCAGGTCAGAATTAGTCTGAAAATTCCAGGCCAAAAACATGTTTTTATCTTTTTATGACTTTTAATGATCTGAAATAAACTGAAGCGACTATATCTCCAGAACAAGCACTGAGGCTGAGCTGTGAAACCACTGTCACTGCCAAAAGTTTCTAAATATAATGAAATCCATCCAGAAGTCCCAACTTATGTCTGACATTGACGATCGGCCAATTACAGCTTCACGGAACTGCTACTGTAGCTGTACACTCTTAAATCTTGTCTAACGACAGCTGTCTTACTTTTATCCATGATAATTAACCATGACTATTTGGTTGATTTCAAAGTGCTTCTTCTTCAACTGAGCATCATTTCATACCACACGTTGGCTAATTCACTCCACTTTGTATTATGAAGACATATGGAGCAGCACGGCATCTGCAAATTAATTGGCAATGTCAGTTTGCTGAAGAGGCATCGGGACATGTAACAGCTCTGGTATGCTGTATTAAATCACTGACGTTATGTGTGTGGGATGTCATGGGACAGTATGTTATGTTATGTTAGTCCATAATATATATATATAGGTTCTTTGAAGTTACTTCACGTTTGTTGTTAATGCTGTAATGGCCTGACCAGTGTTCTGTTGGATTATCTGTTATTTTAGCTTCTGTTCTGACCTCCGACACACACACACACACACACACATCGTAGAAGGGTGGTCTCAGTGGCAATCGAGTCTCCAGGACAACAGGTGGACAAAGGGGACGCGGCGGGGGGAATGTGAGGCAGGGAGGGAGGTTGAGTGAGGGAGTGAAGGGTGGCTCCTGGAAAGGGCTGATGGGAGATGAGATGCTGGTGTTTGGGGGGGCGGGGGCTGACCTTGGCCTCTGTGCGGTGGTCAGATGGGGTGCGATCTGGCCGTGGAGGAGGAGGGTGAAGAGCAGGAGAGAATAAAGGCTGTAACGCCTCTCGTTCTCTTCAAACCAAAGTGATTAATGACAAAACACACACAAATACACACACACAGAGCACCCCGACTGACCCCTCTGAGCCCGCTGCTCAAACAGCGGCCCCGGGTCTTTGGCGTGGTCGCTTTTCCCAACACTTCTGATTGATGAGTGATTCCTTTCCCACCACAAATTATGGTAATAATGCTGAAAGAGACAAGGAGCTGCAACTCTGCAGCTGCTCTGCACGACTCTCTGATCCCACAGAACAAGCAGGATTACAACCTCACTGTTCACTTCTTACAAAGTAGATATCATTGAAGTTGCTTAGTTAGCCAACATAATGCTTCTGCTTGCATTTAATTCTTCTACGATGGCTTAAAAAGTCAAAAGCCAAAAGTAGGATTCTAAGATCTGGTAGAAAAAAAACATCCACTGTATATAGTATATCTCAGTGTCATAATCACATCTGGAGTAAGCTTTGCCATTGTGGTCAAAAGTTATCATGTTCACGTACAAGAAAAGAATGGGAAGATATTCTATGATAGGATAAGATCAAATGAATTAATCCCATATGTACATGTTGTCAATCCCGTATTTTTTTAAGATTCATTTTTGGGCATTTTTAGGCCATTATTGACAGGACAGCTGAAGAAATGAAATGGGAGAGAAAAGGGGGGAATGACATGCAGGAAAGGGCCGCAGGTTGGAGTTGAACCTGGGCCCGCTGCGTCGAGGACCAAACCTCTATATATGGGCACCTGCTCCACCTACTGAGCTGTCCAGGCACCCAGTCTACCAATTTCAAAGATTCTGGTTCGCAAGATGAAACAAAGAATGGCGGAGTAAAGATACCGACACGTTGACAATAATCTTTCAGACAAAGGTCTTTCATTGTCGCCTTGATTCTCTACCATTACACTCGAAAAGATCAACAGGTGCCTACCTGAGAGAGGTAAACATTGTTATGAACCCTTACTCCCTTAGACATTATCACTGAAAAAAGTGCAGTGAACTGACCTCAGTTTGACCTTTCTGCTGCTCACAGGTCAGTCTCAGCTGCTGTGTGTGCTAATAATAATAATAATAATAATAATAATAATATTAACCATAACATAAGACACATACTCACTGTCTGAATTAAAGAACTATTACTGTGTCTTTATGATTTTTAATTAAAAGCGTTGACTCTCCTTGTTGTAGGAATTGTGGATGAGAACGGAGACATGGCAACTTCCAACATGTCCTCCTCTGGCCAAACTGTGAGTGTTGCTTAAAATAAACAAAGCAGATGATTGGCCGGGAGAAGGCGGTGATGTCAGCGCGGCCCCTGCTGAACCGCAGCTGTGCGTCTGTAGCTGGGGCTGAACAGTGGTGCAGTGTGGGGTAGGCGGGGGTGGGGGGGGTGGACAGGCTGCTGTTTGGTACCAATAAAAAGGGTGATGAGGAGATGATGGCGCCTGGTTCCGAGACGTCTGCAGCCGGTGTCGAAAGGGAAGAACAAATTAAAATTGCAGCCCAAAAAAAGCATGTAAACTCCCGCTCACACACGTTTAAGTCAGGTATGAAGGTGAACGTTGCGTGCCTTGGCGTCGTGAAGGAGCCATTTGTCAGCTCTGCCGGTTTGAGCGTCAAACGTGGCCGCCTGTTCTTGTCTCCGCCACACAACACACTGGCTGGCGAACAAAGCGGCGGTGACATTTTGCAGGAGGTGAGGGGTCGGTGATGATGATGTGATTTGGGGAGTCAGTGTATGTTTGTGTGTGGAGGTGGGGGAGTGAGAGAAGGGGGGAGTGCTACATCATTTGGACCATCTGCAGTCCCTCTCACACCCCCAAACCCTTAAAACATTAACCCAGCTCAGCCAAGCTAACCCACATTGCAGACTGTAGAGGATGCACATAAATTCTGGATGCAAACACACACACACACACACACACACACACATACAAATGGCCTCTTCTCTCGGCTCTAAAAGAAAGACGTCACATGTTTTTGTGGAGTCAGGAGGTCATTTCCAGCGTCAGACCTTCAGGAATATTGCACGTTTCTCAGAAGCCTGTATGTGTGTGTGTGTGTGTGTGTTTGTGGGTGTGATGGGAAAGAGGGAAGGAGGGATGCTGGGAAGGAGGTCGTGATGTGACGTCACCTCTATGATGCTCCAATACACCCTCTTCCTCCTCCTCACACCGCCCACATCCGGTCCCTTCCTTCATCTTCTCCATCTTCCCTGCCTTTTACTCTGCGGCAGTGTGTGTGTGTGTGTGTGTGTGTGTGTGTGTGTGTCACAGTGAATTCACAGCCCGGGTCATGTGACTGTGGAGGTGGCGGTGTTGGGTGGGAGAAAGAGGAGGAGGAGGAGGAACAGTGGGGAGGGGAAACATGAAGGAGGAAGTGAGTGACCCGGAGCAGAAAACAGCAGGACGAGAGCCGCTCGACGGCGTCCAACA
Organism: Etheostoma perlongum; assembly: GCA_026937815.1. Classification (NCBI taxonomy): domain Eukaryota; kingdom Metazoa; phylum Chordata; class Actinopteri; order Perciformes; family Percidae; genus Etheostoma; species Etheostoma perlongum. The sequence goes on along the minus strand of CM049375.1, from coordinate 5,887,559 downwards.
TGGAGGCCGAAGCCAGAAGAGGAAGCCTTTTTGAACGTTTATGCTGCGTTAACGTCTCTAATCACATTTATCTCCAGTCACCCACCCCGCAGCCTTCCCCCTGGACATGGAGATAAAAACAGAGATGACTCTTTGCTTTTCTTTTAAGATATTCACCCAAAAAGTAGAGGGGAATTTGATGAGACAAGGTGGATTCAGAAAGAAATTGACATTACGCCAAATGAGGAGGAGGGGGAGGACAGGTGATATTAGAACAACACAAAACCTCCAGGAGGCCCAGCGTTACCTCATCAGTAGATGGCAGCGAGGTTAAATGGCTGTAATGATCTCTCTAATCATTACACTGCTCTCCTAATTGTTTCCTCAAGATATCTTTCTCATCAATAGGGCTGCCAATACTGATCCATTCAGCTGCAAGTGTACCGGAAGTAGGCCTCAGCGCCAGAGGACAGCTCCAGCTGCATCGGCAGGTTTTATGATTTAGTTTGATGTGAAATAACGAGGAGTCTGTTTTCACAGATTGATGGTAGATGAACAGGGCGTTTGGCTTTGATATCCCAATCCTGATCCGAGCTGCTGAAATAACATTTGCTGAATCTTTTATCACACAATTGTTTCCAGATCAGATATGTTCTAGAGATTCACGTGAAATCTCCTTTTAGCTTTTCGAGTCTCAATTTTGGAGTTTTAAGCCAAATGATTGAAAACTTCCACATTAGATTATTGAAACCTGGTCCGTAGTGGTTCCCAACCGATGGATCGGGACCCCCAGAAGGAGTCGAAGGATAATTCTGAGAGGTCGCAAGACGCTAAACAGAAAAATGGTGTGCTTCACACATTTGTTCAGACTTTCTGCATTTCGTTGCCATTTTTTTCTTGTGAGTCTCTGAATATTTTTTTTTATATTTAGACCTCTAAAAAATAAATAAAAAAATATAGCACCTTTTGGTCAAATTGGTCACAACTGGCAATGACGGGTGACAATCTTAGTTTAGTTAGTTTAGTTTATTAAATTTATCCTCAAATGGACAGATATTATTTTGTTTTAAAGCCAAAAATATGATAACCATTTCAATGAGAGATGAAACATAACAACATATCCAGAGTTGGTCAAAGCCCCTGAACCCAAACCAAATTGTAGGATTCTTTTTTAATCTTCCTTTTTTTTTCAAATTCAGTTTTAGACGTCATTCCTTAAATTTAACTTTGCCGTTATACTTTGTTTGAGAAAACTGTAAAGTGCTTCATGTTGTTACAGTTTTACACCTTATTTTGTATTTGTTGTCCGGGTAACAACCCCCTTTACTTTTTTGGCCCTGAGCAAAATGGGACTGATGCACTGGATGAAGACTGTCCAGACCCAAATGTTTGCACTGACTTTGATCTGCTAGTTCCAGACTTCAATCAAAAAATGTGCCAATTTTAGATTTTATTCTATTTGCATAATTGTTGCCTCTTATGTTTAAAAACTATTTTTTTCGTTAAATGAAACACATTTATAAAAAGATATTGATACATACTTTCTTTGGTACCGAAACTCACTTTTCCAAACACCCAGCTGGTCTCATGAACTCAAAGTGATCTGATATGGACCTATTGTTTTTTTTCAGTCGAAGATTTGGACATCACAAGGGTCTCTGCTGTGATTCCAATCATGAGGCGTTCAGTGGCACTCGGTCAACAGACGACCTGTGTGTTTTTCTCCCCCAACTTGGGCGGTGGACTGTGTTTTGGACTCGGCACACACACACACCTCCCTGAGTTTTTAATCCACATTTTTTTTTGTGAGACAGAGCCGCTCTGCTCCTCCGGCAACACGCTGACAGCGGATTACAGCAGCAAATTAGTCTAAGGAGACCCGACGCGTCCGAGCCAGGGCGATGCAGCGGTGTGAAAATCAAACAGACCCCTGTCTCAAACACCCAAGGAGGCCAAAGTCAAACTGAGGGGTTGGGTTTACTCTGCTGTGACAGCCTGTCCGAGTCCTGTCCATGTCCCAGCTCTCACAGGCTGAGATTATAGACTTAAAACACGTCTAACATCTTTAACAAATACTTCCACTCAACACTTAAAAATGTAAATCTCATTCTGAAAAAGATTCCTTTAAGAAGTATTTCAATGGGACATATGATTGAAGTTTTTAAACTTTTTGAAGATATCTTTAAAAAAAAAAGTATTAATCGTACTCTGAATATCACTTTTTTTTTAATCCATCCATCTAATTTTCCGAATGAGACTAGTCTCCATTTATCTTAAAACAAATGAATAAGATAAATAACTAGAAATGTGTCTTGTTTCATGCACCTTTTGATTTCTGATGAATAATGTCAGCATGAGAGCAAAAAAAAAAAAGCATGGATCCTGATAGACCACAAGAAGAAGAAGAAGAAGAAGAAGACCCCCCCCAACGCCCTCAAAAATGCTAGAAGAAAATACACAATCATGTGTTTCTCTTCCAACATTTAACCTGCTTAGCATGAACTTTTGCTCTAATAAATCAAATTGAAATAATAATAATAATAATAATAATAATAATAATAAATGGTTTGCATGCACATGAAGATAAAAACAAAACAATCAGGAAAGATGAACAGAAGAAGAAAGGAAAAGAAAATCTGATGCTCCCAATGATCCTTAACTCTTTATTTATTCCCCAACAGTAGAATCAGTACACACGAATCCCGTCTTTATTGGCTTGTAATGGCATCCTTTATCAAAAGGATAAAAGGGCTTGGAAAAGGTCACGGTTTGTTAAACAAAATTAAAATGATACATTCCTGACGAATTATGCTAATTATAATCCCCAAAACGCCAACAAAAGGCGGCAACAAAAGCTCACCAGTGGAGTGACACTAAACCTTCCCCTGCGCGGTTTGCAGAAGGGAAACGTGCGAATAAAGAGAGAAGCTGCAGTTTGCCTGGGAAATATTAGTTTCACTCCAACAACTTAGGAAAAACGTCCCAGCTTGGAAAATACTTAATTATCCCTCTTTATTTTGTGGTTGGCCTCCTTCTTCTGCAATCCTTTAATAGAACTAAATCTGCAGAAAGACAGTGTTTGGGGGGCTTTTTCTGCTTCATTAGTTTAAAGGAGACGAAATTAATTTTTTTTAGAGAGTTTTACTTCATAAAAACAAAAACTAATTGGAATCAAACGATGGTGGCAGGGAAAGACTGTGGCCCTTCCAAAGGCCCCTGAGACAGAAAGCCCATTACGCATGGGCTACGGACTGATAAATGAAAGGAAATGTTGATTTAAAATAATGAATCGAATGAGCCACGTGCAGAGAAAGAGAGAGAGAGAGAGAAACACATGTTATCCGGTTAAAGAGGATCTGAAGTGCAGGAGCGTCCAGCAACAGATGTCCAGGCACAATTCTCGGGTTGGATTTGAAATTTCACAAGAATTGCGTTTGGACAATCAGCAGCTAGAGCTCAGAAATACAAAATCAAAATCACCTTCAAAACAGACGTCACGAGAAGAAACGGCTCACAGATTCAGATTGGTTTTTGTGGGGTTTCTTTCTTGTAAAGGCCTAAGAAGAGTCGATTGGTGTGTTAACATGTGAGTCTTCTTCTCCACCACCACGGCTCCCATTCACTCTGACGCCACCATGCAGCGTGTTGCACTCCAACACGGACAGGGACTACACATCAGAGACCACATCGGCCATAGCCCACCATCCAATTACAGCCGCTAATTAGCCGCTCTCCAATTTATCGGAAATAATCCCACAAACAGCAGAAGAGGAAAAAAAAAATCAGCAATATCAGCTTCCATTCATAAACATCGCACAGACAGACAATAACTTTGAGTGTGTGTGCAGGAGGGAGAAGACGAAAAGAGGAATCCCCGGAATCAAAGCAGTTTTGGACCATGTCTGCACCTGTTAAGACGCATCTCTCTCTCTCTCTCTCTCTCCATCCTTCTTTCCTTCCCCTTGTAGTCCCCCCCTCCCATCTCCCCCAGAGAAAACCTTCCAAAAAAAGACGCAACTATAGCCTACCATCTATAGGCTACCGCTCGAAACCTGGAAAAGAGAAGAAGAAAAAAAAATGACGGGAGATGTGCTGCAGGTTGCATGGTGCACCTGCTCCTCCGCGTGTAGTTCCAGGAGATAATTAGGAAGCAGTTTAGGCTACTCCAGGGGCAGGGGGAAAGAGGCAGATGATGGAAGGAGGGGATCGGGCTGGGAAGCTGGGTGGCTGGATGCTGTCCCCTCCTCCCGGAGGCTCGCAGGGAGGACGGGGTGCGAGCGGACGGCGCACCGCCGCCACAAGCACCGCCACCGCCACCGCCGGTTTGCTTCTGTCGCTCCTGGTCTCCTCCTCCTCCTCCTCTTCCTCCTCCTCCTCCTTCTACTGGCCGATTTGGGGGGCTTTTTCTGGGGCTCTTCCAACAATGAGCCCCGGTGCGTCCGTGTCACCGAGAGAGAGCTCGGGAGTGGGGCCGGTCCGCTCTTGGTACTGAGATTTGAATAAACACACACATTCACACACACCGCAGGGGTGATGATAAATGCCCATTGTGCCCGGAGGAGGAGAAGAAGAAGTAATGAATCTGCACTGAGAGAGAGAGAGAGAGAGAGAGAGAGAGAGAGAGAGAGAGAGAGAGAGAGCAGCTGCGACTGAACAACCATCAAACCTCTTAAAGAAACAACGGTCTTATTTCTCTCTCTTTCTCTCTCTCTCTCTCTCTCTCTCTCTCTCTCTCTCTCTCTCTTTTATATCATTTATAATTACAATCAAAACACTGTTAACTCTTCTGCCTACACACTGTAGTCTGTCACACACACACACACACACACACACACACACACACACACACACACACACTGAGTGCTACAGATGACGTTTCCTTTTTGCTGGGAGAGACAGTTGGAGGTTACAGAGGTTTCCCTCACCGATGATGTGATGGTGGACAAAATAATAAGAACACTAAACAAGAAACAAACAAACAGACACTCTTTACAACCAAATTGTTTTTTTTTTTATTTTGAGGATAATGAAATGAAATACATTTTCGTTCATTTAGGCTGCTTAGAGTATTTTTTTTCAAAGTTGTTTCAATCTTTGAAGACATATTTCGTTTAAACATAACATCTAAAATTGAAATATTATAAATGTTTAAATGGAAATCTGAAACTATGAATGAAAGCTCTAACAGCTTAAAATAGAGGGGAGATTATTTTGTAAGCTTAATTAAATGAAAAAACTTCTTATGTTTATATTATAGGCTTATTTATTTATGGAACAAGTTTGAAGTTACATTTACATTTTAAGTTACATAATGAAATGTTATCATATAGAAAATGGTAATTCTTTTCTTTTTCTTATGAGATCATGGGTCATGAAGATGAATTAATATCCTTAAAGTGCCTTTTTTTCTCAATGATTTATATAATTATTATAACTTTGAAATATTCATAACCTAAACATTTGGGAAATTTTAAGTAAAAAAAAAGAGCAGATGGATCGAAATCGAGTCCAACAAAACACAACAAATTAAATAAAGGACAATATTATTTTCTGTAATTAAAATTAAGAGATAAGCTTCTGCAGATAATGCTGAATCCCATTTTCCAAATAAAAAAAAATATATAATATAGAAATATAAAACAAAACAGTGTTGCTTCCAAATAAAATCTAAATTTAGTTTAGAGCAGAAAAGAATAACACAACGATGAATATAAAGTTGTTGGAATGTGTTTTTGTTTCTATTTTAATAAAGTGAGGCTAACAGTTTGCCCCTGCTTCCAGTGTTTGTGCTAAGCTAGGCTAAACACAACCCGGACCTGTCTAAATACTGGAAGCAGAGAGACGAAACCAAAGACCAAAGACAAGAGGATTTCTTTAAAAAAGTATGCTCTTAAATTCACTTGACACAATTTTTGACGCCCGATTCAAAATGACACAACATGGATGATGACTCAAAAACTTTTTAGATCACATATGAAAACAATCCATCTGATTTTTCAAACACAAACCTGGTCAAGACCAAAACATCCTTTATTGATTTCACACATTAAATCAATACTGGTGATGACTGGAGACTGTCTGCATGTTTTTATACAAGGGTTAGGGTTAGGGTTATGTGTCTGGTGAGAATATTCAAGTCAAATATCTCGGTATCATCCTCGACTCCACCTCGTCTTTCAAAAAACATGTAAAAAAAAAGTACTACGCATAACTAAATATAATTCAGCAAATTTTAGGCATATAAGAAGCTGCCTAACAAGCACAGCAGCAGAACTGTATCTACATTTAATGATCATCCTTTATCTACTATACTGCATGACAAGCTGGACGCCAGCTAATGAGACAACTCTTAAGCCTGTTCTCTCTGTACATACACAGGCCCTGAAAACAAAATACTTATCACCACAGTAAAATCCTTAACAAATATGCTATGCTTAGTTGGGGACATTTCATCAAATACAATAACATGTGCCTAATGTTCAAAATATTGAAATGAGCTTTTCAGTTAGAGCTTCCAATATGTGGAACACAATTTTCACACAAAGTCTCAAGGCTTGGCTGTTGAGAAGTCAGATTTGTGATCATTTTTAATCCCCAGGTCATTTTTAGTGTTATCACTGTTGATCTGTTGCTAACATGTTTGATGTCTTGCCCTGTGTCAGATACAGCCCGCTCAGCACTACCTGGGTATGCATGGAAAGTATATTGTATTTGAACTATTATACCATCTTAGTAGTCTGTGCTGTAATAACGAGAGAGTGATATAGTTTATTTTCTATTTGTATTACTGCTTGCTACTGCTTTGCATGGCTGACTGGTGTCGGAGTTGCATGAGCGTGTCCTGATGCCTGCTTGTCTTCTTATATTAACTCAAGCTACTGTTGTGATGTGTAATCACTGCTGGTGTCCTGCAGCTACGTCCTGCAGTTTCTGCAGCTACGCATGGCTTACAAAAAAAATAGGAAGGCTGTGTGTGTGGTGTCTTTTTGATTGCTATGTGTGTGTTGTAACCTGTATTAATATTTTTTTTTTTGTTGCTTCTTCCTGCCATGGTCTGGAATCATCTGGCCAAAGGACTACGGTTGAAAATTAGATTAATGTGTGTTGTCTTTTATAAATAAAAAATACAAATACAAAATACAAATGATCGTCAAGAAGTTGATGCAGATGAAGCAGATGAGATAGAAAGGTGTTTGTGACCGTTGAGATGAAAAAACTGTGACTCAGAAAAAATGTCCCTCTCTAATATTGGACTGCTAAATGTTTCTGTGTCTCAGTCTTTAGCTCTTTGGCTTATTTTCTGCATAAAGTGGAGACAATTTATAGAAAATGTGGTGAGTGAAGAAAGAAAGAAAGAAAAAAAAGAAGCTAATGTGTTTATATAGCCTAATGTCTGATTATATAAGGATGTTTATTGTGTATATATGTTTGATTTATTACTATTATAACTAATTCTATTTTTTCTATTTCTTATACTTATAATGTATATTTTTCACCTATATCCACTTAATGTGTATTTGTTATTCTGATGTGTGTACATTTTTTTTCCTTTGAGCAGCGGTAGCACAGGAATTTCCCCAGTGCGGGATTAATAAAGTCTATCTTAGCATGTGTAGACCATAAGTCACCTGACTCCAATTACATGTAGACATCACCTGTGTAACCCCCCCCCCCATTACAGAGATGTCCCCAGTCCCAGGAACTGTAGTATTATGGGTGTCCACTAAATGTTGAAAACATTAGTCCTTAGTTGGTGTTTGGCTGTTCCACTTTCCATCTAATAAACACTTCATACCCTCCATTGTTGGACAAAGCTTTAGGGCGTTGCAGACTGAAAACAAACCAAGCTTCTGACAACGTGAGGACAAATCTCTTTCAGGAGAAGAATAATTAAAACCTAATGAGTTGACTATAATTAGCTTACTTCATCCATACATTTGTTTGCTTTCTTGTCAGTGTTCACATGTCAAGTTCAGCACACACACACACACACACACACACACACACACACACACACACACACACACACACGCACACACTTCCAACATCGAAATCTGTGTGCCACAATTTTTTCGAGCCACTGCCGGTCAGTCCTAGCCTGGTCCCGCCCCCTTACGTACTTCCGCACAATTTGTTTAATTTTCCTTCAGTACTACGTCTGGGTTTGCGGTATATTCTTAGGTTTTCTCCGGTCCAATCAGCGAACAAAGGCAGTGTCTGAGAACGATGACGCTGATGTTGTTCGCTAGTTTGCGTCATATTTCCGTAATGGCGGCGGAGACAGATGCAAGCAATTGTGGCAACGCTGCCGAATATCCAGAAGTTAAAGCCCGAGCAAGAACAACCTTTGCTGAGTTTTGTTGGTGGCCATGATGTTGTGGCCCTCCTTCCCACAGGGTTTGGTAAAAGTTAGATTTTCCAGTTTGCTCGGTTAGTGGTGAAGGAGTTGGCTAAGGGTAACGCCGACATCAGGACCAAACATTAGCGATTGGTTATGGAAGATCCAGACTGGCTCTGGGCAGATCCAATAGTTTTAAACTTCAACAGAGTACCCACCTTAAAGGATGTTAATGCTTGTCCATGGAGAGTGGGCAGACTCTCTGTACAAATGAAATGTACCAGAGTCTGGTAGGACCAGGCTAGGTCAGTCCACCAGTCCAAAAAAACACCTCGAACGAGAATGAAAAAGATTTAATCAAATGTTGGCTTTTCCATTCGGCTTTTCTAAGGTGAGACTTTAAAATGTTTGTAAAAATGTGTAAATAAAAACACCGCTGTGACAGCGTTCACCAGGCCAATTACAGAGCTATCCACCATGAAGGAATACCTTTACTTTCAGTTGTGAGTGTAACTGTCCCATGTGGTCTGAAACACTTGTCATTTTGGGCATGAAACAATGAACTCTTGATATTTTTGTATTTGTATTATTATTATCCACAGTGGATCAAAACCATCAGCTTAAAGCCAAATGTAAACAGTAAGACAAGGGGTTAACGGATAAATTACCCAGCAGGCTTTGCCTTTCTGGCGATGGTGGACCCTTCCTCATCTTCTCATCAGACATGTCAGTAGATCCCCTCCGCCCTGCTCTGCTCTGTACGGTGAGTTAACATTTCCGTGGCTGGGAACATCTTTGCACGTTGGATGCTCATTTGCCTCTTAAAGGGCCCCGCTGCTGCCTTTTCATGGCCCTGTAAGAATAATTTAGTGCGGGAGGACTGAGATCACTGGAGATTATGGCTATGAAAGGGGAAAAGGACGCGTTATTAATGCTTGCTCAGCAGAAAGAGACGAATGAGAAAAGGATCCCCTGGATTCACTGTAACACGCGGCTGTGCCATGGGAAACCACGACGGCTTTAGTCTGTCCTATAAATACGCCTCATGAAAAATGAAAGTGTAGTGATGCTGAAAGACACTTAAAGGTCCCCCTATATAGACTGTAGTGGTCCACTAATACCATATCTCAAGTCTCTATCCCAAAAATGAGCCTTGGTTCAGGACTACAGCCACTAGAACCAGTCCCACACTGAGCTTTCCTTAGTATGTGCTATTTCTGTCTGTAGCTTTTGAGGAGGAGAAAGGGGGGGGGCAAGGTGGAGGCTGGGGGTGTGGCCTTGACCAACTGTCACTTTGCTTGTTTGAAAGCCATGATGTCTCTCTCTCATGGGTGGGCCAAATTCTCTGGGCGGGCAAAGCAAAGAAAAGGGAGGTAATCTGGCCCCTTATGACCTCATAAGGGGCAAGATTCCAGATCGGCCCATCTGAGGTTTCATTTTCAGGCAGAGCAGGATACCCAGGACTCAGTTTACACCCATCACCATTTCTAGTCACCGGTGGACCATAGGCAGGCTGGGGGAACGCATATTAATGTTAAAAAACCTCATAAAGTGAAATTTTCATGCCATGGAACCTTTAAGGTCCCTACTGGAATGTAGTAATATACCGGTCCCAGCAGATATATTACAGGAACATCATGAGGGTTACCTTTAGACTAATGGGGATACAAATAACATGAAGCACAGTAAGGTCACTACTCTGGGCCATTGAGACACTATGAGTCAATATAGGAAATATTATACATACTAGAGCTGCACGATATAAGGGAAAATATGCGATATCCAATAACATTGTTGAGTAAGCAATACATAAACAGATATTATATAGTGTACTCCATTCTGCATGTCTGTTGCTTTCAGTATTCTGATAAAATACAACAAATTGTTTGTTGAATTTGAAAAACAGATGAAAGAAAATCATTTCCGATATTCTTTTATTGATCAAATTGAACATTAAATTGAATATTAAAAAGGCACCACTAAAAAAGAATGAGTTTTCTGATATATACTGTGTGTATATATATATATATATATATATATATATATATATATATATATATATATATGTATATATATATACAGATTTTTTTTTCAACTAACACAAACAATCTCTGAGTGTCTTTCACGATATGTCGCAGCCTTTTGCGATGTGTGTATTACGCCAGTTGGTATGGCAACAACAATAAAAAAAACGGTATATTGTGAAGCCTTAGTAAATATATTATATATGTGTGTTGCCGCCGCCTCAAAATCCTTTCGCTACAGGAAACAACAAACAAACAACAAACTTTGAGCTAGCATGCTACACTAGCTTGTGCAACAAGGCAGGCCTGCTTGGTTGTTTCGGTATGTGATTGTAAAGATTTACGAAAAATAAGTTTACGGCTATCTAACTGGGATGTTTTGGGACCGATTAGTGGGATTGCTGTGGACGAAGTACACACGCCGATACAATGGTAAGAGCAAATGAGGTTTAACCATGTATCCTGCTAATTTAAATAGCTCACCTTACTGTATTGTGTGAAGAGTTAACTTCATTTAATATTGTATGGTGAAGCCAGATCTTAACCAACCAGGTTACCATAGTCCTCATAAATCCACCGGAGTTTAAAATGACAACATAATAAAAGCGTAAGGTAACGGACATCTGGCCAAAAAGAGTGACATCCGGTAGGAACATCCAGCGGCACCTGAACAAACCAGATGTGAAACGTCGTGGATTTAGACTGGGGGACCACTGATGTCTGCAGTAGACTTCAAAGTCCTCAGTTGCAGGATAAGAGTCTCTTGTCAACACTTCTGGCACCACATGCCTCTGCAACAGGTTGGTGGTGCAACTGGTTGTCAAGGTAACATAAGGTAACTGTAGTCAGGAATTGTAAGGAAGTGTCAGGATGCAAGTGCCATATGGAAGCAGGAAAACCAGTGACATGAATGACTGGTCAGCAATGATTGCGTTAATAGTTTGAAACAGAAGAGTGGCCTTTCAGACAGATGGAGCATGGGAGCTCCTTCTGTCTGAATGGCCACTCTTCTATTGATCCGGTGGTGATGCATCACCTCTCATGCTCAGGATCATACATGTTTGAACCAAATTTCATGGTAATCCATCCAATAGTTGTTGAGGAATTTCAGTCTGGATCAAAGTGATCAACCGACACATCATCGCCAAACCTGGAGCCACGCTGCCAGCATGGCCAACACATACAGTATGGAATAGTGCTTTTAAAGACAGTAAATGTTTTTATTTTTTATTTATTTTATTAATTCAGGACAATGCACATTGATGAACAAGCACAACAGTACACGTGGTCACTGTGCCAGATTGTAGCCTGAAGGCTAATTTCCATCTGCAGTCCTAATGTGTACTCTATTAATTTAGCTCTCCTTAATTAGTGATCCCCAGTATCAGTGGAGTCAGTGGGCTTGCTTTGTGTTAATGCAGAGTTAGCATATCTGTGGGAAGACCCCCCAGGAGGCCACTGATAGCCCAACTACGCCTGGCCGTAGAGCATGGGGGCAAGGTTGGGGGTCCCATTCCTGAATAAAATTAGGTTCTCCTCTAAAGACCCAGGTGTCCGGCCCCAATTCTGACCTCTGACCCCTGCAGAAGAAAAGTTATTGAAGCTGCTGGTAAAGCCTCCTAAAGCTGACCAGCGAGGAGGGGCTGGGAAAGTGGCCTGATGGAGGCAAAGGCTGGCTCAACGGGGTCACAGCAGAGAAAGACGGGCGGGTTTTAGGAGGGTGAGGGGTGATCAGTGTGTGTGTTACAAGGGGTGTTAGAGAGTGAAGAAGTCCCTCCCCCCGCGTCCTCCTCATGTCCACAAGTTTGTCCCTGCAGCTATTGTGACTCTGAGCTACAGCAGGACAGAAGGCCTCAAACAAACCGGGTCTAAACAATGTTTGGCCCCTTTTGTTTCTCGCCTGCCTTTCTTCTTCAGCCTTCCATCGCAATCTACTGGCCTCCTTTGTATTGATTTCCCTCATTCAGCAGCTCGTCAGCCTCTTTCCGCTGTTTTATATGCTCTTTTCTGGCTTTTTTTGTCCACAACCTCCCCCGCCGAACCCCTCCCTCTACCGGCATTCTCTGCAGTGTGAGAACGCAGTGCGCCTCTTGACTGGATGCAACTCATTAAAGACAACTAATTGATGAAGAGTGTAATTAGTGTGACAATCGGGAAAGGGGGAAATCAATATGTTTTAAGCCAAAAGAGCCACTTCAAGGAGGACAAGATGGAAGAGAGCAGCGTGTGAGGAGAACCGTACGTTCAGCTGACAGCAGCATGAGGAGCCTCGCTGTCACGTTTACATACAAAAGAGGAGAAATTGAGCTTTAAGAAAAGAGCTTTTATGTTTTCTTCCAGTTCAATTCTTGACTCTGTTGGAACTGCATCACTTGGGAGTCTATTAGCTTAAAATGCCACCACAAAATATACACAAATAGTCTGAGGAACTCCTACAGTCCTGTCAGATGAACACACGTACCACGTCATTTTTTTATACTTGTTAAACTGTCAGTATTTAGGTTTGTTTGGTCATCGTACTACTACTATTTCTTGGAGTGAAGCTGAATTTTTCAACCATTTATCCATTACCTTACCTATTAGAACTGATGCTCTTGGCTAACCATTTCAGTCGCTTATGCAATACTTTACCATTCAAACCGTTTTTTACTTTTACTTTAAGCTACTTATTTCTATCATTTTGTATGACTTTTAGCTACCTGGTTAAGCTTTTGTGTTTTCAATTTACATTTTTTCAAATCAGTGAACTACTCCACAATGTTTCCACACACCCCCTGGCAACAGCAGAAGTACCCTTTGGGGAACGAGTTCTCCACCAAGGATGCACAGTCCTCTCAACTTATTATTTTAAATCAGAACAAATGTAAGTTGGTTTGAGCTTTAAATGACATGGGATAAAAGTAGCATTCATGTCCAGTATTTAATCAGAAAATCGCAAAATGTTTAAAAAAGAATTCTTGCAATGTTAGATATCCTTAATCGATTCTTGGCTCAAAAACTGGCCGGTTGTTACACCACCTTTGACTGAAATCTGTTGACAGGTTTTTGAGGTATTAGTCCAACCCAAAAATTAGGCAAATAATTGTGAAAACACAACCTCTTCCATGGTAATTAGCAATACACATAATGAGGTGGTAGCATCCTTTTATTTTGATCATTTGGGCGATTCTTTGTGGTCACACTCCTGTTGTAGGACAACTGAGAAGAATCTAACATTTTCAGTGGTTGTCCTGCTCTGTAGAAACATGTGTGTCCTTTAATTCACATCAGAGAATAAATACAGTCTTTGAGCACTTTGAGCTTCAGCATTGAGCAGCAGCAGAGTTCTCAGCTGGGGAGGACGAGCGCTCCAGCTCCTTCCTCTGCTGTGCTGCTTGTCTGCCCCCTGCTGGTGAGGAGGGGGGGCTGGGAGTCCTGTTGGGAGTCTTCCGGTGACAGCTGGGAGAGGAGGAGGTCCACACTCTGGACCAGAACAGACTCCAAAACCTTCTTCTCCTCTGAGGAGAACCGGCCCAGAACGTGGCGCTCCACCGGCGTTTTCCCCGTCGGCCGACCAATGCCGACCCGGAGTCTGGGCATCACCTGCGAGAGGACGTGAGACAATCCTGCGTTTGAGTTTATTAAATTGAAAAGACAAAAAGTTTTCTTCATCCATTTATTTTTAAGATCAAGTTTTGGGAATTGTTAGGCCTTTATTTTGACATGACAGCTTACGCATGGAAGGGGAGAGAGGGGGAATGACTTGCAGCAAAGGAACTGAACCCACGGTCGCAGCGGCGAGGACTGAGCCTGTCTATTAGGCCCAGGCGCCCTTCTTTGTCTTATGTCTTTTTTTTCAGTGGCAAACGTTTCAGCATCAAGCAAACATAAAATATGTATGGATTTTATTTTACTATGAATGTAAACATTAATTTTGCTATGTATACTTAACATCTTTGGCAAAAAGTTCCTTTTGGATGAATAAAGTTCTTGAAATATGTTTTCTAATCAATAATCACTATTGGAATAAGTGTCTGTGTTTCTCTTGTAAAACAATTCAAACCTGTAATGTTGTGAACAGTTACTTACATCAGTCTGAAGACAGTCTACACAGGAGCGGACTCCATTATGACCTCTGTGAACGAGAGGAATTTCAGGTGAAGTTTAGTATGTATTCTAACTGGGAACAGGTGGATTTTTTTCCCCATACATTGACTCTTTTCCACAAAACTGAATCTTGTCAATCACGTCACATAATAGGAAAACAATGCATTTAGGTAATTATTTCTTAGAGGGACGGAGCTCCACCAGCATTCAGGTCCAGACCTTCAAACTGTAAGAAGTCGACATGATGAATGAAACCCACCTGGCACTTCCTCCGTGTTTAATGACGATTTTCCCCAGAGGTTTATCCAGTTCGTCGTGGACCAGCAGGATGTCTTCAGGCCTTATGCCGTATTTACCAGCTGGAAAGGACAGACAGACACTTTGGATCAAATGTTCAACGATAATAAATATGAACTTTTTTCATTTTTTTTATTTAGTCTTTTTTTCATTTGTTCATTTTGACAAACAACCAAATGGTTCTCAGTTTTTAGAGCCTAAAATAAAGTTTTCTTTTAAAGTTGAGGACAGACATAGAAAACTTTAATGTCCCTGAGATGTCATTTGTTGTACAGTACAGGCATATTAACACTTAATCCACAATACAAACATTGATCCAGATATCTACAGCACCATTTATCTAACATATAACATCAATAAATAAAATAGAGTAAAAGGAGTATATTGCACAATATCATAAATAAATAGATGGATAAAATTACTGCCCAATACTTAACATATATTCCTTCAGTCATACCCCTCCCTACATCTTATTTTATTGGGTTATAGCCATAGGAATGAATGACTTTTTTGCTCGTTTAGTTCTGTTGTTAGGGGATCTCTATCTACGACCAGAAGAGAGCGGCTTGAACGCCACAGAAAGTGGATGGGTTGTATCCATGCAAACCTTGAGGAAAAGTTCCTCAAATCAAGTTCCTCAAATAGACCAAACAGTCAAACAAAAGAAAAGAAATTGACAGAGAAAAACAGCTACCGCGGACAACATTTTTGCTTGATTGCTTAGTCCCTTCACCATTTCCAATGTCAAATTCAAGCACTTTTAAGCATTTTCAAACTTTTCCAGCACCTAACAACTATGGTAAATGCAATATTTATATATAATACATACATTCAGTGATGAATTTATTAGGTACACCTGTAAAATAAATGTAAATGCTATTACTGCTTTCTTATTGAACACATTTTCAGGAAAGTCCTAATTCATTGGAAATCCCCAGCTTGGACACTGATGTTGCATGTTGTAGATTTGTCCCACAGAGGCAATGTATTAAATGACAAAGAAAAGAGACGGACGGAGAGAGGAATCGGATTTGCTTATTGAGCACTTAAACAAAACCAATTAGTGACAGAGCTGCAGAGGGTGAGACGATGAGAGTCGGTTCCTGAGCCCACTTTCGTTCATAAATACTCAAAATGAAAATAAACATAAGACATCACTACATGTTACATAACACAGCGGACGGACGGACGGGAACACACACACACCTCACCTGCTTTGGCCACTGACACTCCGTTGACGTTCATCAGCAGCCTGGGACGGAGCAGCACCACATGTGTTTGTTGGACCTCTGACACGATGACCTCACCGGACACATGCTTGTCGCCACGCCAGCGGTCAGCAACGCCGAGCCGGGCAGCGAGCGCGCCGAGCACTGCCATGCCGACGCTGTGTCTGGTACCTTCCATCCCTGGGTTACCCAGCCCCACCACCTGTCACACAGAAGCAACATTGAAAGCTACCCAATATGTTGTTTTTGTTATTTTGAAGATTTAAGTAAGTTTTAATTGATAATCTTTATATTTGGTTTGACATGGACAAAACAGATGAGGAGCAATAAAGAAAGGGTCTTCAGATACATATGAAGGTATTGCTTTACATTTGGACTATCACATATTAAAAGGAAATGCCTAAAGAGCGAGCAAAACACTATTATTCCCTTCTGATGTTGTGTCTTCTGCCTGAATTTATTAATTTGTATCTTCCCCATGATTGTCTCTTATTGTGTACAAGTTTTTAAGAAATGTTCCGTCTCCATTTTGGTTTACTATCTCTTTTCACTTATACATCTCTGTGTTTTAAATACATTTAAAGCAAGACAGGAGGGGCTACACTTTTATTGATTAAATGTTATTGCAGCAGTACAACAGAAACAACTAAATAAATACAGATAAGTATGCTATAGAAATTAACAGAAATAAAGAATAAGAGTTACTTAAACCAAAAGTATTGTCTAGGTTTCCAAAGCTTGATCCATCTTATT
Source organism: Etheostoma perlongum (assembly GCA_026937815.1). Classification (NCBI taxonomy): domain Eukaryota; kingdom Metazoa; phylum Chordata; class Actinopteri; order Perciformes; family Percidae; genus Etheostoma; species Etheostoma perlongum. Next base: position 5,870,853 of record CM049375.1, on the reverse strand, counting down.
CCTCTGTGAGCTCCATTGTTGAATCAATTTTAATCAGATGATTGAGAATGACAAATGGAATATTGCTTCTACAATAACAAGTCTTCCTCAGAAAAAGCCAAAGAGAGTTAAAGTCAGCTGAGGAGGCTGACATAAACACACAACACATATTCAGCCGCTGCCTTGTACTGATGGTACTGATCCACTGGCAGCAGCAACAGCTCTGTTAACAGAAACACTGTAGACTACATTGTATTAGAGTCTTTGGCTGCTGACACACTGCAAACATTGTGTTCTGCCTCTACACACTGTGCTTTCATTTATTTTCGCTTGAACAAGACACAGTGGAAAAAGGCAAGGAGAAGTTAACACATTGGAGGTTAAATGACAAAATACATATAACACACATAAAGATGAGGAATATGACTAGTTATTAAAAAGAAAACAGAAAGGCAAGATGATTGTCCTTATGGTGCCACAATGAAAATCTTGGCTGTTTTGTTTATGCTCTGTCTCTATCAAATCCATTTTTCTGGCAAAACTTGGAGAAAATGTCATTAGTCCAATCAGTCGAATTTCACTGGTAGTCCAACAAAAGCAGATAACAAGCCAAACTCCACTCTAACATCTATCAATTTAACGCAGCCTTGCAGCAGCTCAATATTTAATTTGATATCCAGCATGCAGCACTTAGCTTTAATGAAATGTATACCGAATTTAAATAGGTATAAGACTGATCCGAAAAATCTATATGGAAAAGTATATTATGTGAGGGATACTTTGTCCAATAAGCAGGACAGCAGACCTACTAAATTGTCAGATTTTTGAATGGTGTTTGGTGGGATTTACCAATCCAGTAAAATTGATTTGCGATTATTGGCTTTGTAAAAAAAAAAGACTTAATCAACTATACATGTATATACAGTGAAGTCAACAAAATGTAGATGATGTGAGGTTAAACACTTACTAGCTTTCGGCGGCCTTGTGTGTGTATTTCTGCTTCAATTCCCATCAATGGTGTAAAGTACTCACTCAGCAAAACTCGGTTTATGACTCGTGTTAAAAGTCGTCGCATGGTGACAAAGTTCAACAGCTTCATAAAAAAGAGGGACAAATTACGATAAAATCTACTTAAAACGGTGACCTTTATCAGTCGGCCCATAAAAAAAGTCTGACAGCACTTGACATTACGTCAAATTTCAGACGTTTTCACAGTGAGTTTCCGTGATGAAACGACATTTCCTATGAGAATAACCTGTATGTTTACGGTGATTTCTCAATGGGATTTAATATAGCCAAAGTTTAGCTAAATTCTTTTGTATTTACCTTAATTTATTAGCTAAGTTATATAAGTAACTCAAGAGGAAAGCAAATCTAACTTTTAACATTAATATCACAACTGTGTGAACTTTAAGTTTTCTTGCAAAGGTTAACGTTACTGTACCTTGTTGGCTAGCTAGCTAGCTAGCTAACTCAATACAGCACAACACCAACAGACGGACTTAAAAACTACCACGAAATAGCTTCCAAACCGGTGAGGTTAACATATAGCGTTAAGCTTATGACATATAGATGGAGAATTTATGCATTTTCTTTTTAAATATTCTCATGTCTTATTTGAGGTTACATGACAGTAGCTATAGGTCTTGTCCATAGGTCCCTGACATGTCATGTTTGTTTCACAAAAGTCAAAGAGTGTTAGAAAGACGACAGAGTGAACTGGGTTTCCTCCTCTGACAGGCCACAGCGCCCTCTAACGTGGTTACTGAGAACTACATATCAGAATTATTCTCGAACAACAAATGTGATGATTTCAGATGATGTATTAAACAGAAAACACAGTGGTTGAGGGTCAAGTGGGACCCACTGGTGGTGGTCGGTGTCCCACCCATCACCACACCTGTGATTGTTAATTTGGGCTAATGACATCACCTGCTGCAGTGTACACTGTTTAACTAGGGCTGCACTGTTTTAACTGGGCGGGGGGGAGGGAGGCATTTCTGTTAAATGTGAAATATGTGTCAAACCATTCTGAATTAAGTATTGTGGTGCTGCAGGGATGTCCCAGCCTACAAATTGTACAGACTTAAGAAAAAAATCTTGGTTTTTTCTAGAGATCCACACAAAAATCACATTATGTGTCATTTTCATTTTTTTGATTTTAATATTTTTCAATGAAAATGAGAATAATGATACAAAAATGAAGGCAAAATAATCGCCATCAGATAATTTCCTCATATTGTGCAGCCCTAGTTTTAACTGCCTTTTGATGTTGCATCAGAAGAATGTAAAAATTATTAGCATGTTTTTATTAAAACCAACCAACATTGTTTTTAAACCAGCCATTTTTATTTTACTTTTTGCTCTATTACATTTATTTAATAACTTTCTAAAACATTTCTAGCTAATTGTCAGATTTAGATTAAATATAAAAAATGGAATCAAGGTTTTAAAGGTTTGCATGCTTTCTGAAATCTAAAGAACTTTGAGTCACCCAATTAAAAACACACCATGGATTTAACCAATGCTTTTTTTAAATGAATTCTACAATAGTTTGGTTTACAATTCCCAGGTATATTTGTAATATTTTGTGGTGTTTTATTTCAATATAATTTTGAAATGTTGATGCTCTATCTTTGTAACTGGACAAGAGGTCAGTGGAATAAATAATCAGAAAATTACTTTCCAGTCAGTGACAATGGTGGCCAACATAGTTACAGGAAGACACACACAAAAAAAACTTTATATTTATATTTATTTGGAAAACAGAGTTTTTCTCAACTTTTTCAACATTTGCCTTTTGACTGATAATCAGCCTTGGGTTGGGGAGCAGGGAACAGCGTCTGTCACCGGCTGACATCTCTCCACCACGGCGCTGATCTCGCCCACGCTCACGCCGTCATACGTGCCTGTGATGTACGTCCAGTGGGTTTCTCCATTGTGGTTGGTCCTGCTCAGCCTGCCAGTGTAGGGGATGTCTGCCGTCATCTTCCTGCCGTCCATCCTCACGGTGCAGGAGTGGTTGGGCGGGACAACCAGCTCCACGGAGACTGAGTGACTGATGGACTCCACTATGCTGGTTCCTTCTGAGAAGGTCACCGTCTGCTCCTTGGTGTAGTCCACGGTTCCCGGGCCAAGGATGGGAACTTTGGCCTTCATGGTGGAGATGGTGCCGTTGCGCGTCTCTCTGCCAATGTCCCAGGTCTTTGCCACCGAACTGGTCTTCTCCAGGTTCACAGTCTTCGCCACAGTTGTGCACTCGAGGTTGGTGACTTTGGTGAGCTTCAGGGCCTCCGGAGGATGGTGGAACAGCTCCATCTGGTCGATGAGATACTCCACGTGAGAGATGTGCTGGCTGTAGCTGTCTCTGTTGATAGCGAGAACCTGGTATTTCTTGTACCAGTACTCACTGCCCTCCCAGGGAAGGAAGAAGGCCTTGTGTTGGGTCACCACTTTGCCAAGTCCGTACTTATTTTTGCCCACATATATGTCGGAGTTGGGACAGGTTTTGATGGCGTAACTGGGGACTGACCCGTACGAATCTTCAACCCATTGCAGGAACTCAAAGTGGTCAACGTTGACCAGCATTTCAAACTTGGAGGATGCGTACTCTTTGTCAGCGTACGCGTACTGGCAGAAGTTCCCTTTGCTGGGAGTGTAGAAGCCAGACTCGCAATTGACTTTGCACACGTAGTCGGTGCGTTCGGTGTAGCCGTTGAAGATGGTGACGGCGCCGCTTGGGAGGGAGCCGCTCCACGTCACCCACTTGAGGTTGGCGTGTTCACCAAACATGGGTAAGGACTGTGAGGAGGTCTCAGTTTCCGGGATCTCTCTGATTTGAGGAGGCTTGGTGACTTCACGGGAGGGGACAATGTCTTCCAGTGTAGGGTTAAGCCATGGCTCTGGAAAGACATATAGAAACTGGCACTAGGTTTTGGTATAAAACGTTTTTTTCAGGAGAGACTGAGAGAATGCTGACTCATAATACTTCGAGAAAACAGGATCAAAACAATTTTAACAATTAAAGTGAAAATCACTCTAATAAATTCTAGTCTTGATTTAAACCTGATACACTTGCTGTAAACCAACTCATACAGTTGTAACACAAGCAACGTTGTCCACATACTTCCCTGTGCACTTTGTATATAGGGGCAGATAAGGGCCAATCATTCCTGCCTATCACCATAATATCTTATGTGCAATATTACAAATGCGCAATATTAATATACAGGTTTCATGCTCTTCATTGCTTCTTGCAGGATGCACACAGCTGACAGATTGAGGGTTGCAAGATGTAAATAAAAATAGATGTATCATGAGTCTATTTATATCTTGGATGGATATTGATCATAAATTGGATTGTTGGTTGTGACTAATATGTCTTTCATTTATGCTGACGGCCATTTTTAAGGAGCAGACATCACTGTTGTGTAAAAGTGCATAGCATACTGTCTATTGACACTCTCTGTTTGATGGTCTGCCCAGATAGAACTGTAATATCATGACTAATGTGACTTACTGCTGGGTTGTTCTTTCCCGTCCTGCACCTTGGAGACGTAGAGCAGCGAGGCGGACAGCACCGCTGGGCTGCAGAGCTGCAGCACCACCAAGACAACAGCGACACACCACCTCATCTGGACACGTAGGGGAAACACAAGCGGCGTGTCAGCAACACTGGAAATTTAGCTAAAAAACTCATCAAAACCTACAAAAGTACAAACTCTAGGTTATGATTGAAGCTGGTCATGCCTTCCTTTAGAAGCTGATCGACTTATTTCTAATTAACCAACAAGAATATTGGGGAAATGAATTAACAAAGGGAGCCACGTTAAATAAAATTGGTTTTCATGATTCTTTTATGTTTCTTATTCATTTCTGGTTTGTAATGAATTGAAAAATTGACCCCCAAACTGTCTTTTTTTCAGAAAATCAGTCCATCTTGTACTTTACATGTTGTTATGCTTTCTGAATAGATGAAGGCTCAGTTACAGCACGTATTGCAATGCAACAATTAATGAAGTTATTAGTTTTGGGAACCACACCTTGAGCAACTTGTTGAGGATTGAGATGGCTCTTCGAACTTAAAAATAAAACATGAATTTCATGTCAAACAGTCTGCATTCATGATTCAGTGGTCTCTTCCAATGTTGCATACAATTTGGCCCCAATAATATTCAGGAATATTGTTAAAATAAAGATCATCTCAGTTAGCAAAATGCTAAAACAATAAAGGAAATTAGTGAAAAGTAACACAACTTTGTAATATTATTAAACAAATGGTAGAAATATTAATTGATTTCACACACAGCATGAAAATAAAATGTATCGCTTCATGTAACTGAAGGAAAAGCTGCCAGGTTTAGTGCCAACACAGATATATAATTAAGGCAACAGTATTAATAATTGGATGCCCCTTCATGTATTATTAAATTATTTCTGGATACCCTTTCTAGTAACAAAAAAAAGAAATAGTAACAAAAACAGGAAAAACAAATCACACAAACCACAATGTTCTAAATGATTTCAAAATCAAATAATTGAGATCCATTTATTGATTGTCAATCAATTCCATGACCTGTAGGAGAATAATCAGACAGAAAGCTGTTGATCAGCACTTCATTCAGATACAGAGAAGCAGCTTTTACCTCGACAGGTTCCTCATGCAGTGACGCTGCCTGCAGTATGTGCTGAGTTTTAAAACCTCACTGCAGTCTTATTGCCCATAATAAACCAGAGAGAGAGAGAGAGAGAGAGAGAGAGAGAGAGAGAGAGAGAGAGAGAGAGAGGTGTTTTTTCCTCTCCTGCGGCTCTGTTTGTGTTAGAGTCATAAGAAGAATTCAGAGCAGAACAGAGATGCACATGGAGTTTCTGAAGAATTCCTCCAATATTAACTAGTTTAACATTCATATAAGGGAGATTGAAAGGCCTGTTTGGTTTTTCATTGGGAGCTGACCAGTATAACCTCCGTCCTCTCAGGTGTACTGCCTTGCTCAAGGACAAACCAAGAACCAAGAAACCAAGACTTTCCCTGGAAGGTGTGGATTCAAAACAGAGACCTTCATGATCTAATTTCTTTATACAGTTTTTATAATGTATTATGTCATTAGATTACTGAAGGGCTTAACATTAACATTTGGATATGTTTAATAGCATATCATTTAAATAAAACAATTGTAATGCAACATCTACAGTTTATACAGTTTTTACATGCTCATGCATTGAGTAGTTTGTTGCTGTCCAGTGAAAAAATGTTTAGGCTCAATATAAAAACTTAAAGATTGAGTTATAAAAAGAAAAAAAATGTTAAAATGAGGCTGTTCTTAACTTCTAATAGTAATGTTTTGGAAGCAACGCTTTGTAAAAAAACAAAAAAAAAAAAAAAAAACAGCTACAAGTTTGTACCTTGTGGCATTTTGAGGCAACAAATTGAGATCAAGAGTCAGACTCCAGGCTCCACCTGTCAACCTGTTGGCCATGTGTGATTTATTTAAAGTCCCCATTCGGAAACTTTTTATTTAAAAATACTCGCCTAATATTTTATTTAACATGGTCTTTGTACATGAATGAAAAAAAACCTCTGAAAAGGGACTGGATCTGGCCTCACGCCCTGCACACCATCGCTGCTTGCGCAAGGACGATCGTTGAGAGAGCAGTGTGCATCAAGATGACGAGAAACTTCAGATTGATAGAACCATGTTTGAGCCTCAAACTGGATGCAGACAAGAGGCATTGGCTCCTCGAAGCGGGGATTCAATGTTACATTGCGTTTTCACTGTCTCTACTGACAGTCCTGCAAAGGAGTTTTTATTGTTGTTGATTGGGAAAATTAGAAAAGACAGCGATTGGCATTTGGATTTGTGAGGTACAAACTGTAGCTTGCATGATATATGCTTAAATGTGTGATTTTAGGGACACGCACAGATATCTGCCCCTTTAGGAGAGGTGTAAAACACCTCTCAAGTGGTCTTATTTTTGTCTTGGTACCCTGCAGAACCAGAACGAGCAACAGATACGTTAGGTCAAGGCCATCATTCTGACCTACTTTGTCCTCGGCGAGAAACATCTACCAGCAGCCATCAATGAGTGTAAAACGATAATTCATGCTGATAATGATAACAAGGTTCTTTATTGATCAGTGCTTAGAAAACAGCCCTCTTCCCTCCTCCTGCTATAAATTTACTGTTTTGATGATACTGTTAAAAGTGCCTCATAAATAAATTTGCTCGGGTTTAACGCCCGTATCTACGGGGCGATAGAGGATTGCATGATGTCCAAAGTGCTATGGCGCCATTTTTAGATTGATGACAAGATATAGTATGTTTAGATAAGCTTTGGATGGGAACATAGTGATTAGATCCACTGTCACTGTGGGTCATTGATTAAGAAGGTCCTTGTTACGTAATGGCTCCAGCTGCCAAGGTTAAACCAGACGATAAGTCGCTCAACCAGAACATTGTTCTGCACATACAGCCCTATCATTGAGAATCGCTGATGTCATGGCCATCTCTGTGCGTCCTTGAGACAGAAAGTTATTATCAATTTATTTATTTAAGTCTAAATGGGGACTCTGTGTGAAACAAGGCGGTGTAAAAGTCATTTACATTGACAAAACTGCACTGTCACGGCCTTCAGCTGCTTCAGCATTCACCGGACTGTGAACTTGTCTTTTAAGCAACGAGAGAACTTTATATTACCTTATTCAGATTCATTGTATTATCCAGATGCATATTGTGTGTGATGAGCAGTGATAATGTTATTCTTTCTGACCATCTTATTTTGATCTGATTGTATGGGAAACAAGGCAGGCTTTTTCTCATATAGGAAAGTATTTGTTTAATTTGCAGAGCGAAAGGTTTATAATTACTGTATTCAATGTCAGAGCTGAACGTTACAATCCAAATTTGTGAATGGGAAGACAAACCGTATTTGACTTCTTTATTAATTCACATGCAGAAGCATTGTGTCCAATACTATTACTAATACTACTAATACTAATACTATTAGTGCTGTACAAAATTATAAGGTCTACAGTTATGCAAGCAGTTCTGTGAGGCTGTGCTTTGAGCTAAATGCTAACACCAGCATGCAAAAATACTCATGACAATGATGTTAAGCAGGTTTAATGTCTACCAGAAAACAGCCCACAAAATAAGCGGATAACTGCTTTCAGGTAATACGCTCCAAGACTGTGGAAAACCAGCTGCATTAGAAATGCAAGATCTTTTGATAGTTTTCAAACTTAACTGAATATCTACTTATTCAGGCCTTTAGTTTATGTAATTTGCTTTTAGCTTAAGCTCTACTGCCACTGTTATTACTTTAAGCTCTGTGCCTTTATATTTCTATTGTCCTTTATTCTATTGCTAAGCACTTATGTATCTTATGTATGTTATCTTTTATAAATATGGACTGTATTAGGTCTATTAAATGCATTACTGTACCACTGAATAAAGACATTGTTACTAACAACTGTGAATCAATCCACCTGGTTCTATTAAAGCACCTTTAGTTCTTATTTATATGCATTTATTTCTTCACCATCTCCATTTTCTTGTTTTTGCTTAATCAACAACTAAAACTATGCAATGCAACTGGTAGATTATTTACAAAATTTATTTTCTGAATGTAAAGTTTTCTTATAGACACAAAAAGACACAAAATCATTTTCCACTTTTCCATTTAACACACAGCATGTGCATAGCATATCTGTTTTTATTGTGACACATCATTTGCTTTCAATATCACAAATATCAGATGTTTAAAAAGATATCTTTTGTTGAGTTTTCCATCAGTCTTTTAAGGACATGGCTTGGCGTCAGCTACCGGTTCACAGCGGTCCACCACAGCTCGGACTTCTCCGATCTGGACTCCATCATATGTCCCCGAGATGGACGTCCACTGGGTCTCTCCATTGCGGTAGGTGCGGCTGAGGCGGGCTGTGTAAGGGATGTCGGCTTTGAACTTGCGTCCCTCCATACGGACTTTGCAGGAGTGGTTAGGCGGGATGCTGAGCTCCACAGACACGGAGTGGCTGAGCGACTCCACCACCGTGGTTCCCCTGGAGAACTGCAGCGTCTTCTCCGCACCTAGCTCAATACCCCCGGAGCCGATAAAGGGGATGTTAGCTGTGATACTGCCAGTGACACCCAACATGGTGGATCGTCCGATGTTCCAGGTGGTCTCCACCTCTGTGGTCTTTGAGATGGTGACTGTCTTCACCACCGTCTGGCAGTCGTTGTTGGTGACACCGGAGATGCGCATGGTCTCAGGAGGATACTGGAAGATGGCTACTTCATCGATGGCATACTTGACGTCAGTGATCTGCTGGCTGTAGACATCTCTGTTGATGGCCAGGACCTGGTATTTCTTGTACCAATACTCATCGCCTTCCCAAGGCAGAAAGAAGGCCTCGAACTGAGGAACAACTTTCCCGAGGCCGTACTTGTTCTTCCCAACGTAGATGCTAACACCTGGGCAAGTCCCGACTGAATGCTGGGCCACTGAACCGTAGGAGCCGTCAATCCACTCCAGGAACTCAAAGTTGTCCTTGTTGGCCAGGATCTCAAACTCTGGGGCGTAATACTCTCTGTTTCCATAGGGGTAGCGGCAGTAGGGGCCCAGGCTGGGGTTGTAGAAGCCGGCCTCACACTTGTACTTGCAGACATAGTCGGTGCGCTTGGTGTAGCCATTGTAGATTGCAACGGCTCCGTTGGGCACAGAGCCGCCCCAGGTCAGCCACTCCAGGTTGACGTTATCACCGAACATGTAGGCGGAAGGGAGATCCTGCTGCTGCTCCAGGTCAGCAGGATTTAGAGGACCCGACACCACATTGCCAGTTGGTTCAGGCTCCACACCCTCCAGCTCTGGGTTCAGTAAGGAAACTGTATAAAAAAAGACAGATAGACAGACAGTTTACACATTTAACCACACACACATGCTATAATAAGGAAAATTAATTAAACTGAAAATTAGCTTAGCAAGAGTCAGAGGACCCGACACCAGGGACCAGACTGTCTGGAACATCTGGAAAACATCTGCTTCAGAATTAATTTAGCCTGCTTGGTTAGGTATATACAACAGCTGCAACCCAAAGCTACCATCTGCGTCTATTTATGTCACAAGAAATGTGGAATATATGAAATGTTTACCTTTCCTGTACTGTGAGCTCTTCTTCACGATGTCCTGCAGACTGGCTGAGGACAGAGCCAGCAGGGCCAGCAGCAACAACACTGACTGCTGCTTCATCTGGAAATGAAACACAAAAGGTTTTCAGTCATAAGGTTTTCAATTCAACATGTAAAATGCATTGCTAAGTCATAATACATTAATACATTTCTGCTCAGAACCTTTTACCCTTTTAAAAAAAATGTCTTTGTCTTTCACAATGTTATACATTATCTACAACCTCTGACTCATCATCAGTACACATTGGTGTTAAACAACACAACACTCTAAGACAATAACTGTATACCAAAAGGTTTAAAGGAGTTGTCAGTCTGTGTGTGTGTCCATTTGGAATTTGTGTTCAAAATCCACCATGGACATTTATTTTGTATTATAATTTTTAATCTTGTTTTTATGTATATGTCTTTATTCTCATTTTTATCTTTAACCCTTTTAAAGCAAAATCTTAGAAACATGCTACATTGCATTTTCCTACTTGTGTTACTTATATGTGTGAGAAATAAACTTTGAATTATGTATGATAAAAATAAAAAATAAAAAATTTCAATAGTAGTAAAAACTAAAATTTAAAAATATTTACGGTACATACATTCATGCATACATACAGTATATATAGTTAAAATGTGATAAAAAGGTCATGTACTTCTCAGCACAATCTTCCAAAATAATTGAAAGTAATTCCCATGTTCAAAAAGGAGTAGGAAGAAGTTCATAAACAATTTATCAGGTCCTACCCCCTTTCTCTATCTTTATCCTTTAGTAAATACAAAATCTTATGCTTTATGAGTTGTTCCATTTTTTCCCCAGAACAGATTAAATTAGTATCATCAGCAAATAAAATGGTTGTCTTAAGTAGGAGTAACACGTCAGTTTTTCCCCATGAAATGATTTCACTGTATTTTTGAAAAAAGTACCATGTATTTATCATAACTTATATTATGATTACAATTCATTATTAATAATTAGATTTATAATTTCAGTTCAATATAATTAAAACAACAACTGTATTATTCCAATTGGGTCAATTAGGAAGTATGTCGATGGGTAAATACAAATATATCTAGATATCTTTTTATTTACTTGAGACATCTTTGCAACACATAATGAACAAAAAATAAACATATCATGAAAGAAAAGCGCTATAACCAATTTATACATGGATTAGTGGAGATTGCCACTTGATCATGATCATCAGTGATTGTCCTGAGTCTGATTGATAAGAGACTGAACCGCACTCACCCTTACAGTTGATCCTCACTGAGTCCGCAGCCACTTGCCTGCAGGTTTATATGTACTGGTTTATGGCTGAACTATAAAAGCAGACTGTGCACTTTCATCTGTCTGACCAATTAACTGAAACTGGTGCAGTGGGTTTGTGAACAGCTGTCAGTGTCTTTCTTGCCTTAGATGGAATTTATCTTCTCTAAAAAGTTACTTTTTCCTCCCTGTTAGTTTGTTTATTGTTTTCTTTTTTATTAATGGATTTTCATTGAATGTTCTGTGTTAGATTTTGGCCCATATATGAAGACAAGATTTTTGAATACATGAATCTATGATTTCTGTTAACAGACAATTACTGGCTGAGTCTATTGACTGTAACTGTATGCTTACAGACTCAATACCATTCCATTATGTTAATCTAGCACTTTGGTCCAAATAGACTTACAATAAGTGCATTTAACGTTAGGAACAAGAGTAAGGTGTTATCAAAAATGTAAGAGCATACCCTCCAATCACCTCCACCAGGATATCATGTTTTTGGTTTGGTTTCTTGGTTTGTTTGTCAGCAGGATTATGGAAAAAAATACTATCCTGATTTTCATGGAAGTTGGTGGAAGGGTGCAGCATGGGCCAAGGAAGATTCTATTGAATTGTGGAGCCGATTTGAATCACAGGGCGGATGCATAAATAATGTTTCAGGTTCTTTAACATTGCGAGAAATCTATAGTGATGGACAAGTCCCCATGGGGCATCCCTTCTCCTAAAAGAACATTGAACATGAGCCCAGTCTTGTCTAAGCTGAATTTTAGGTTGAGCTTGACATCCTTTACAAGATATAGTGATGCATACCTAGTGTCAGATGTGAGAATGACAAGAATAGCTGAAGTCAAGGAGACATGTTTCTGTAGTCAAGAAACCCTTTTAAATTCAAATTCAAATTTAAAATGAAAGAATAATGTTCTTAGCTGTAACAGTCAGTTGGACAACAAATGTTGCAAAAGTGTAAAAGATGTTTATATATTAGGAAAACCTGCTCTCTTCATATGTATTAAACAAAAACTAGCAATCCAGTTGTCAGTTTTTGATTAAATTCTTTATGATTAATTGTTTTGTTGGTTTATAGGATCCTCTTTAGCTCCTGCATTGCAGCAGTTATTCTTTCGGAGTTCCTTAAATGCAATATTTTGAAAATGATGATCATTAAAGTTTATATAATATAATATTGAATTATCACATACCCTGGCAGTCATCAAATGAAGTGATCTAGCGTTGGGATAATGAAGAAAACCTTTTAAGAAATAAACAGAGTCAAACCATATATGGATATATTGAACAGTAGATATGAAAGTGTAAAGTACTATATTTCCAATATGTTTTCTGTGTTAATATACACCTGTGGAACAATACAAACCAAGAGACAGTGTTTACAGTATGCTACAGTATAGTACGTTGACCTTACACTATATCAGTAGGAAGAAGTAAGACATATTTTAGGAGCATTTTCCACCTGCACACCAAAATAATCTTTCTAATTGGTTCCGTTGGTTTCTACTTTTTAGACAAATCCTCCCTGAGTTATCTCCCAGGCCAACATCCTACATGAACAAGAAGTATTTAGACTGAATTCACATTGAATCCCAAAGAGTGAATGGTGCTGTTGGTTTGAATTCCCAAACCCCGCTTCCAGGTGGGAATGTTTGTAGTTTTATAAATGTGGAGCTTAACAGAATAAAGGAAATGAAAGGCAAATCTGATAAAGTCTTTTTGAACTTTTCTCTATAATTTCCAACAACGGTGCAGTTGTGTTCATGCTGACTTCACGATAAATAAAATGCAGGATAAGATTCAGGATTATTAACGAGTAAGCATAAACAGCGATAAGGCAGTAACTTATCAGTTATCTTTGTCCTCTAAACTATCATACTATCAGTGACCTTTAATGTACAGTTATCAGGGACCCAAAGCATAACGGTGCTTGTCAAATATCAAAAAGCTCTTAATTATGGCCCAAACCTTGGGTGTTGGGTATCAATAATCCCCTGAAATGTGGTGATTCTTCTTCATGAAGGATTGCAACTATAGTCAACAACTTCAATACTGACTGTTATGACTGGAGACTTCAGCTGGTTATGTAATGTGTAATGCTTACCAATTTATAGGATCATGTTTGATCATTACTGCAAATAATGAGCTGTGGACTGGCTGTATTTACAATGCATGGTGAGCAAAAAGTAATCTTTTAGTTCCACCTGCTGGTTATCTTAGATATTTCAGCTCAAGCCTTATTGCAATATACTTCATATTATATTTGCTTTTTAAGTCTTTTTGAACTTTCTCTAGGGACTGTTTCTTCTGTAGAAAGAACTTGTGACCAAAACTGTACATATGAAATCCATGGGTTATCCCGATTTTTTCAGTATCGTGAGCACAACAAACCCAATTCTTTTAAACTCCAAATACTGTGGACTATCCTAAAACCTGGGTAAATAAAAACCAACTACATGATACCAGTGTGAATAAATACTACCATGCTGATGTTAAACAAGTATAGTGTTTAGATTAATGTTCAGCTATGATGAAGAATTAATATCAGGACTAACTGATGAAAAACACTATATTGCATTGGGGGATCTGCTAGGAAAGACATCATGGAAAGTATGCAATCTTTCTTACTTTAGAGTAACAGGAATAATATGCCCCTTACATAATATAATAACATGCATAGAATAATATGCCCCATACTGATATAGAAGGGTAACCACCGAAACAGCTTGAGTAAGTGGCATTTTACAAAACATACATTTTTTACAAGTCTTTTGTAAATAAAATGGAACATTAGGCTTTACAATCTCGGCAATAAACCCAAAGCCTACTATATGTAGGCCCACATGTTTTAACTGTCTAAACTGATGCATTTTTTTTAAGATAGGCTATCATTTATTTACTACTTAAACCCTGGTATTGTTATTTGTCATTGCACGAACATTGCATTTTTATCAGGTCAACCCTTGTTTAAAAAAAGACATAATAAGCTATAGCCTACATGCTAATTTAGAGGGGGAAAGTGTAGCTAATAGAGAGGAGTTTACCTCCCAGTCCAGTTGATGGCGGTAATACCCCTTTAGGTTGGTTTGCTAACCGCCAGTAAACCAAAAAGAAGGAGAAATATGATGAAGAAGTAGCACACACAACAATGGCTGAAGAACAACCACCAGTATTGAAAAAACTACCCATTCCTCGTTTAACAACAACAGCGTACACGGCAAAGACACGCAAACGGAATCTGACTAATGACGAAAAGCTAGCTAAACGGAACGAGAGCCGAGCCCGCGATAGAACCAGGATAAATATCGGAGAGGCCTACCCGACGTGGAGACAGCTAAGGGACCAGAAAGGATTCAAAAGCGATGCAGAGTTAGCCGTATTCCTGATTGAGAGGTTAAATTCAGTTTATTTAAGAAGTGGGCACAGCAAATGAATAAAACGCATGATTTAACATGTGTTAAACAGGCCAGAATTAGCCAAAAGGCTATTTTTCATCCGTAGTCCCCTGGCTTCAGTGTAAAAACACCCAAATCAATGCTGTGGCAAAATGATTAGCAACAAAACACAAAGCCGTTTGTATGAACTAAGAGGAAAAAAGTAAAATACATACATATGTAGACAATACAAACTAACAGAATAAATGCATAATTGTTTTAGTGCTGGCATGTATGTAGGCCTACTGGCCCTGTTGTTTTAGCTGCTGAGTAAAATACTTGTGTTTAATTTTGTGTGTAGTGTGGGATTAAATTCCACTCTCCTGACCTTACCATGTAAAATTAACTTTGCTTTATTAGATTTGTGAAAAATAAAACTCAGTATTAACAACACTTTATGGAGTGGAAGAGTCAGATGTGTGAAGATACACTACAACACTGCTAACATTAATGGGTCGGAGTTTAAAGAAGACAAGATGAACCACTGCCTGTCATGCATCTTTGCATGTGAACTGTTTTTTTTTTTTTAAATCAATTGTGTTTTTCAGAATCCATATCGCAATACTCAAGTGTATTGATATGTGCTTACACCATTAAAATCACAAGCCTTTTTGGTTGCAGCTTCTTACAAATCTGTGTAAGCCTGCTGTTCATAAGCTGTTATTAACAACAGGCTTACATATATTTGGAAACTATAACCCCAGTCTATTTATTATTATTATATTACAGAACAGACCCACTACTAAAGAACTGACTGAGAAATGATGTAGTCTATGTTATCTTGCAGATATCATGCAGATTCTTTGGCTACAACATCAACACCAGCCAAACATGGGTTCTTAGACTACGACACATCTGCCTCCCAACCCTATCCAGTATTACTGGCGTGTCACTCTCAGATGGGTAAGTAAATGGTTGTACTTGCTAGTTTTTAAGAACATGGAGGATGTTGTAGTATAGTTTTATTGTATATCAATATCTATTCATATGATTACAAATATATCCCTTGTATTGGACATCTAATACATGTAACTAGCATGACATTTACTGGTATAAGGCTATTCAAATAAATAGTTAAGTAACCGATGCAGGCTAATGTTACTATGTTACTGATCCTAAAACATACGTATACCTTTTGTATCAGCTTGAGTTTAAGTGAACAAAATGATATATTGAGGAACACAGGTTTTATTTGGCTTTTATGTAAAATGGCAAGCATACGCAATTACTCCTAATTCTTCAATTGTTTCACATTTTAGAGTGTGACCCCCATGACAGACTGAGTACCTGAATACCATGGTGCCCGTCATTCATCAGCATTTGGATGAAAAGGTTGACCTGCACAGGCAATTTCAGGTATTGTGGCTGATTAGACCTTTGCTCAGGTTAAAGTGGGCCATAGCTTAGATGGGAATTTACTAGGTCACAAATCTTTTCTGTCAATCAGAATGATAAATGGGTCATTTGTCCTATACTATCAGGTGTAACAGTCAATCAATCAGTCCACACACACCCACACAGTCGTGGAAGATTAATGTAAAACAACTGTGTGGAATTTAAGGGCCTTTAACTTCTGCTCTTGAGTTTGATGTGGCCCGTGGCTGGACTAAGGACATTTGAAGTACTGTTGTTTGTCTACTGGCTCGCTCATGCTGCTTCAGAGTAGAAGAGTTGCATCGATGGCCTTTGACATACCAAGGTCCACAATGCATGGCATTGTGTACAGAAAATGCAGAGCAGTCATCAGGATACTGGGGGCAAACTGTCCACTTCCCAAAAGGTGACCAGCTGCCTTTCTTCACAACATCTATCTGGACGATGGTTGATGAGGATATGATGGAGCCTGCTGATGAAGACAAGGGACAATGACGTACTTGGGTTAAGGGGTATGGTTAGTCAAATCTGCGCTGAAATAGCATCAGTGTTTGCAGCTGGTTCAGCTCCAGAGGTTGCAGTACTCGCCCTACAAGTGGATGACTATTTTGAAATATGTGCAAATACTATTTGTAGTAAAGCCTGTCCTCCCTTAAATGCCCCGATCTGTGTCTTATAAATAGTTAAATGCATTTTGGATGGATTTATGGATTTAATTTTTTGTTATATAAAAAACAGATGTGGAGTTCTCGTGAAATGTTCAGAAACCTTTGACATCAGTGTGACAAAAACAGAAGCACACTAAACATTAAAAATGAGAAAAACTAGTCATATGTTGGTTTTTCTCCGATGGAACTTTCATGGAAAATATGATGCTTTTTCTTTGGTTGATTCTCATTTAATTTTATGAGCCCACTGCATCCCAAACTACTACTTTCTTCTGTTAGTTTTAAACAGACTGTATAAATTAGGTTTTAAAGCACTCCCGAGTGCTGCAATGCTCTCCCTTCTCTTCTTTGAAGCCTCTATGTTTACAGGCTTGTGATGATATGCAATGTGCTATAAGTGCCATAAAAATATATGTTTAGTTCTGCCAGTTTGTTTTGTTTTGTCATGGTTCATGTTTGCAATAATCATTAAAATAAATGTTAAAATCACAGCAGAGAATCGTGATATCAATTCTAAGATTAAAAAAAATCATGATGCATGTTTTTCCCCGGATTGTGCAGGACTAATAACGCCATCTATAACACATGTCAAATGATAATTGTTGATTCAGTTTTTTGCTGTGTGACATGGGTTTATCCAACCTATACATGAAGTGCAGCTCCTCTTCACATCTGTTTCACATTTGTTTGATAAAACAAAACAATATGGTATATGGCCTGTACAGTCTAGGTAAGAAAAGGAAAATATATTTAATAGACAGTTCAAAGGAGGTTTAAGCTCAAATAAAATCGGAAAAGGCTCTTTGATAAAAGTATGTTTTAAGAAGGGACTTAATAAAAGGAGACCCCTGACTTAGCTGACCTAATGGGTATTCTCAAATATAAGAACCACTAAATAATAAAAGGAAATATAATTAGACTTGTGTATCATTGGTAGGAAAAACTGGCGGTTTAGGCATTATGATTTTAACAGCATTAAAATATGAATACAAAATAACTGATCTTTATTATGAACTAATGGTTAATAGTGGTTTGGTGGGATATTGGCCTCAACAGAAACAGTCTGGGTGGTTGACTCTGTATAAGTGGTCCCCTTGGTGAACTGGAAGGTTACTTCTGCGTTCAACTCAATTTTTCCTTGATGGTGATGGTAGTCTTAGCCCCCACTGTGAGTGAAAAGCTGAGGTCCCACCTTTCCTCCTTTTAGGTAGTCTGAGAGAGTAGTTGTCTGTTTCACTGACTGGCACTCCTTGTTGGTGTGGACAGATATTTGCAAGGTCTCTGGAGGACTCTTAATGACCCCATCAGTTATATAATTGACATCAGATATGTCCTTGCTGATTACCACTTTGTTAACGGTCAGGTCCTGGTAGCTCTTGTACCAAGACTGAGAACCACAGAGCTCTTTCTCATTATACGTAAAGGCAGTAAGAGCCCTTGTTAGGGTTGTAGAAGCCAGCCTCGCTCCCGTATTTGGAAACATAGTCAGTGCGTCCAACCTTTCTGTTGTAGATTGAAACTGCTCCGTTGGGGAGAGAGCCATCAAAGGTCTGCCATTCCAGGTTGGTTTGATCCATGCCCAGGTTGTGCTCACTACCTTTGAGAAGGCACAGATAGGAACACTATTTAAGTATAAACCAAATGACATAAATAAATAATCATTATATTCCTAAAGCTTTTTAAATATCCAGCTATGTCATTGTCCACAAATTAAAAAATCCTCTTTTTCCCTAAATTAGTTGTAGGATAACTTTTATTTTTATTAAAATAAACGATGCATCCAGGTTACACAACGAAAATTCTCCTAGCCTCAAGGGAGAGCTCTTAGTAGAACAGCTGGATTTTTGACCCCACTAGGATCGAGAGCGGGCTGCGTTTTTATTACAACGTTTACAGACACATTTCTGCTGATTTGGTATCATCCGTGACCTGAGCCTAACAGGAAAACTTTTACCATACCTCACTTAAAATATATATTTTTTTCCAGCTATGACTTCCACAGAACTGATGAGAGAACTTTACTGGAACTTGCGTGTTTGTGTGTTGTGTGGGTGTTTTCTCCAACACTCAAAGTCCTCCTAGGGCCTGTTGCACAAAACTAGGATAAGGGATTAAGCCGGGATATTCAAGTTATCCTGGATGAATTTAGCTTTGACTCGGTTGCACGAAACCAGATTGCACGAAACCAGACCATGGAGATTTATTCTTTGCGGCTAGCCTGGTCCAGAGCAGGCTAACAGCCAGGCTAAGATTAATCCTGGAGTCTCATGTGTTAAATCAGCTGCCGTCTGATCCGAAATAAACGCGTTTAACAGTTATTTTGTTGTCTTCTTAAGTGTGTTCTGCTGTATTTTTATTAACATGCATTAGCCTACTTGTCACTATTGTTGTCACGAGTTTGATTTAAACCCTACTACAGTTGTTTAGATGGTTAGAAATGGTTGCACTGGCACCCTGATGCGGAGTGGGACTTTTCCCGGTGGGACGGAACTGTTTCGAGGCTGCCTGGCGTGAGGCCGCTGCCCAGTGGCCGCTGCCCATTAGCCGCTGCCCGGTGGCCGCTGCCCATTAGCCGCTGCCCATTAGCCGCTGCCCGGTGGCCGCTGCCCATTAGCCGCTGCCCATTAGCCGCTGCCCGGTGGCCAGTAGTCGCTGCCCGGTTGCCAGTAGCCGCTGCCTACCGGTGTAACACCAAATTCTGTGACCATCGTATTTTGTGACTGTAGGGGGCGCTGTTGCCACTGGCACAAGGGTCACATATTCTGACAGCTGTTGTCAGAATATGTGACCCCTACTGTAACTTTGCAGAAATCACCTGTAACAACAACCAAACCATTTCAGGTGACTTGTTTTATCTTCATGTGTATAGACAAGAAACAATAATCACTCTGGTCAACATCTGGTCTTAGGCACAAAGGGTCACATATTCTGACAACAGCTGTCAGAATATGTGACCCCTTGTGCCAGTGGCAACAGCGCCCCCTACAGTCACAAAATACGATGGTCACAGAATTTGGTGTTACACCGGTAGACCTGCTAGCCGCGTCGGTGTCCACTCTCTCTGTAAAAGTAGAGATGAGCAGCGCAGCGTCCGTGGTCTCAGCTTCAAGTTTATACAGGACGCGCTCCGAAGATTAAGTGTGACAATAGTAATACAGCAATATTCCCAGATGATTTTAATGACAGACTGGCCAGAGACCAATACATTCATGATTAATTTTCTTGTTGCTTATCCTTCTCTAATAAAAGACAGTTTGTGTTACTCCGTAATATGTAGGCCTAACGTTTTTTATTATAGCTTACATTGGTTTCATAACCTTCTCAATTAGTCTCACATCCCTGGACCAATAACGTGGCCTATATACAGGACGTATATAGTGGAGTTTACATTCATCACACCGGGAACACCACAATGCTTCTTCATCTTTTTATTTTGGTGCGTCACTTGTCAGAAGAATAAACCATGAATATTGTTTTACAAATGCTCACAGCGTGTATTGAAGTCACTTAATTCTTTTTCTAGTTGTTGTCCCTTTCTGATAGTTCTGTATGAACATTAATTGTACAAAGAATTAGATATAGCTTATAGAGATTTGTGCATATGGTTGTAAAACATGTTCTCGTGTTGTGAATAAGAGTTTGAAATTAAGCCTAGTCATATGGTCCATTTCCCGAGGAACATTATTCCCTCTGCTCACTTTGAAGGCAAAGGCTAAATAATAATACATTTTATTTATATAGTGCTTTACATGGTAGGCTAGTCAAAGACACTTTACAGTAAAACCAGCACATGTATCACATAAAAACAGAAACATGAAACTAGCATATTTAAAGCAATTAAAACACAGTGTATCCTACAACTTTGTAAAGATGTGGAGTGACTATCCTGTCTGATTGTTCTGCCCCGCCCTGATGCGTTTCGCCTGTTGTATCACCTGTTCCTTGTTTGCTCGTTACCGCTTGTATTTAACCTCTGTGTTCCCTTTGACTTGTATCAGATCATTGAGTGTGTTTGTACTTCCCTGCGTCAGCGTGCTGTTTCCCTTCCTGTTTTCTGTGTATTCCCTTGGTTCCAGTTCATATTTGTTTTCTTCGGTTTTTGGGGTTGACTTTACCTGCTTTTTGTGGACACCTTCTGTTTTATGGACGTTTTGCCTAATAAAGAATAAAGCTCAGTACCTTGCCTGTCATCTCTGAATTTGGGTCCAACCTTCTCCATCACTCACAACACCTCCCAAGGACACTGTTATTCTTCACTACACTTCTACATGCCCACATGTTCCCCACTTTATAAAAACTACTGACATGGCGAGGGAATGTGATTTACCAACAATTGTGCACACACATTTTATTTATTTATTATTTTTTTTTTTTACTGATTCCTACTTTAACCACACTTTTTATAGGTTAAATAAGATTTTGGTTTGCCAAACTTCAAAGACCTTTCTTTTGGCTCTTTACACTCCATGTCCTGTAACACGCTGTTATGTGGAATTGAAGGAAACACATAAGCCATTCATCTCTACTCACTGTCAGAACAGAGAGCTTGTTCAAAATCAGCAAAATATAACTTTAAAGGTGGTCTATATCCACGACGTTCCACTTTGGGGATTGCTCCTGTTGAAGGAGATATGTATGTTTTTTAGTTGAAAACAGCACAAGACTGAGGGTGCATGACAGTCTAAAATCTTGGCTTTAAGGCCTATATACAAAAGAATAATGATGGGACACTAATACTAACAATGTTAATAATAAAAACAAATATATAAATAACAAGCAAGCAAAGTGCTGACAATATGACTATAGCTTATAATCACATTGTGATAGTGTCTTAAGTTTTGATGTTCCTAAACTTCCTAAACTGCCCTCCTAAAGGGTAAGTTGTTCATAATCAATAATCTTCATATGATGTTTTTGTTAGCTTTCTATGGAACAAACAGAAAACAAAGATGATTGAGGCTCTTTAATTGCTTTTATTTACTAAATATTCAGTTTAATTGTGACATGCTTTTAATATAAAGTGGCATTAATACTCTCTTAGTACCCATTAAATCTTTAGCGTGTACAACTTAAGCTTCTTAGTATTTACCAGGATATGTGTCTAGTTACATTATTTTTGATCAACATATCTGAACTTTATGAAATTTCTCTAGAAAGACATGGTTTCTAAAGAAACAGGTAGATGCTTATAAAGCCAACAATGTAGATGCTTATAAAGCCGCTGAAATTTTCAGAAAATCAAGTATAGTCTCTGTGGTAGAAATCATTTAGGATCAGGGTTGAAGACCCAGTGCTTAAATGGCACCGGTGCCTAAACTACTGCACACCATTACACACAATTCTGAGGAAACATGTCGTTCAACCAGAAAACCGTAGGAAACAGAGGAAACATTTTTCAAATTGTACCCGCATGTAGCAAAATGGTACACACCTTCTACGATTGAACATGCCCGTCTCTCCCAGGGAGGTGTCAGGGTTCTACATAACAGATGCTAGAAAGCAAAGGCATGAGGGAACTTTGCCAAACTGTTAGAGAGTGGATAAAATAAGCTGATATACTGTAAATACAGCAGAGCTGATAAGGAAATAACAGCTGTCTGAACAGGAAAAGATCAAGATGTACAAACCACATAGTTCCACATAGTGATTTGGGATCATCTTTCCATCAGAATTACAGTGGGTACGGAAAGTATTCAGACCCCTTTAAATTTTTCACTCTTTGTTTCATTGCAGCCTTTTTCCAAAAATCAAAAAAGTTCATTTTATTTCTCAGTAATGTACACTCAGCAACCCATCTTGACAGAAAAAAACAGAAATTTAGAAATTTTTGCATATTTATTAAAAACCAAAAACTGAAATATCACATGGTCATATGTATTCAGACCCTTTGCCGTGACCCTCATATGTAACTCAGGTGCTGTCTATTTCTTCTGATCATCCTTGAGATGGTTCTACACCTTCATTGGAGTCCAGCTGTGTTTGATTATACTGATTGGACTTGATTAGGAAAGCCACACACCTGTCTATATAAGACCTTACAGCTCACAGTGCATGTCAGAGCAAATGACAATCATGAGGTCAAAGGAACTGCCTGAAGAGCTCAGAGACAGAATTGTGGCAAGGCACAGATCTGGTCAAGGTTACAAAAAAATTTCTGCTGCACTTAAGGTTCCTAAGAGCACAGTGGCCTCCATAATCCTCAAATGGAAGACGTTTGGGACGACCAGAACCCTTCCTAGAGCTGGCCGTCCGGCCAAACTGAGCTATCGGGGGAGAAGAGCCTTGGTGAGAGAGGCAAAGAAGAACCCAATGGTCACTGTGGCTAAGCTCCAGAGATGCAGTCGGGAGATGGGAGAAAGTTGTAGTAAGTCAACCATCACTGCAGCAATCCACCAGTCGGGGCTTTATGGCAGAGTGGCCCGAAGGAAGCCTCTCCTCAGTGCAAGACATGAAAGCCCGCATGGAGTTTGCTAAAAAACACCTGAAGGACTCCAAGATGGTGATAAATAAAATCCTCTGGTCTGATGAGACCAAGATAGAACTTTTTGGCCTTAATTCTAAGCGGTATGTGTGGAGAAAACCAGGCACTGCTCATCACCTGTCCAATACAGTCTCAACAGTGAAGCATGGTGGTGGCAGCATCATGCTGTGGGGGTGTTTTTCAGCTGCAGGGACAGGACGACTGGTTGCAATCGAGGGAAAGATGAATGCGGCCAAGTACAGGGATATCCTGGACGAAAACCTTTTCCAGAGTGCTCTGGACCTCAGACTGGGCCGAAGGTTTACCTTCCAACAAGACAATGACCCTAAGCACACCGCTAAAATAACGAAGGAGTGGCTTCACAACAACTCTGTGGCTGTTCTTGAATGGCCCAGCCAGAGCCCTGACTTAAACCCAATTGAGCATCTCTGGAGAGACCTGAAAATGACTGTCCATCAACGTTTACCATCCAACCTGACAGAACTGGAGAGGATCTGCAAGGAGGAATGGCAGAGGATACCCAAATCCAGATGTGAGAAACTTGTTGCATCTTTCCCAAAACGACTCATGGCTGTATTAGATCAAAAGGGTGCTTCTACTAAATACTGAACAAAGGGTCTGAATACTTATGACCATGTGATATTTCAGTTTTTGTTTTTTAATAAATATGCAAAAATTTCTAAATTTCAGTTTTTTTCTGTCAAGATGGGTTGCTGAGTGTACATTACTGAGAAATAAAATGAACTTTTTTGATTTTTGGAAAAAGGCTGCAATGAAACAAAGAGTGAAAAATTTAAAGGGGTCTGAATACTTTCCGTACCCACTGTACATGGCACCTTTCTTAGACTTAGACTTCTCTTTAGTAATCCTTTTGGGATGACTCCCGCAAGGAAATTTAAATTTCCAGCCTCCGTTTTAGCAAGAAATACATTAAAAAAAAGACAGTAGAGATAACAATAATAACAGTAATATTAATAATAATAACAATAAGAACATTCAGCTGTAAAAGGACATTAACCATAAATTATCAGTCAAAAGTGTCTGTGCAAGTCCAGGTGTGTATGTGTGTATGTATGTATGTATGTATGTATGTATGTATGTATGTATGTATGTATGTATGTATGTATGTATGTATTTATTGTCCTCTCTGCCCTATTTCCTCCTCCCCCCGAGTGAGGAGTTATATAGTCTGATGGCATGAGGGACAAAGGAGTCCTACACTTGGGAAGGAGCTGCCTTCCACTGAACAGGCTCCTCTGGGTGCTGATGACAGTGTGCAGGGAGTGTCAATAATTTCCAGCAGTTTGTCCAGTGGCCCTCTCTGCCACCGTCACCAGTGAGTCTAGCTTTATGCCGACCACAGAGCTGGCCCGCCTGTCTGCATCCATTCGCTCTCAAAATATATATTTTTTCCAGTTAGGATTTCCACAGAACTGATGAGAGAACTTTACTGGAACCTGCGGGTTGGTGTGTTGTGTGGGTGTCTTCTCCAACACTCAAAGTCCTCCTGTTGTGGTTGTGTATATTTCTGTTTCCATATCCTATATTTCCGTATTGATTGTTTGTTTCTATACTGTGGGTTTCAGTTTCCTGTTGATTGTGCATGATTCTGTAATTATTGTGCAGGTCTCTGTTTACTGTTTCATGCCCTGGTCCTCGTTTCTTTTCTTGTCTTGTCTAGTTTTACTTCCTGTGTTTTCCCTCCTGTCTGATTTGGGTCCAACCTTCTCCATCACTCACAACACCTCCCAAGAACAGTTATTCTTCACTACACTTCTACAGAACTGCACCGCCTACATGCCCACATGTTCCCCACTTTATAAAAACTACTGACATGGTGAGGGAATGTTAGGGATTTACCAACAATTGTGCACACACGCATTTATTTATTTTTTTACTGATTCCTACTTTAACCACACTGTTTATAAGTCAAAATAAGATTTTGGTTTGCCAAAACTTCAAATACTAACGATGTTAATAATAAAAACAAATATATAAATAACAAGCAAGCAAAGTGCTGACAATATGACTATAGCTTATAATCACATTGTGATAGTGTCTTAAGTTTTGATGTTCCTAAACTTCCTAAACTGCCCTCCTAAAGGGTAAACTGTTCATAATCAATAATCTTCATATGATGTTTTTGTTAGCTTTCTATGAAACAAACAAAAAAACAAAAGATTATTGAGGCTCTATAATTGCTTTTATTTACTAAATATTCAGTTTAATTGTGACATGCTTTTAATATAAAGTGGCATTAATACTCTCTTAGTACCCATTAAATCTGTAGCGTGTACAACTTAAGCTTCTTAGTATTTACCAGGATATGTGTCTAGTTACATATTTTTGATCAACATATCTGAACTTTATGAAATTTCTCTAGAAAGACATGGTTTCTGAAGAAACAGGTAGATGCTTATAAAGCCAACAATGTAGATGCTTATAAAGCCGCTGAAATTTTCAGAAAATCAAGTATAGTCTCTGTGGTAGAAATCATTTAGGATCAGGGTTGAAGACCCAGTGCTTAAATGGCACCGGTGCCTAAACTACTGCACACCATTACACACAATTCTGAGGAAACATGTCGTTCAACCAGAAAACCGTAGGAAACAGAGGAAACATTTTTCAAATTGTACCCGCATGTAGCAAAATGGTACACACCTTCTACGATTGAACATGCCCGTCTCTCCCAGGGAGGTGTCAGGGTTCTACATAACAGATGCTAGAAAGCAAAGGCATGAGGGAACTTTGCCAAACTGTTAGAGAGTGGATAAAATAAGCTGATATACTGTAAATACAGCAGAGCTGATAAGGAAATAACAGCTGTCTGAACAGGAAAAGATCAAGATGTACAAACCACATAGTTCCACATAGTGATTTGGGATCATCTTTTCATCAGAATTACATGGCACCTTTCTTAGACTTAGACTTCTCTTTAGTAATCCTTTTGGGATGACTCCCGCAAGGAAATTTAAATTTCCAGCATCCGTTTTAGCAAGAAATACATTAAAAAAAAGACAGTAGAGATAACAATAATAACAGTAATATTAATAATAATAACAATAAGAACATTCGGCTGTAAAAGGACATTAACCATAAATTATCAGTCAAAAGTGTCAGTGCAAGTCCAGGTGTGTATGTGTGTGTGTGTGTGTGTGTATGTATGTATGTATGTATGTATGTATGTATGTATGTATGTATGTATGTATGTATGTATGTATGTATGTATGTATGTATGTATGTATGTATGTATGTATGTATGTATGTATGTATGTATGTATGTATGTATTTATTGTCCTCTCTGCCCTATTTCCTCCTCCCCCCGAGTGAGGAGTTATATAGTCTGATGGCATGAGGGACAAAGGAGTCCTACACTTGGGAAGGAGCTGCCTTCCACTGAACAGGCTCCTCTGGGTGCTGATGACAGTGTGCAGGGAGTGTCAATAATTTCCAGCAGTTTGTCCAGTGGCCCTCTCTGCCACCGTCACCAGTGAGTCTAGCTTTATGCCAACCACAGAGCCGGCCCGCATGTCTGCATCCATTCTCCACCACATACAAATTGGGGGGGGGAAGGAAAACTTTTACCATACCTCACTCAAAATATTTATTTTTTCCAGTTATGATTTCCACAGAACTGATGAGAGAACTTTACTGGAACCTGCGTGTTGGTGTGTTGTGTGGGTGTCTTCTCCAACACTCAAAGTCCTCCTGTTGTGGTTGTGTATATTTCTGTTTCCAATTTCTGTATTTCCCTATTGATTGTTTGTTTGTGTACTGTGGGTTTCAGTTTCCTGTTGATTGTGCATGATTCTGTAATTATTGTGCAGGTTTCTGTTCCGTTATCTGTTTACGGTTTCATGTCCTAGTCCTCGTTTCTTTCCTTGTCTTGTCTAGTTTTACTTCCTGTGTTTTCCCTCCTGTCTGATTTGGGTCCAACTTTCTCCACCACTCATAATACTTTTCTCCACTACACTTCTACAGAACTTCCCCGCTTACATGCCCACTTTATAAAAACAACTGTCATGGTGAAGGAATGTTAGGGACTTACCAACAATTGTGCGCACACGCATTTATTTTTTTTTTTTTACTGATTCCTACTTTAACCACACTTTTTATTGGTTAAATAAGATTTTGGTTTGCCAAAACTTCAAAGAGCTTTCTTTTGGCTCTTTACACTCCACGTCCTGTAACACGCTGTTATGTGGAATTGAAGGAAACACATAAGCCATTCATCTCTACTCACTGTCAGAACAGAGAGCTTGTTCAAAATCAGCGAAATATAACTTTAAAGGTGGTCTATATCCACGACGTTCCACTTTGGGGATTGCTCCTGTTGAAGGAGAGATGTATGTTTTTTAGTTGAAAACAGCACAAGACTGAGGGTGCATGACAGTCTAAAATCTTGGCTTTAAGGCCTATATACAAAAGAATAATGATGGGACACTAATACTAACAATGTTAATAATAAAAACAAATATATAAATAACAAGCAAGCAAAGTGCTGACAATATGACTATAGCTTATAATCACATTGTGATAGTGTCTTAAGTTTTGATGTTCCTAAACTTCCTAAACTGCCCTCCTAAAGGGTAAACTGTTCATAATCAATAATCTTCATATGATGTTTTTGTTAGCTTTCTATGAAACAAACAAAAAACAAAAGATGATTGAGGCTCTATAATTGCTTTTATTTACTAAATATTCAGTTTAATTGTGACATGCTTTTAATATAAAGTGGCATTAATACTCTCTTAGTACCCATTAAATCTGTAGCGTGTACAACTTAAGCTTCTTAGTATTTACCAGGATATGTGTCTAGTTACATATTTTTGATCAACATATCTGAACTTTATGAAATTTCTCTAGAAAGACATGGTTTCTAAAGAAACAGGCCTTGCATTCATAATATTTTCAATGTTTGATTTACTCACTTGAATTACTGCCAATGAGGAAGAGGTACGGGCCCAATTGGCTCGCTTTGGCACCAGTGCAAAGCAGAAGGACCCTGATTGAGTGCAGGGGGAGGAACTGTAAGATCACACTCTCTCTCTCCTTGTTCGAGGACTAGAGTCCCAACTAAGCTGGTATAAAGGGCTCTGCACACTCTTCGTGAGAAGCTTAGTTTTTCCTTCTCTGTCAAACCAGAGACGGTGACCTGATGAGCAAGCAACATATTTTTCCTTAAGAATTTAGGAAGATCTAGTTTAGTTCTGAAATTTTAAAGTTTTGGTGTGCTTTGAACAAGATTACTAAAAGCCTGCAAGTGCATCTTTGTGCTCTATTTCTCCGAGCAGCGCGGCAAAGTTTTGAAACAGAGTTTTTCTTCAAGGAGACCACCAGCCCCGGGGTAAGCCTGACCTACAACGCAACATCACTGATAACCTTTACATTACACAATCATATTAAACATTTATTATTATTATCATTATTATTGTTATTACTTTTTGATACTCAAGAGGAAATACTTTGGCTACTTTGTTGAATAAAAGGTTGGCTAATATAGCCTAAAATTAATAAAACGATGAGAACACCATCAGTCAAGACTCCGATACCTTCAGTTTAATACCACTCAAAATGCAGTATCTATTATTATTTAGATCTTTCTGTATTTTTTTTATTTTTTTAAAATCTATTTAAATCTATTCTTCTTGCAAAAACAGATTTACCCCGTGCAGACAGTCCAGACTAAATATCTTGATGGCTTAACACTGAGGTTTTATTTTATTTTATGAGCTAACACTGATTTTGTTCTGTGTTTCTTCTCCAGATGAAGCTGTCAGTGTTGCTGCTGTTAGCCCTGCTGGCTCAGTCTTCAGCCAGTCCTCTGGACATCCTGAACAGCACAGAGCAAAGAAATGGTAAACCTAACCCTAACCCTAACCACAGTATGACAGTTCATGTATTAGACTAAGGTAGCTGCCTTACCATTATGTGTTAGTTGCACCAGAAGTAAAACTGAAAACTGCCCCATAGTGTGAGGAAAGCGTGTAAAAACAGAAATGCTCCTCAGCTAATCCTGTGTGATAACATAAAGCTATTGATAAATCAAGCCTACCAGGAAATTATCACAATGAAACGGTACAACACTCAATTAGATCGATGCAGATATACAATGCACACTTATTCCGTGACAGAAGACACTTTATAACAATAGCAGCAACTTTATCTAGAATTGTGATGAGCAAAACAAAATGAATAGAGCAACTCTGCTTGTCAACGAAAACAACACAAAATCCCCAGGTGTGGTTGTATTTTAATAAGGGATTAAACCTGCTTGTAGGAAGATATCCAGACCTGAAACTTACCTTGTTTCAGTGTTCATTATAGTGCCCACAACTCTAGCAGACATTCAAAGTCAAAAACAATAATTGAGTATGGAAGTTTAAGAGAAGATCGTCCACTGTAGTCCGTTGTGGCATACACTACATGTCAAAGAGGGAAGTGGCCGAGTGCCAGGTGTGAAGATAGTTTCCAAAAATGAAGGAGAAAATAACATCTTAGTCAATTCACGGCATATCTTACTCCAGGAAGATTATGAGTTGGCGAGTCTTATATCTATCCATTAGCTGCGGTCTACTATCAGGGCGACGATCATGGGGCTGTTATGGGTTCTCCTCCGCCTGCGAGGTGTTGGCCCGGGAGTGCCGGCTGACCGGCTCGCTAGCCGGAGCCCATGGGGACTTCTCTTGCGTTGTCATCGGTCGTGTGTTGAGGAACTCCTCTGCTTGAAAACACCATAATCCGACCCATCTTTGACTTTCAGGGTCGCCAGGTAAAGGACAAAAAATGTGACTCTTCTTTCTCGCGCGGTGCCTGTGGGCGCTTGACTCTGTGGTTACTATAATCAGCGGCAAATCTCGCAATATCTGCTTTCACCCCACCAAAACTCGCAGAGAGCGAGGCCAAATCAGATTGAATCACGTTCAATTTATCCTCTGTGCCTCTACCCATTTCGTGAAATTGAGTGAACTGAGACTCCAGATATTCACATTGTCTTCTAGTTGTTTCCTCCAGAAGAACTAACAGAGTGACAGTGGAGAGGAAAAACTCCCTTTTAGGAAGAAACCTCAGTCAGACCCAGGCTCTTGGTAGGTGGTGTCTGACGACCGGTTGGGGTTGAGATAAATAGTGGCAATAACAGTCACAGTAAAATATAATGGAATAGTGACTTAAAAATAGTAATTTGTAGTAGTTCATGAAAATGCAGGGCACTGCACGGCATTACAAGGCACCGCAGAGCGTAGCAGGTCACAGCAGAGCGTAGCAGGATGTAGCATTTACTTTGTTACAGTGCCCCTAGAGACAAATTAGACTATGTCCTTGTGCATTCTCACAATCAAGTGCCAAGTCCCTGTACCATAGTTTGGCTTTAGGACATCAAAGCGTTGCTGAGATATGAGCTCACTTTCTTTATTACAGTGCCCCTAGAGGCCAAATGACACCACGTCCTCACAATCAGCTACCATGTCCCTGTACCAAGTTTGGACTTTATACATCAAAACATTGCTGAAATATGAGCTCACTTCCTGTAATTATAGCACCATAGGGATTGGGTCTTGATTCCATGTACTGTACATGATATGATATGAGCCTACTTCCTGTGATTATAGCACCCACCTAGTGGTCAAAAGACTCCAAATGTATTGTGCGTCCTCGAGACGGGGTTCCAAGTTGATGTACCAAGTTTGGTTCCAATACGTGAAAGCATTGCTAAGATATGAGCCTACTTTCTGTGATTATAACGCCCCCATAGTGGTCAAAAGTCACCATATTTCTTGAGCCACCTCCTAATTGGGTGATGAGTCCAAGTATTGAGATTGGTTTACGTGAAAGTCCCCCCAAGATATGAGTTCTTTTCCTGTTTAGCGGCTTCGCTGTCGATTTCAATTGTCTGTGACGGGCAAAAGCTTTCAAATATCAATATGCAATGTAAAAACTTTTGTGAGGCATGGTCTGAAGATCATATGTGCCAAATTCCGTGAAAATCTGACCAATTTTGTGACCTGTGAAAAGTTTTTAGTGTTTTTTTGATCAAATCTAATATGGCAAAAGGTCCAACATGGCGGATATTGTCATTATGGGGTGCGTTTATTTCAGCGTCATCCAAGGATTCCAACTATATCTCGATAAAAATCGGGCATACAGTTAAAAAGTTAATCGAATGGATGCAACGCCAACTTTGACCCATTGGTGAGGCTAGACTGCCTGTGGTGCAAACCTAAAACTTGGTGAAATGAATTATGGGAGTGTTCCAAATCAGTGTGCCAAATACCACAACTTGTACTGTACGGTTCTATGGGCTGCCATTGAAAAAGTAGAATCATTATAAAATATAGTATGAAATAAAATGTATTGCACTTTCTAGTGACACCACCATCCATTTCTTTTTTAATATTTAATATTACTTCCATCCTATTCAGTTTCAGTTTTGGGCTGTGTATATTTACTATCCTACTTTCAATGAGAAAAGCCATAATAGGTCACTAACATTTGAGCATAGAAGTGGTTATGTTGCAAATAATCTGTTTATTTTTGCTTGTTCACACACTGGGGTAAAAGAGCTTACATCAGATGTTCCACTCTACTTCACATCAAAATAACCATGCTGCAAAATTTAGAGAACAGTGGGCTGCAAGACAAATTAAACACATGAAAAGAGTGGGCTGTGAGTGCAGACTGCCTAGGGACAGCACCCATGATATATTTCATTTATGATTTCAAGCCAGTACTTGACTGAAACCTGCCGGCCCTTGTGACCAAAAAAAAACAGCCCACAATTCCCGGTGCTCCCGATTAACCAATTAGCCTGTTTCCAAGTGTCCTTGTTAATGCATCCCTTAAATGAAATGTACACAATAGAGGGAAACAGAGGAATTCTATAGAGATAGAACAGTGACAGTAAAGTTTAGGCAAGCGCTTTAGGTCAGTTTGGCTATTTCTAAAATTCATAAGAGCAGCACACTGCAAACTGATTGTCACGTACCTCAAAACCACACTTTTTTATCACAAGGGAGCAAGATAAATGATTTAAAAATAAGGTAAACATTATGCTTTTTGTTCTACATTGGCTAGCTTTTCTTTTGCCCTGTAGCATTTATTACAAATTTAGCTAAATACATTAGGAATGCATCGATTGATTACTGGTGTCATTTGGTTTATATTACAATACATACACTAATATAATAATAATTTGTATCTGTGCCTTTTTCCTTTCTTTTATACAGTCCTACTGAATCCAAGTCTGGGGGAAAGAGTTCCAAGGATCACAGCTAAACAATCGACAAATCATGCTATTAAGGTTAAGAGAGATCTCAAAGGGAACCACGTGGACAGGTCCTCCTCAGTCAACATTGATCAAACCAACCTGGAATGGCGGACCTTTGATGAATCTCTCCCCAACGGAGCAGTTTCAATCTACAACAAATATGTTAAACGCACCAACTATGTTTGCAAATATGGCCGTGAGGCCGGCTTCTACGACCCTGACGAGGGTCCTTACTGCCTCTACCCGTATAATGGGTGCCGTGGCTCTCCATTTGAGATCTTGGTAAACAAAGACAACTTTGAGCTCCTACAATGGAAGGATGGCTCCTATGGTTCAGTGCCTGAGAATGCCGTTGAGACCTTCCCCGGCAGCCAGATATATGTTGGTAAGAACGAGTATGGTCTTGGAAAGGTAGATGTTAAAAACAAGGCATTCTTCCTTCCATGGAAAGGTTCTGAGTGTGAGTCTTATAGCTACCAGGTCCTTACCTTTAACAAAGATGTAATCAGCGAGGACATATCTGATGTCAAATATAAGTCTGATGGGGTTAAAGTCATACCTTATCCTTCAGAGACCTTGCAAAAATCTGTCCTCACCAACAATGAGTGCCAGCCACTGACACAGACAATGACCCTCTCAAAGACAACCCAAAAGGAGGAAAGGTGGGACACCAGCTTTTCACTCACAATAGGGGCTAAGACTACCATCACTGCCGGAATCCCCTCAGTGATCTCCGGAGGTATTAAGGTTAGCGCTGAAAAGACCTTCCAGTACACCAAGGGGACCACCTATAACGAGTTGCTCACCCACACTGTTTCTGTTTTGGCCAAAACCCCACCAAAGCAATCCTGCCATGCCAGAGTGGTGGGATTTAAGTACCGGGAAAACATCCCATACACTGCACGCCTCAGCCGCACCTACAGAAACGGGGAGACTAGATGGATGTCCATCTCTGGGACCTACAGCGTCGTCCAAATGGGAAAATTCCAGAGTGAGGTGAATCGCTGCAAACCTGTAGCTGATCACGCAACTGATCCTTGTTATTCATAACAGTCCGGCATGTGGAGTGGGGACAAAACTGTCGAGGCGTCCCCATAATACGATTCTTCCCTGGTTGCGTTGACAGTTTTGTTCTCATTACTTAGAATTCCGCGACAGAAACTACGCACTATAGCTTTAAAGAGAATAATGAAATATGCTCTTAAGATAACCCATTGCATGTCCATGACATTGAAATGAAAAGCTAAAAATTAACCTGCTTTTATGTTTTAGATGCTTTAACATATTATGTCTAACTACTTGTTACATTTTTCAAAGCAAAGAATGAAATCTATGAAAAAGGTAATTTCATATTTCATTGTTTCAAATAAAATAAACGTGCATGCAAACCAAATCTGTCACAATCACTCAAATAATCATCAGGATACAGTTAAGTCAGGAATAGCAGCATGGCAATGCCATAACACAACTACAGATAAAAGACATGGGTATAAAACTGTCTTTATTAATTAGATTTGTCTTTTTATTTGGGGAATATCTGGCCAAAGTTGCCCAGTTAGTTGCCATTCACAGCTACTTAATTTAATGCTAAATGCAGCCTGAGTTTAACGTTGTTAGGTATGTATCTCCATGTACACTGCACATCTCTACTGGCCAAGAGTCATTTTATTCTTTCAAGAACTCACCAGAAAAAGAAAATAAATGTAGTGTGATCACTAAAGTGTGAAACATTAACAAGTGCAAAAACTATACTACGTTTAGTAAACCATAAACAATAAAGTATAGTCTGTGTGGTAGAAATCATTTAGGATTAGGGTTGGGTACCGAGACCCAGTGCTTATATGGTACCGATCCCTAAACGACTGGTATCTACCGGAACGAATAGCAACGTGGATTTCGGTGCATTATTACGGTGCCACTGATATGCCTGCGCTTCTCTCTGATGCTCCAAAATGAGCATTAGAGGAAACTGAAGCATCGCTGCACACGTATGGCAAGCCCTTTTAACATTTAAAAGCTAAGTTCGACTATCTGGAATTAACATTGTAGATATCAATAACGTCTTTATGACTAGTCGTAATTACATTTTGGACAGTTGGAATTGTCATTCAAGATAAAGATATCTGTCGTTTTGACTAGTCACAATTACGTTACAAATATCTTGAATGACAATTCCAACTGTCCAAAATGTAATTACGACTAGTCATAAAGACGTTATTGATATCTACAATGTTAATTCCAGATAGTCAAACTTAGCTTTTAAATGTTAAAAGGGCTTGCCATAGTATGACAACACAGACGTTGTGTTCACTGAAACTGGTAACTTAAAGGCTTGATGTGCATTCAAAGTTATTGTAAAATACCTCTTTCCCATCTGGTGGTTGTTTTTGTCATTCAACAGTGATTTACTAGTGAAATAAGTTATTGTTTATTATAAGTTATAGTTATTAAGCTATTATTAAATCATTTAATTTGAACCATATTGCCTTAGTAATAAACAAATTGTTCTTAATGTCACCAACTCTTTTTTACTTTCTTAAAAGTATCGGTTCAGGCACCGTTTTAAGTATCGCTTCAGCACCAGTATCGGGAAAAACCCAAACGATCCCCAACCCTATTTATGATTAACATTATGTGTAGAGCAGCCATCTGTTGATTTGTGTACAAGGACACGTTTTCCCTGTTTTTTTTGTCAGCATGTTTATTAAACTTACGTATTTTAATTGGAACAATCTTTTGTCTTATGTCATTTCTGTCAGTCTGAAGTGCAGCTGAGAAGCTGTATTGCTCTGGTATTGTTGGTATTTATAGGACTATAACCGCTGAGCATGAGCTGTTTTAATGGTATTATTTCGGTCTTATTACCAGGGAAGCTGGATTGCGTTGTTGTTTATTAATATTTTTAAGACTAAAAGGTTACATTTATCAACATTTATGTAGACTGTATCATGGTTTTCATTTCTTTATTTTAATTACATTAGTTTGGACTCATTACCAGTGAAATATGCTGTAAGACAAACTATGGTACAATGGCGCATTCAAAGCCAATATCCCATAATGCAATGTGGACAATCATGTCAGAAGATCGGTCAGCAAAGCGTTATTTATATTTATTTTTCTTGATTTAGAATACAGATATACAAACAAACAATGCTTTTTACGAATCCACTTTAAAAATAGAGCTTTTGCCTAGGGTCGAATTTATAAATAAATCCTAAGAGCTTATACATAGCAAATCAACTAAAAGAAGAAAATAAAAGAAAAGAAATAAAAAGGGCTATTTCAAACTAAGATTAAGAGTTTCAAGTAAATAAATCAATTTTAGTTTTTTTTTTTAATCTTTAACCCGTTTCAATGACATACTTTTATTCATAGTTTCATTGTTTTTCTTATTGTTACTTTACTTGTTGAATGTTTGAGCTACACCGTGCAGAGATATAGAGGAAAGGTTTCTCTAAGCTCACCTTTCTTTGGTAATTTGTCTGCCTTTAATCACCAGGACAGCTTATGTTATGTTATGTTATGGGGAGAGAGAGGGGGAAGACATGTAGGAAATAGCTGCAGGGTGGACTCAAACCCTAGGCCTCTGCGTCAAGAACAAACCTTCTTCATGTGAGCGCACACTCTACCAACCCTCACTTTCTCACACTTTACTGAATGCACGGAGATGTTAAACTCTTAAAAATGCCAAACACTGAATATCATCTGAATTGTCTTATCTCTGAATATGTTAATTAAAAACACTGAAGTAATACATGAAGTGTTGGCTCATTTATCTGTAGGTGTTTTATACCATCCTACCACCACCTGTCTGTAACCTGCAGGCTAATTGAATATTTGAGTAATGAGGACACAGATTTGGTTTGTATGTAAGTTTATTTTATTTAAAACAATGAACTATTGAATATATTTTTCATACATTTCATTTAAAAAATGTAAATTGAAGTAGTTTTACTGTATCATAAAATATGTTAAGGCATATAAAACAAAAGCAAGTTTATTTTTAGGATTTTATTTCAATGTTATGGACATACAATATATCAGGTGTTGTATCTCATGAAACTGCTTCCATTACTTTTATTTTAAGGGACATGGCTTGGCATCAGGTATGGGTTCACAGCGATCCACGACACTCCAAACCTGTCCCATTTGGACGCTTTTGTAGGTCCCAGAGATGGACGTCGATGTAGTCTTCCCGTTTCTGTAGGTGCGGCTGAGGCGTGCAGTGTATGGGATGTCTGCCCCATACTTATATCCCACCATACTGACACGGCAGGAGTGGTTTATAAAATTGTATGAAATGTATCATGATAATTGGCTTGCAGCAGCTCATCTGTCAACAGCACATGCGAAATCCGCAATGGAACTGAGCTCGTATAGCTTCTGCAACTTTTTATAGTATAAAATCGCTGTCAATCAAAAAGAGATGCAGCTTTTCGACAGACCCTCACCATCATCACACAGAAGCCCAGCGTCCAGACCAGCCCACTCCTCCATTGACCCCCAGAGACGCTGAGTGTCGAGTAAGCTGATTCTGAACAAACTTGTCTTCGAGAGGAACATGTTCTAATGCATTTTAGTCAATAAAATTTGAACAAAATAGTACATATTTGCCCATTAATTTTTGGACATTTTAGGGGAAGCTGAGCTTCACTTGCAGTCTTAAAGATTATTGAGGCCAGCGTCTCCACGGCAGCGCACGGATCCGCTCTGCACACATGGATGACATAGTGAAACAGTAAATAAGACTATAGTGACGGAAATATGCACAGAATTAAGACAGTCAAGATGGCCCAGTGTTTGGTGGACCGGGTACACCTTGTTCACTTAATAGCTTACAAATCATCCACAGGATCAATTACGCATCACATGAGTTTGCCCACCCAACACAGCGTTTATCTTGGGGAGATGGATCCATGCGTCGCGCCTCCTGTGCGCTATGGATGGAACTAGTAACTATAAAGAGACAATTTCCCTGTTCCCAGCATTAGCACAACACTTTGCGATGGTCAGCTTGTTACCTACAGTATTTGATAAATGTAACATCTCTTTCACATTAGCAAGTGACTGACCTATTTGGATGTGTTTTGAGATGCCTGAAGTTCCACATGGTTGATCCGGCATCATTTATTGGTGCCACACACCTCCAAGTAGCTGTTCGCTTACTGCCACTATTAAGTTATTGAAAGCAAAACTAATGACAGAAGGCACAACTCCGGGAAGACTTGGTGTTGCCATCCTCAATGTATTTTTTGATATGTGAGTGTGCGCACATAGTGCATGCGTTACGTTGCACAGTATGGCTAAGGGTAAGGGACATGCAGCTCGTCATATACGTTTTCCCCAACAATTTGTCTTGTAGTCTCGTCAACCGTCCCACCCAAGATTTTCATGTTATCAGGTTTTGATGAAAGTTTTGTGAAAATAGTTTGATCCTCCAAGTGAGCATTTTTCTTTTGTTTGTACTTTGTTCCTCTTTGTGTGTGTTGTTTTGTTTTTTGATTTGAACTTTGCCCAGTAAATTAGTTTTGTTATACCTACCACTGCTTTCAAGCATAAAAATGTTTATTAAATAAATGTTTTTAATAATCTTGTATTTGTATTTTTACTGTTTATTCTTGTGATTTATATGTGTGTTATTCCAATTATTTAGACGGTACGATGACAAATGTAGCAGTTACGCATAATCAAATAGAAAAAATGGTTATAATAAGCTGTGCCTTTAGCTACTGTCCATTCAAGAGATAAACCAATGTTGCGCATGCGCACTTTGATCCTGTATTCTTTAACATGTACGGCAAAAAGCACAACTCTGCTGTGCCTTTGCACGTAAATGTGTTATGCCAGTAATCATCTCCGTTACATATCAAACATATCTGTAATTCAGTTTTGACTAGGCAAAACTGAATTACAGATATCTTTATCTTGAATGACAATTCCAACTATCCAAAATGTAATTACGACTAGTCATAAAGACGTTATTGATATCTACAATGTTAATTCCAGATAGTCGAACTTAGCTTTTAAATGTTAAAAGGGCTTGCCATACGCGTGCAGCGATGCTTCAGTTTCCTCTAATGCTCATTTTGGAGCATCAGAGAGAAGCGCAGGCATATCAGTGGCACCGTAATAATGCACCGAAATCCACGTTGCTATTCGTTCCGGTAGATACCAGTCGTTTAGGGATCGGTGCCATATAAGCACTGGGTCTCGGTACCCAACCCTAATCCTAAATGATTTCTACCACACAGACTATACTTTATTGTTTATGGTTTACTAAACGTAGTATAGTTTTTGCACTTGTTAATGTTTCACACTTTAGTGATCACACTACATTTATTTTCTTTTTCTGGTGAGTTCTTGAAAGAATAAAATGACTCTTGGCCAGTAGAGATGTGCACTGTACATGGAGATACATACCTAACAACGTTAAACTCAGGCTGCATTTAGCAGTAAATTAAGTAGCTGTGAATGGCAACTAACTGGGCAACTTTGGCCAGATATTCCCCAAATAAAAAGACAAATCTAATTAATAAAGACAGTTTTATACCCTGGTCTTTTATCTGTAGTTGTGTTATAGCATTGCCATGCTGCTATTCCTGACTTAACTGTATCCTGATGATTATTTGAGTGATTGTGACAGATTTGGTTTGCATGCACGTTTATTTTATTTGAAACAATGAAATATGAAATTACATTTTTCATAGATTTCATTCTTTGCTTTGAAAAATTTAGTAGTTTGACATAATATGTTAAAGCATCTAAAACATAAAAGCAGGTTTATTTTTAGCTTTTCATTTCAATGTCATGGACATGCAATGGGTTATCTTAAGAGCATATTTCATTATTCTCTTTAAAGCTATAGTGCGTAGTTTCTGTCGCGGAATTCTAAGTAATGAGAACAAAACTGTCAACGCAACCAGGGAAGAATCGTATTATGGGGACACCTCGACAGTTTTGTCCCCACTCCACATGCCGGACCCTTCAAAAAAACAAGAATCAGTTGCGTGATCATCTACAGGTTTGCAGCGATTCACCAGACTCCGGAATTCTCTCATTTGGACGCTGCTGTAGGTCCCAGAGATGGACATCCATGTAATCTCCGCGTTTCTGTAGGTGCGGCTGAGGCGTGCAGTGAATGGGATGTTTTCCCCGTACTTATATTCCACCATACTGGCATGGCAGGATTGCTTTGGTGGGGTTTTGGCCAAAACAGAAACAGTGTGGGTGAGCAACTCGGTATAGGTGGTCCCCTTGGTGTACTGGAAGGTCTTTTCAGCGCTAACCTCAATACCTCCGGAGATCACTGAGGGGATTCCGGCAGTGATGGTAGTCTTAGCCCCTATTGTGAGTGAAAAGCTGAAGTCCCACCTTTCCTCCTTTTGGGTTGTCTTTGAGAGGGTCATTGTCTGTGTCAGTGGCTGGCACTCATTGTTGGTGAGGACAGATTTTTGCAAGGTCTCTGAAGGATAAGGTATGACTTTAACCCCATCAGTCTTATATTTGACATCAGATATGTCCTCGCTGATTACATCTTTGTTAAAGGTAAGGACCTGGTAGCTATTGAACCCATCATATTCCCATGGAAGGAAGAATGCCTTGTTTTTAACATCTACCTTTCCAAGACCAACCTTGTTCTTACCAACATATATCTGGCTGCCGGGGGAAGGTCTCGATGGCATTCTCAGGCACTGAACCATAGGAGCCATCCTTCCATTCTAGGAACTCAAAGTTGTCTTTGTTTACCAAGATCTCAAATGGAGAGCCACGGAGCTCTTTCCCATTATACGGGTAGAGGCAGTAAGGACCCTCGTCAGGGTGGTAGAAGCCGGCCTCTCGGCCATATTTGCAAACATAGTCGGTGCGTTTAACATATTCGTTGTAGATTGAAACTGTTCCGTTGGGGAGAGAGCCATCAAAGGTCCGCCATTCCAGGTTGGTTTGATCAATGTTGACTGAGGAGGACCTGTCCACGTCATTCTTAATCCCTTTGAGATCTCTCTTAACCTTAATAGCATGATTTGTCGATTGTTTAGCTGTGATCCTTGGAACTCTTTCCCCCAGACTTGGGTTCAGTAGGACTGTATAAAAGAAAGGAAAAAGGCACAGATATAAAGTGTTATTATATTAGTGTATTTATTGTAATATAAACCAAATGACACCAGT
The DNA here is from genome assembly GCA_026937815.1 of Etheostoma perlongum. Lineage (NCBI taxonomy): Eukaryota > Metazoa > Chordata > Actinopteri > Perciformes > Percidae > Etheostoma > Etheostoma perlongum. The sequence goes on along the minus strand of CM049375.1, from coordinate 5,830,035 downwards.
AATCAATCGATGCATTCCTAATGTTTTTATCTAAATTTGTAATAAATGCTACAGAGCAAAGAAAAGCTAGCCAATGTAGAGCAATAAACATAACGTTTAACTTATTTTTAAATCATTTATCTTGCTCCCTTGTGATAAAAAAGTGTGGTTTTGAGGTACGTGACAATCAGTTTGCAGTGTGCTGCTCTTATGAATTTTAGAAATAGCCAAACTGACCTAAAGCGCTTGCCTAAACTTTACTGTCACTGTTCTATCTCTATAGAATTCCTCTGTTTCCCTCTATTGTGTACATTTCATTTAAGGGATGCATTAACAAGGACACTTGGAAACAGGCTAATTGGTTAATCGGGAGCACCGGGAATTGTGGGCTGTTTTTTTTTGGTCACAAGGACCGGCAGGTTTCAGTCAAGTACTGGCTTGAAATCATATATGAAATATATCATGGGTGCTGTCCCTAGGCAGTCTGTACACACAGCCCACTCTTTTCATGTGTTTAATTTGTCTTGCTGCCCACTGTTCTCTAAATTTTGCAACATGGTTATTTTGATGTAAAGTAGCTATTTTTGAAAGTTTTTTTACCACAGTGTGTGAACAAATAGCAAAAATAAACAGATTATTTGCAATATAACCACTTCTATGCTCAAATGTTAGTGACCTATTATGACTTTTCTCATTGAAAGTAGGATAGTAAATATACACAGCCGAAAACTGAAACTAAATAGGATGGAAGTAATATTAAATATTAAAGAAATGGATGGTGGTGTCACTAGAAAGTGCAATACATTTTATTTTATATTATATTTTATAGTGATTCTACCTCTTACACATCTTTCCTCTGCCATGGGCATCTATGTACGGTTTCACAGAACCGTACTGTGAAATTTGGCACACTGATTTGGAACACTCCCATAATTCATTTCACCAAGTTTTAGGTTTGCACCACAGGCAGTCTAGCCTCACCAACGGGTCAAAGTTGGCGTTGCATCCATTCGATTAACTTTTTAACTGTATGCCCGATTTTTATCGAGATATAGTTGGAATCCTTGGATGACGCTGAAATAAACGCAGCCCCATGATGACAATATCCGCCATGTTGGACCTTTTGCCACATTAGATTTGATCACACTAAAAAAACTTTTCACAGGTCACAAAATTGGTCAGATTTTCACTAAATTTGGCACAGATGATATTCAGACCATGCCTCACAAAAGTTTTTACATTGCATATTGATATTTGAAAGCTTTTTCCCATCACAGACAATTGAAATCGACAGCGAAGCCGCTAAACAGGAAAAGAACTCATATCTCGGGGGGGCTCTTATGTAAACCAATCTCAATACTTGGACTCATCACCCAATTAGGAGGTGGCTCAAGAAATATGGTGACTTTTGACCACTATGGGGGCGTTATAATCACAGAAAGTAGGCTCATATCTTAGCAATGCTTTCACGTATTGGAACCAAACTTGGTACATCAACTTGGAACCCCGTCTCGAGGACGCACAATAAATTTGGAGTCTTTTGACCACTAGGTGGGTGCTATAATCACAGGAAGTAGGCTCATATCTTATCATGTACAGTACATGGAATCAAGACCCAATCCCTATGGTGCTATAATTACAGGAAGTGAGCTCATATTTCAGCAATGTTTTGATGTATAAAGTCCAAACTTGGTACAGGGACATGGTAGCGGATTGTGAGGACGTGGTGTCATTTGGCCTCTAGGGGCACTGTAATAAAGAAAGTGAGCTCATATCTCAGCAACGCTTTGATGTCCTAAAGCCAAACTATGGTACAGGGACTTGGCACTTGATTGTGAGAATGCAAAAGGACATAGTGTAATTTGTCTCTAGGGGCACTGTAACAAAGTAAATGCTACATCCTGCTACGCTCTGCTGTGACCTGCTACACTCTGCGGTGCCTTGTAATGCCGTGCAGTGCCCTGCATTGTCATGAACTACTACAAATTACTATTTTTTAGTCACTATTCCATTATATTTTACTGTGACTGTTATTGACACTATTTATCTCAGCGTATAATGAATGCTGAACCAAGGTAAGTTTCAGGTCTGGATCTCTTCCTACAAGCAGGTTTAATCCCTTATTACAATACAACCACACCTGGGGATTTTGTGTTGTTTTTGTTGACAAGCAGAGATGCTCTATTCATTTTGTTTTGCTCATCACAATTCTAGATAACCCCCAGTCACCACACGTTGCTGCTATTGTTATAAAGTGTCTTCTGTCACGAAATAATGTATATCTGCATCGATCTAATTGAGTGTTGTACCGTTTCATTGTGATAATTTCCTGGTAGGCTTGATTTATCAATAGCTTTATGTTATCACACAGGTTTAGCTGAGGAGCATTTCTGTTTTTACACGCTTTCCTCACACTATGGGGCAGTTTTCAATTTTACTTCTGGTGCAGATAACACACATAATGGTAAGGCAGCTACCTTAGTCTAATACATGAACTTTTATTTATTTATTTATTTATTTATTAATTCAGGACAGTGCACATTAATGAACATGCACGACAGTACACGTAAATGTGCCAGATTGTAGCCCGAGGGCTAATTTCCATCTGCAGTCCAATAGGCAGGTTAGGGTTACAGTAAAAACAGACATAGGATAATAACACTTAGCATATAAAAACAAAAAGAAAAAGGAAAAAAAAGAGAAAAGAAAAAAACTGTCATACTGTGGGTTGTTATTAGGAGTATATCATACATATGTCAAGGATGTATAAATTAAATCAACTTCAGCTGGACTCCGATTTACTATGGCAACAGTGTTGACCGCATCATGCTCTATAAAGCATTGTATGGTAACATTTCTATAAAATAAGGTGACCAGATTTCTCAGACAAAATCCGGGGACATTTTCAGCTCAGAAGCGTAAATACCTCCAAAACACGTCATGTTTTAAATTTTTGTAAAACTTAAAACAGGGACACTAGACCTAGGGCTGAGTATCGGATACAATATAAACTATTGAGGAAAGATTTTCTTTTGACATTGATGCAGTATGAAATGTCCAGCTTGTATTTACGTTCATAAAGTGCTCGTGTTGCTTCTGACAGACTCAGATTAATATTCTAAGTGTCTGATAACATTATGGAAAGGATTTCTAAGGAGGTCGACCATTCTGTTAAAGATTAAGATCATTTTTTAAAACATAAAAGTCTGCGAAATTGTGTTTGCTAAACCCACCAGACTCCATGTAAATAATCAGGGATTTTAGCATCGTAAAATACGACTTTCTAAAACATCTGAGCTCTGAGCAGCGCTGCTCGATTGTCTCCGTTTGGTCAGAGTTTTCTTTCTTTCATTCCAATTTTAGGTATGTCAGTCACAGTGAAAACCGGGTCATTTCCGGGGACAGATCCAGCCGGGGACAGGTCACCAAAACCGGGGACTGTCCCCGGAAACCGGGGACGTCTGGTCACCCTACTATAAAAGTTTTATCCCATCCCTAAAATGTATATAGCCAGTTTGTGTTTACCATTTCTTTGCTCTGTGCTGTTCAGGATGTCCAGAGGACTGGCTGAAGACTGAGCCAGCAGGGCTAACAGCAGCAACACTGACAGCTTCATCTGGAGAAGAAACACAGAACAAAATCAGTGTTAGCTCATAAAATATAATAAAACCTCAGTGTTAAGCCATCAAGATATTTAGTCTGGACTGTCTGCACATGGTAAATCTGTTTTTGCAAGAAGAGGAATAGATTTAAATAGATTTTAAAAATACAGAAAGATCTAAATAATAATAGATACTGCATTTTGAGTGGTATTAAACTGAAGGTATCGGAGTCTTGACTGATGGTGTTCTCATCGTTTTATTAATTTTAGGCTATATTAGCCAACCTTTTATTCAACAAAGTAGCCAAAGTATTTCCTCTTGAGTATCAAAAAGTAAATAATAATAATAATACAATAATAATAATAATAATAATAAATGTTTAATATGATTGTGTAATGTAAAGGTTATCAGTGATGTTGCGTTGTAGGTCAGGCTTACCCCGGGGCTGGTGGTCTCCTTGAAGAAAAACTCTGTTTCAAAACTCTGCCGCGCTGCTCGGAGAAATAGAGCACAAAGATGCACTTGCAGGCTTTTAGTAATCTTGTTCAAAGCACACCAAAACTTCAAAATTAAACTAGATCTTCCTAAATTCTTAAGGAAAAATATGTTGCTTGCTCATCAGGTCACCGTCTCTGGTTTGAGCAGAGAAGGAAAAACTAAGCCTCTCACGAAGAGTGTGCAGAGCCCTTTATACCAGCTTAGTTGGGACTCTAGTCCTCAAACAAGGAGAGAGAGAGTGTGTGATCTTACAGTTCCTCCCCCTGCACTCAATCAGGGTCCTTCTGCTTTGCACTGGTGCCAAAGCGAGCCGATTGGGCCCGTACCCCTTCTTCATTGCCAGTAATCCAAGTGAGTAAATCAAACATTGAAAATATTATGAATGCAAGGCCTGTTTCTTTAGAAACCATGTCTTTCTAGAGAAATTTCATAAAGTTCAGATATGTTGATCAAAAATATGTAACTAGACACATATCCTGGTAAATACTAAGAAGCTTAAGTTGTACACGCTACAGATTTAATGGGTACTAAGAGAGTATTAATGCCACTTTATATTAAAAGCATGTCACAATTAAACTGAATATTTAGTAAATAAAAGCAATTATAGAGCCTCAATCATCTTTTGTTTTTTGTTTGTTCCATAGAAAGCTAACAAAAACATCATATGAAGATTATTGATTATGAACAATTTACCCTTTAGGAGGGCAGTTTAGGAAGTTTAGGAACATCAAAACTTAAGACACTATCACAATGTGATTATAAGCTATAGTCATATTGTCAGCACTTTGCTTGCTTGTTATTTATATATTTGTTTTTATTATTAACATTGTTAGTATTAGTGTCCCATCATTATTCTTTTGTATATAGGCCTTAAAGCCAAGATTTCAGACTGTCATGCACCCTCAGTCTTGTGCTGTTTTCAACTAAAAAACATACATATCTCCTTCAACAGGAGCAATCCCCAAAGTGGAACGTCGTGGATATAGACCACCTTTAAAGTTATATTTTGCTGATTTTGAACAAGCTCTCTGTTCTGACAGTGAGTAGAGATGAATGGCTTATGTGTTTCCTTCAATTCCACATAACAGCGTGTTACAGGACGTGGAGTGTAAAGAGCCAAAAGAAAGATCTTTAAAGTTTGGCAAACCAAAATCTTATTGACCTGTAAACAGTGTGGTTAAAGTAGGAATCAGTAAAAAAAATAAATAAATAAAATGTGTGTGCACAATTGTTGGTAAATCACATTCCCTCGCCATGTCAGTAGTTTTTATAAAGTGGGGAACATGTGGGCATGTAGGCGGGGCAGTTCTGTAGAAGTGTAGTGAAGAATAACAGCGTTCTTGGGAGGTGTTGTGAGTGATGGAGAAGGTTGGACCCAAATTCAGAGATGACAGGCAAGGTACTGAGCTTTATTCTTTATTAGGCAAAAAGTCCATAAAACAGAAAGTGTGTAAACTCAACCCCAAAAACCGAAGAAAACAAATATGAACTGGAACCAAGGGAATACACAGAAAACAGGAAGGGAAACAGCACGCTGACGCAGGGAAGTACAAACAAACACAATGATCTGATACAAAAAGGGAACACAGAGGTTAAATACAAGCGGTAACGAGCAAACAAGGAACAGGTGATACAACAGGCGAAACGCATCAGGGCGGGGCAGAACAATCAGACAGGAGGGAAAACACAGGAAGTAAAACTAGACAAGACTAGGGAAGAAACACGACTAGGGCTGTGTCTCAAATTGCGCACTTCCGTTAGTGCACTTACAGAAGTACACTTCGCGCACTACGTACTGTCTTGCATAGTGCGTACATTTCAACAGAGGAGTGTTGTCTCAAATCGCGCACTGCCATGTGCACTTACCGGAAATGATGATCACGTTTCCTGCTTTGTTTTTGATATTTTATCAACAATAAATGTGATGTTTTTATTTGCTCCGTGTCACGCCAGGATGATGACTGCGACGCCGCCGTCATGCCCCCCCATTAGCTGAAAACAGTACACACAACTGTATCGTAATATTCGTTCTTGTTAGTGCAGTCTTTTAAATTCATTAATTATACCTATTCTTTGCAGTCCACTCTTATATGTATATACTTATGTTTCTGCTCTAAAAATAAGTAACGCTAATATTCATTCATTCATAACGTTACTGTTCATTTTAATGCTCATTAACTGTTTCATGAGGGAAGCATTACCCTTACAACTTACCTAATAGACAAAACATCATTACGACTTTTATTTTAAGTTGTATTTTTGTTCTAAATGGTCTTCATACATGACAATACAATAGTGAAAGCAGAGGGAACATACCTGATATTTAAATAGTCCCCATTCCTTTATATTCATTATATGCTTGCTACAGTCATGCAACGTGTAATACAAAAGATAACAAAGTAAAATACTTTTAATATAATTTTATTTTATAAATGTGCTTGTAGTTCTGCAGGCTCCCCCCTCCCCAGGCCGGAGCTGGTTTGATGGGGATAGGTACATGAGGGGAGACTTCAGACTCTCCAGGGGATCCTTCTACGGTCTGATGGCCATCGTCGCCCCTAAATGATGCCCTCTACTCCTCGTTTGTCCCTGAAGAGATGGGTTATACAGGATATACATCAGGTGGAGGCAGTATATACAGTATATACAGGATATACATCAGGTGGAGGCAGTATAGGCAGTATATACAGGATATACATCAGGTGGAGGCAGTATATACAGTATATACAGGATATACATCAGGTGGAGGCAGTATATACAGTATATACAGGATATACATCAGGTGGAGGCGGTATATACAGGATATACATCAGGTGGAGGCAGTATATACAGTATATACAGGATATACATCAGGTGGAGGCAGTATATACAGGATATACATCAGGTGGAGGCAGTATATACAGTATATACAGGATATACATCAGGTGGAGGCGGTATATACAGGATATACATCAGGTGGAGGCAGTATATACAGTATATACAGGATATACTTTAGGTGGAGGCGGTATATACAGTATATACATCAGGTGGAGGCAGTATATACAGTATATACAGGATATACATCAGGTGGAGGCAGTATATACAGGATATACATCAGGTGGAGGCAGTATATACAGTATATACAGGATATACATCAGGTGGAGGCAGTATATACAGGATATACATCAGGTGGAGGCAGTATATACAGTATATACAGGATATACATCAGGTGGAGGCGGTATATACAGGATATACATCAGGTGGAGGCAGTATATACAGTATATACAGGATATACATCAGGTGGAGGCAGTATATACAGTATATACAGGATATACTTTAGGTGGAGGCGGTATATACAGTATATACATCAGGTGGAGGCAGTATATACAGTATATACAGGATATACTTTAGGTGGAGGCGGTATATACAGTATATACATCAGGTGGAGGCAGTATATACAGGATATACATCAGGTGGAGGCAGTATATACAGTATATACAGGATATACATCAGGTGGAGGCGGTATATACAGGATATACATCAGGTGGAGGCAGTATATACAGTATATACAGGATATACATCAGGTGGAGGCAGTATATACAGTATATACAGGATATACTTTTAGGGAGGCGGTATATACAGTATATACATCAGGTGGAGGCAGTATATACAGTATATACAGGATATACATCAGGTGGAGTATATACAGGATATACATCAGGTGGAGGCAGTATACAGTATATACAGGATATACATCAGGTGGAGGCAGTATATACAGGATATACATCAGGTGGAGGCAGTATATACAGTATATACAGGATATACATCAGGTGGAGGCGGTATATACAGGATATACATCAGGTGGAGGCAGTATATACAGTATATACAGGATATACATCAGGTTGAACTGGAGGCAGTATATACAGTATATACAGGATATACTTTAGGTGGAGGCGGTATATACAGTATATACATCAGGTGGAGGCAGTATATACAGTATATACAGGATATACTTTAGGTGGAGGCGGTATATACAGTATATACATCAGGTGGAGGCAGTATATACAGGATATACATCAGGTGGAGGCAGTATATACAGTATATACAGGATATACATCAGGTGGAGGCGGTATATACAGGATATACATCAGGTGGAGGCAGTATATACAGGATATACATCAGGTGGAGGCAGTATATACAGTATATACAGGATATACTTTAGGTGGAGGCGGTATATACAGTATATACATCAGGTGGAGGCAGTATATACAGTATATACAGGATATACTTTAGGTGGAGGCGGTATATACAGTATATACATCAGGTGGAGGCAGTATATACAGGATATACATCAGGTGGAGGCAGTAACAGCGGATACGTTAACATTACGCTACTGTTAACGTTACCGGCAGACAATCAGCTGATCTCTATTTTGCTGAGCTAACGCTCACATCGGATTATGTACAACTTGTTAAGATCACACATCTAACACTAAAATCTTCTACAGCGGGAAGATAGTTTAACACAAACAACAAAATACTACAACACATGTAACGTTATCTTATAACTTATTTGCCAATATGGTTAAACTGCCGCTGTTAGCTAGCTAAAGTTGGCTTGCTAGCACGTCAAATTACGGTACCAATAAAGGTTATAATTCCTGGTACAAAAATCATTACCGACTGTAAAATTAACCAAATATACATATACAACATAACAGTATATGTTATAAGTATAGCAAAAATACTCACGTTCAACTTACATTTGTATTGCTCCATCGGTCTCGCTATCGCGTCTCCGGCAGCCAAAGTTTTTTAACTGTTGTTGGCTCCGCCCCTTCCGCTACGTAGCCAAGATGGCGACCGTTGAGTGTGGAAAGTGTCCATCGATCTACACTCAACATTCTGGCCGTTTTGAGTGCACCATCCGGGTACTTAAGTGCACTTCATTTGACCGCACTTCAACAATGTGAACGCACTATGTACTCAAATAGTTAGTATTTAGTACAGAAGTGTGCAATTTGAGACAGCCCTAGGACATGAAACACTAAACAGCACAAATAACAGGGAACAGAAACCTGCACAATAATTACAGAATCATTCACAATCAACAGGAAACTGAAACCCACAGTACAGAAACAAACAATCAATAGGGAAATATAGGATACGGAAACAGAAATATACACAACCACACCAGGAGGACTTTGAGTGTTGGAGAAGACACCCACACAACACACAAACATGCAAGTTCCAGTAAAGTTTTCTCATCAGTTTTGTGGAAAAAATATATATTTTAAGTGAAGTATGGTAAAAGTTTTCCTCCCCCCCCCCAATTTGTATGTGGTGGAGAATGGATGCAGAAAGGTGCCATATGAAATTCTGATGAAAAGATTATCCCGAATCACTATGTGGAACTATGTGGTTTGTACTTGATCTTTTTCTGTCCAGACAGCTGCCATTTCCTTATCAGCTCTACAGTATATCAGCTTATTTTATCCACTCTCTAACAGTTTGGCAAAGTTCCCTCATGCCTTTGCTTTCTAGCATCTGTTATGTGGAACCCTGACACCTCCCTGGGAGAGACGGGGCATGTTCAATCGTAGAAGGTGTGTACCATTTTGCTACATGCGGGTACAATTTGAAAAATGTTTCCTCTATTTTCTGGTTGAACGACATGTTTCCTCAGAACGGTGTGTAATAATGTGCAACTGCTTTGAGATATGTTTTCTCTCATTTGGTGGGTGTTATGGGCTCAGGTCACGGACGATACCAAACCAGCAGAGATGTGTCTGTAAACATAATAATTTTGTTGCATTTGTTTTCGGAGTTTGTGTGCTTTTCTTTTTGCATCTTTTGTGTATTTGCAACGCGTTTGTGTATTTGTTGTGATTGTATGTGCAGCAAGTTTGCTAAATGCTGAGCATTTGTGGTCAAATGTATGAAGATGTTTTCTTAATTTGCTTGTGTTTTGTCTATTTGTGTGCATTTTTTTAAGTTGCAGTGCGTTTGCCCCTGTCGGACACAGTATGAAACAGCTCCAAGAACAACTCAGAAAACCACTGATAAAAAACATTTTGAATTACATTAAATTGGCCGTGATATTCTAAAGTCACATTGCGATTGCCCACCGTGTACAATTAGTACATAGTATGGCTATTGGACACTGCATTTTAATATACTAATATACCTATTTCAGAGCTTCTAGTACAACCATGCTAATACGAATCCCATGGTAAACTGAGATTAAGGTGAGCTCTGGGAAACCTTCCCTCTTCAAGTCTGCACAGCGAAGCTCAAACATTTAAGTAACAATAAGAAAATCACTTAGAAGTGGAGTGGGACTTTAAAACCCTAGTGATTTTATTTTCTACACAACAATTCATTAAGGTAGTAGATTTTAAAAACGTTAATATTTATATTCTGTTAATTGCATCACATTCATTTGGTTGAATTTGTTTTTTGTTCACCAGGATTTCAAACGGGGTACCAGAATATGCTTTTTTGCATTGTATAGTGGCAATAAGGACCCTTGCTGGAGGTGTAAAGGCCAGCCTCAATGAAATGGCTGCAGTGTTTCCCACATACTTAGTTTAGATGGTATTTGTGGTGGTTAGCGAACAAGCAAGCTAACATTAGCCAGTTAAAACCACAATATCACAATATTCTTGTGGTGGCTAATAAGGCTAACAGACTTTTTTAATAATCTTCTTTTCTGTATTGATAATCTATATATAATGATATGTGTGTGTAAAGTTTGAATATATTAAATCGAAGTCTGAATATTTTGAATGAACCTTGAATATATTGAATACAACTCTAAATATATTGATGGAGCCTCAAAAATATTGAATGAAGGTCTGAATATATCGAATGAACGTCAGAATACATTGAGCTCAGGTGTGCCACGTGCTGACAGATCTTGGTGCCCTGTGCAGAGAGGGCGGTTTGGAGGTTCCTCAGGTCTGTCATGGTGTGGCTTGCTGACTCTCCTGCCTGTTTCCCTCTCCCTTGTGTTTTTTGTTTGTTTTGCCTTCTTTCTTTCCTGTGTTGAGTGTGTTTGTTTGTACTTCCCTGTGTCAGCGTGCTGTTTCCCTTCCTGTTTTCTGTGTATTCCCTTGGTTCCAGTTCATATTTGTTTTCTTCGGTTTTTGGGGTTGAGTTTACACACCTTCTGTTTTATGGACTTTTTGCCTAATAAAAAATAAAGCTCAGTACCTTGCCTGTCATCTCTGATTAGGGTCCAACCTTCTCCATCACTCACAACACCTCCCAAGGACACTGTTATTCTTCACTACACTTCTACAGAACTGCACCGCCTACATGCCCACATGTTCCCCACTTTATAAAAACTACTGACATGGCGAGGGAATGTGATTTACCAACAATTGTGAACACACATTTTATTTTATTTTATTTTTTTACTGATTCCTACTTTAACCACACTGTTTACAGGTCAATAAGATTTTGGTTTGCCAAACTTTAAAGAGCTTTCTTTTGGCTCTTTACACTCCACGTCCTGTAACACGCTGTTATGTGGAATTGAAGGAAACACATAAGCCATTCATCTCTACTCACTGTCAGAACAGAGAGCTTGTTCAAAATCAGCAAAATATAACTTTAAAGGTGGTCTATATCCACGACGTTCCACTTTGGGGATTGCTCCTGTTGAAGGAGAGATGTATGTTTTTTAGTTGAAAACAGCACAAGACTGAGGGTGCATGACAGTCTAAAATCTTGGCTTTAAGGCCTATATACAAAAGAATAATGATGGGACACTAATACTAACAATGTTAATAATAAAAACAAATATATAAATAACAAGCAAGCAAAGTGCTGACAATATGACTATAGCTTATAATCACATTGTGATAGTGTCTTAAGTTTTGATGTTCCTAAACTTCCTAAACTGCCCTCCTAAAGGGTAAGTTGTTCATAATCAATAATCTTCATATGATGTTTTTGTTAGCTTTCTATGAAACAAACAAAAAACAAAAGATGATTGAAACTCTATAATTGCTTTTATTTACTAAATATTCAGTTTAATTGTGACAGGCTTTTAATATAAAGTGGCATTAATACTCTCTTAGTACCCATTAAATCTGTAGCGTGTACAACTTCAGCTTCTTAGTGTTTACCAGGATATGTGTCTAGTTACATATTTTTGATCAACATATCTAAACTTTATGAAATTTCTCTAGAAAGACATGGTTTCTAAAGAAACAGGCCTTGCATTCATAATATTTTCAATGTTTGATTTACTCACTTGGATTACTGGCAATGAGGAAGAGGTACGGGCCCAATTGGCTCGCTTCTGCGCCAGTGCAAAGCAGAAGGACCCTGATTGAGTGCAGGGGGAGGGGGAGGAACTGTAAGATCACACTCTCTCTCTCTCCTTGTTTGAGGACTAGAGTCCCAACTAAGCTGGTATAAAGGGCTCTGCACACTCTTCGTGAGAGGCTTAGTTTTTCCTTCTCTGTCAAACCAGAGAGGGTGACCTGATGAGCAAGCAACATATTTTTCCTTAAGAATTTAGGAAGATCTAGTTTAGTTCTGAAATTTTAAAGTTTTGGTGTGCTTTAGCAAGTTTACTAAATTTAGACTAATTACTAATAACAAAATTACTAAAAGCTTACAACACCACGCAAAACGTCAGGAAGTGCATCTTTGTGCTCTATTTCTCCGAGCAGCGCGGCAAAGTTTTGAAACAGAGTTTTTCTTCAAGGAGACCACCAGCCCCGGGGTAAGCCTGACCTACAACGCAACATCACTGATAACCTTTATTACACATTATTATACATTACACAATCATATTAAACATTTATTATTACTTTTTGATACTCAAGAGGAAATACTTTGGCTACTTTGTTGAATAAAAGGTTGGTTAATATAGCCTAATAATAATAATAATAAAACGATGAGAACACCATCAGTCAAGACTCCGATACCTTCAGTTTAATACCACTCAAAATGCAGTATCTATTATTATTTAGATCTTTCTGTATTTTTAAAATCTATTTAAATCTATTCTTCTTCTTGCAAAAACAGATTTACCCCGTGCAGACAGTCCAGACTAAATATCTTGATGGCTTAACACTGAGGTTTTATTATATTTTATGAGCTAACACTGATTTTGTTCTGTGTTTCTTCTCCAGATGAAGCTGTCAGTGTTGCTGCTGTTAGCCCTGCTGGCTCAGTCTTCAGCCAGTCCTCTGGACATCCTGAACAGCACAGAGCAAAGAAATGGTAAACACAAACTGGCTATATACATTTTAGGGATGGCATAAAACTTTTATAGTAGGGTGACCAGATGTCCCCGGTTTCCGGGGACAGTCCCCGATTTTGGTGACCTGTCCCCAGCTGGATCTGTCCCCGGAAATGTCCCCGGTTTTCACTGTGACTGACATACCTAAAATTGGAATGAAAGAAAGAAAACTCTGACCAAACATAGCCGATCGAGCAGCGCTGCTCAGAGCTCAGATGTTTTAGAAAGCCATATTTTATGATGCTAAAATCCCTGATTATTTACATGGAGTCTGGTGGGTTTAGCAAACACAATTTCGCAAACTTTTATGTTTTAAAAAATGTTCTTAATCTTTAACAGAAAGGTCAGCCTCCTTAGAAATCCTTTCCATAATGTTATCAGACACTTAGAATATTAATCTGAGTCTGTCAGTGGCAAAATGAGCACTTTATGAACGTAAATACAAGCTGGACTTTGAATTATCTTATTAACTTCCATTGTAGCTTGTTTCTCTGCTGCCGACTGCAGCAATCTCGTTTCATGCTGCATCAATGTCAAAGGAAAATATTTCCTCAATAGTTTATATTGTATCTGATACTCAGCTCTAGGTCTAGTGTCCCAGTTTTAATTTTTACAAAAATTTAAAACATGACGTGTTTTGGAGGTATACGCTTCTGAGCTGAAAATGTCCCCGGATTTTGTCTGAGAAATCTGGTCACCTTATTTTATAGAAATGTTACCATACAATGCTTTATAGAGCATGATGTAATCAACACTGTTGCCATAGTAAATCGGACTCCAGCTGAAGTTGATTTAATTTATACATCCTTGACATATGTATGATATACTCCTAATAGTAGTAAACAGGCTTGTATTGCAATCTCTTAGGCCTACTTGTACCTATATTTAAATAAACACAGTAGCAGAGTTTATTCAGTGTCTTACTTTACTCGTGTTTTTTTCATGAGTCAGAGCCAGGCTACTGTAGCTGTGAGGGAGAGTCCTCCACCCTTGGCTCAGTGACCATAGTCGGAAAACGGGCAGCAATAGGACAGTAGTCGCTGGCTTGTCAATACTTCAATACTTAAAACCAGATGCATAAACCATTCAGTAAGGGGCTGCGTATACAAATGTACTGAACTATTTAAAATATCTGAGATATACAGGTACAACCCACAGTATGACAGTTCATGTATTAGACTAAGGTAGCTGCCTTACCATTATATGTGTTTGCACCAGAAGTAAAACTGAAAACTGCCCCATAATGTGAGGAAAGCGTGTAAAAACAGAAATGCTCCTCAGCTAAACCTGTGTGATAACATAAAGCTATTGATAAATCAAGCCTACCAGGAAATTATCACAATGAAACGGTACAACACTCAATTAGATTGATGCAGATATACAATGCACACTTATTTCGTGACAGAAGACACTTTATAACAATAGCAACAACGTGTGGTGACTGGGGGTTATCTAGAATTGTGATGAGCAAAACAAAATGAATAAACAATTAATTAACAACTCTGCTTGTCAACAAAAACAACACAAAATCCCCAGGTGTGGTTGTATTTTAATAAGGGATTAAACCTGCTTGTAGGAAGATATCCAGACATGAAACTTACCTTGTTTCAGCGTTCATTATAGTGCCCACAACTCTAGCAGACATTCAAAGTCAAAAACAATAATTGAGTATGCAAGTTTAAGAAAAGATCGTCCACTGTAGTCCGTTGTGGCATACACTACATATCAAATAGGGAAGTGGCCGAGTGCCAGGTGTGAAGATAGTTTCCAAAAATGAAGGAGAAAATGACATCTTAGTCAATTCACGGCATATCTTACTCCAGGAAGATTATGAGTTGGCGAGTCTTATATCTATCCATTAGCTGCGGTCTTATATCAGGGCGACGATCATGGGGCTGTTATGGGTTCTCCTCCGCCTGCGAGGTGTTGGCCCGGGTGTGCCGGCTGACCGGCTCGCTAGCCGGAGCCCACGGGGACTTCTCTTGCGTCGTCATCGGACTGGTGTTGAGGAACTCCTCTGCTTGAAAACACCATAATCCGACCCATCTTTGACTTTCAGGGTCGCCAGGTAAAGGACAAAAAATGTGACTCCTCTTTCTTGCGCGATGCCTGTCGGCATTATAGTAACTCTGTGGTTACTATAAACAGCGGCAAATCTCGCAATATCTGCTTTCACCACACCAAAACTCGCAGACAGAGAGGCCAAATCAGATTGAATCACATTCAATTTATCCTCTGTGCCCCTACCCATTTCGTGAAGTTGAGTGAACTGAGGCTCCAGATATTCACGTTGTCTTCTGTAGTTCCCTCCAGAGCAAGCAACAGTGCAACAGTGGCGAGGAAAAACTCCCTTTTAGGAAGAAACCTCGGTCAGACCCAGGCTCTTGGTAGGTGGTGTCTGACGACCGGTTGGGGTTGAGATAAATAGTGGCAATAACAATCACAGTAAAATATAATGGAATAGTGACTAAAATTTTTTAATTTGTAGTAGTTCATGAAAATGCAGGGCACAGCACGGCATTACAAGGCACAGCAGAGCGTAGCAGGGCACCGCAGAGCGTAGCAGGATGTAGCATTTACTTTGTTACAGTGCCCCTAGAGGCCAAATTACACTATGTCCTTGTGCATTCTCACAATCAAGTGCCAAGTCCCTGTACCATAGTTTGGCTTTAGGACATCAAAGCGTTGCTGAGATATGAGCTCACTTTCTTTATTACAGTGCCCCTAGAAGCCAAATGACACCACGTCCTCACAATCAGCTACCATGTCCCTGTACCAAGTTTGGACTTTATACATCAAAACATTGCTGAAATATGAGCTCACTTCCTGTAATTATAGCACCATAGGGATTGGGTCTTGATTCCATATACTGTACAAAGTTAAGTTTCAATACATGAAAGCATTGGTGAGATATGAGCCTACTTACTGTGATTATGGCACCCACCTACTGGTCAAGAGACTCAAATGTATTGTGTGTCCTCAGGATGGGGTTCCAAGTTGATGTACCAAGTTTGGTTCCAATACGTGAAAGCATTGCTAAGATATGAGCCTACTTTCTGTGATTATAATTCCCCCATAGTGGTCAAAAGTCACCATATTTCATCTCCTAATTGGGTGATGAGTCCAAGTATTGAGATTGGTTTACGTGAAAGCCCCCCCCGAGATATGAGTTATTTTCCTGTTTAGCGGCTTCGCTGTCGATTTCAATTGTCTGTGACGGGCAAAAGCTTTCGAATATCAATGCGCAATGTACAAACTTTTGTGAGGCATGGTCTGAAGATCATCTGTGCCAAATTTCGTGAAAATTTGACCAATTTTGTGACCTGTGAAAAGTTTTTTTAGTGTGATCAAATCTAATATGGCAAAAGGTCCAACATGGCGGATATTGTCATCATGGGGCGCGTTTAGTTAGGCTTCATCCAAGGATTCCAACTATATCTCGATAAAAATCGGGCATAAAGTTAAAAAGTTAATCGAATGGATGCAACGCCAACTTTGACCCATTGGTGAGGCTAGACTGCCTGTGGTGCAAACCTAAAACTTGGTGAAATAAATTATGGGAGTGTACCGAATCAGTGTGCCAAATTTCACAGTACGGTTCTGTGAAACCGTACATAGATGCCCATGGCAGAGGAAAGATGTGTAAGAGGTAGAATCACTATGAAATATAATATAAAATAAAATGTATTGCACTTTCTAGTGACACCACCATCCATTTCTTTTTTAATATTTAATATTACTTCCATCCTATTCCGTTTCAGTTTTGGGCTGAGTATATTTACTATCCTACTTTCAGTGAGAAAAGTCATAATAGGTCACTAACATTTGAGCATAGAAGTGGTTATATTGCAAATAATCTGTTTATTTTTGCTTGTTCACACACTGTGGTAAAAGAGCTTACATCAGATGTTCCACTCTATTTCACATCAAAATAACAAGGCTGCAAAATTTAGAGAACAGTGGGCTGCAAGACAAATTAAACACATGAAAAGAGTGGGCTGTGAGTGCAGACTGCCTAGGGACAGCACCCATGATATATTTCATATTGATTTCAAGCCAATACTTGACTGAAACCTGCCGGCCCTTGAGACCAAAAAAAAACAGCCCACAATTCCCCGTGCTCCCGATTAACCAATCCGGTCCGGTTTCCAGGTGTACTTGTTTATGCATCCCTTAAATGAAACGTACACAATAGAGGGAAACAGAGGAATTCTATAGAGATAGAACAGTGACAGTAAAGTTTAGGCAAGCGTTTTTCTACATAGTTTTTCTTTTGCCCTGTAGCATTTATTACAAATTTAGATAAAAACATTAGGAATGCATTGATTGATTACTGGTGTTATTTGGTTTATATTACAATATATGCACTAATATAATAATAATTTGTATCTGTGCCTTTTTCCTTTCTTTTATACAGTCCTACTGAACCCAAGTCTGGGGGAAAGAGTTCCTAGGATCACAGCTAAACAATCGACAAATCATGCCATTAAGGTTAAGAGAGAGATCTCAAAAGGATAAATAATTACTTGGACAGGTCCTCCTCAGTCAACATTGATCAAACCAACCTGGAATGGCAGACCTTTGATGGCTCTCTCCCCAATGGAGCAGTTTCAATCTACAACAAATATGTTAAACGCACCGACTATGTTTGCAAATATGGCCGAGAGGCCGGCTTCTACCACCCTGACGAGGGTCCTTACTGCCTCTACCCGTATAATGAGAAAGAGCTCCGTGGCTCTCCATTTGAGATCTTGGTAAACAAAGACAACTTTGAGTTCCTAGAATGGAAGGATGGTTCCTATGGTTCAGTGCCTGAGAATGCCGTGAAGACCATCCCCGGCAGCCAGATATATGTTGGTAAGAACAAGTATGGTCTTGGGAAGGTAGATGTTAAAAATGAGGCCTTCTTCATTCCATGGAAAGGTTCTGAGTATTGGTACAAGAGCTACCAGGTCCTTACCTTTAACAAAAATGTAATCAGCGAGGACATATCTGATGTCAAGTATAAGTCTGATGGGGTTAAAGTCATAACTTATCCTCCAGAGACCTTGCAAAAATATGTCCTCACCAACAATGAGTGCCAGCCGCTGAGACAGAAAATTACCCTCTCAAAGACAACCCAAAAGGAGCAAAGGTGGGACTTCAAGTTTTCATTCACAATAGGGGCTAGGGCTACCTTCACTGCCGGAGTCCCCTCAGTGATCTCCGAAGGTATTGAGGTTAGCGCTGAAACGACCTTCCAGTACACCAAGGGGACCACCTATACCGAGTTGCTCACCCACACTGTTTCTGTTGAAGCCAAAACCCCACCAAAGCGCTTCTGCCATGCCAGTATAGTGGGATATAAGTATGGGGAAAACATCCCATTCACTGCACGCCTCAGCCGCACCTACAGAAACGGGGAGATTACATGGACGTCCATCTCTGGGACCTACAGCAGCGTCCAAATGAGAGAATTCCAAATTCTGGCAAATCGCTGCAAACCTGTAGCTGATCACGCAACTGATTCTTGTTTTTTTGAAGGGTCCGGCATGTGGAGTGGGGACAAAACTGTCGACGCGTCCACATACAAAAACTACGCACTATAGCTTTAAAGAGAATAATGAAATATGCTCTTAAGATAACCCATTGCATGTCCTTGACATTAAAATGAAAAGCTAAAAATAAACCTGATTTGGTTTTAGATGCTTTAACATATTATGTCTAACTACTTGTTATTTAAATTTTTCAAAGCAAAGAATGAAATCTATGAAAAATGTAATTTCATATGTCATTGTTTCAAATTAAATAAACGTGCATGCAAACCAAATCTGTCACAATCACTCAAATATTTATCAGGATACAGTTAAGTCAGGAATAGCAGCATGGCAATGCCATAACACAACTACAGATAAAAGACCAGGGTATAAAACTGTCTTTATTAATTAGATTTGTCTTTTTATTTGGGGAATATCTGGCCAAAGTTGCCCAGTTAGTTGCCATTCACAGCTACTTAATTTAATGCTAAATGCAGCCTGAGTTTAACGTTGTTAGGTATGTATCTCCATGTACAGTGCACATCTCTACTGGCCAAGAGTCATTTTATTCTTTCAAGAACTCACCAGAAAAAGAAAATAAATGTAGTGTGATCACTAAAGTGTGAAACATTAACAAGTGCAAAAACTATACTACGTTTAGTAAACCATAAACAATAAAGTATAGTCTGTGTGGTAGAAATCATTTAGGATTAGGGTTGGGTACCGAGACCCAGTGCTTATATGGCACCGATCCCTAAACGACTGGTATCTACCGGAACGAATAGCAACGTGGAGGAAAGGTGGGACACCAGCTTTTCTCTCACAATAGGGGCTAAGACTACCATCACTGCCGGAATCCCCTCAGTGATCTCCGGAGGTATTAAGGTTAGCGCTGAAAAGACCTTCCAGTACACCAAGGGGACCACCTATAACGAGTTGCTCACCCACACTGTTTCTGTTTTGGCCAAAACCCCACCAAAGCAATCCTGCCATGCCAGAGTGGTGGGATTTAAGTACCGGGAAAACATCCCATACACTGCACGCCTCAGCCGCACCTACAGAAACGGGGAGACTAGATGGATGTCCATCTCTGGGACCTACAGCGTCGTCCAAATGGGAAAATTCCAGAGTGAGGTGAATCGCTGCAAACCTGTAGCTGATCACGCAACTGATCCTTGTTATTCATAACAGTCCGGCATGTGGAGTGGGGACAAAACTGTCGGCGGCGTCCCCATAATACGATTCTTCCCTGGTTGCGTTGACAGTTTTGTTCTCATTACTTAGAATTCATGACAGAAACTACGCACTATAGCTTTAAAGAGAATAATGAAATATGCTCTTAAGATAACCCATTGCATGTCCATGACATTGAAATGAAAAGCTAAAAATTAACCTGCTTTTATGTTTTAGATGCTTTAACATATTATGTCTAACTACTTGTTACATTTTTCAAAGCAAAAGAATGAAATCTATGAAAAGGTAATTTCATATTTCATTGTTTCAAATAAAATAAACGTGCATGCAAACCAAATCTGTCACAATCACTCAAATAATCATCAGGATACAGTTAAGTCAGGAATAGCAGCATGGCAATGCCATAACACAACTACAGATAAAAGACATGGGTATAAAACTGTCTTTATTAATTAGATTTGTCTTTTTATTTGGGGAATATCTGGCCAAAGTTGCCCAGTTAGTTGCCATTCACAGCTACTTAATTTAATGCTAAATGCATCCTGAGTTTAACGTTGTTAGGTATGTATCTCCATGTACACTGCACATCTCTACTGGCCAAGAGTCATTTTATTCTTTCAAGATTTCACCAGAAAAAGAAAATAAATGTAGTGTGATCACTAAAGTGTGAAACATTAACAAGTGCAAAAACTATACTACGTTTAGTAAACCATAAACAATGTAGGTAAAGCAGCTGAAATTTTCAGAAAATCAAGTATAGTCTCTGTGGTAGAAATCATTTAGGATTAGGGTTGGGTACCGAGACCCAGTGCTTATATGGCACCGATCCCTAAACGTGTGTTCACTGAAACTGGTAACTTAAAGCCTTGATGTGCATTCAAAGTTATTGTAAAATACCTCTTTCCCATCTGGTGGTTGTTTTTGTCATTCAACAGTGATTTACTAGTGAAATAAGTTATTGTTTATTATAAGTTATAGTTATTAAGCTATTATTAAATCATTTAATGTGAACCATATGGCCTGTAATAAACAAATTGTTCTTAATGTCACCAACTCTTTTTTACTTTCTTAAAAAGTATCGGTTCAGGCACCGTTTTAAGTATTGCTTTAGCACCAGTACCAGGAAAAACCCAAACGTTACGCAACCCTATTTATGATTAACATTATGTTAAGACTAGAAAAGCGCTATAAAAAATACAGCACATTTATGTGTAGAGCAGCCTAATAGCCATCTGTTGATCTGTTGACAAGGACATCTTTTCCCCGTTTTTTTTTTTTTGTCAGCATGCTTATTAAACTTACGTATTTTAATTGGAACAATCTTTTGTCTTTCTGTCATTTCTGTCAGTCTGAAGTGCAGCTGAGAAGCTGTATTGCTCTGGTATTGTTGGTATTTATAGGACTATAACCGCTGAGCATGAGCTGTTTTAATGGTATTATTTCGGTCTTATTACCAGGGAAGCTGGATTGCGTTGTTGTTTATTAATATTTTTAAGACTAAAAGGTTACATTTATCAACATTTATTTAGACTGTATCATGGTTTTCATTTCTTTATTTTAATTATATTATTTTGGACTCATTACCAGTGAAATATGCTGTAAGACAAACTATGGTACAATGGCGCATTCAAAGCCAATATCCCACAATGCAATGCAGACAATCATGTCAGAAGATCGGTCAGCAAAGCATTATTTTTATTTATTTTTCTTGATTTAGAATACAGATATACAAACAAACAAGGCTTTTTATGAATCCACTTTAAAAATAGAGCTTTTGCCTAGGGTAAGAAATAAAAAGGGCAATTTCAAATTAACTTAAGAGTTTCAAGTAAATAAATCAAATTAAGGGCTTTTTATCTTTAACCCGTTTTAATGACATACACAACAGAGTTAACTCATTCTTCCAATGGATGAAGGAGGGTTTGGTCTTAAAAGATCTACATTTGTGTTTTACTAATAGCACCAAAATATTGAGAACAAAATCTATCTTCTAAATAAACCTCATTTTATGTTTTATATACTTTAACATATATTATGAGACATCAAACTACTTGGCATTTAATTTTTTCAAAGCAACAAATAAAATTTATGAATAATTAAATTTAATATTTCATTGTTTCAACTAATCTTTACTAGGTTTAGGATTCAGTCAACTGATTTGGAACTAGACCAAAAGTACATTGTTTTCAAAATATTAACATTGTTTTATCTTTTTAATGCTGTTGGGTTTTAAAAACAGTCCAGAATTAATTATAACCTAAACAAACATATTGAGTTGATTTGAAAAAGAAACTCCCTGATGTGTAAATAGTACTAATAAAAAATAATTTAATTCTACACATCAATGATACATATATAATTGAGTCATAATCATCTACATTAATCTGCACATTGATTTGAATTAAATCAATGCGTTTAATTAAATCTAAATATTTGTCTTTCTTAGGAATAACTAGTCTATGGCCCAGAAACTTAACAAATACTCCAATAAGAATTTTATTAGGAATGCACTTGTGTGCTTTTGACACATTGTAGCACATCAGTGTACATTGCAACCACAGTCTCATTTCATTCCAGAAGTTGGATCTTGCATTTCACACCAGACATTTGAAAAGGCCAGAATGTCAACTTCCAACTATTTTGTAAAAACAAAAATAAATGGCATATTACAGAGTGGTGGTTTTGTCCATAAACCTGTGTTTCCATGCTTTTTCATCTCACTTCCACTAAATTGGGTCAATAATGATCTTAAAGAAAAATCCTCCAGAAATGCATGTACCAAAACAAAAGCAGAAAAGTGTAATTTGTACGTAGTAAAAAACATTTTGTACTTTGAACTAACCACAATAGAAATGTCACTGACATACGTGGGATCCAAATCAGTGAGGGGAGGGGTTAGGGGGGAGCCCTGAGGAAATGCTACTTTCAAATCTTGCTAGCTTTCCAACATTACCAGCCCTGCCAAGTAGTTTTGTACAAAATAAAATCACTAGAGTTTTACTTTAAAGTCCACTCCGATTAGTTTTTCTTATTGTTACTTTACTTGTTGAATGTTTGAGCTACACCGTGCAGAGATAAAGATGAAAGGTTTCTCTAAGCTCACCTTTCTTTGGTAATTTGTCTACCTTTAATCACCAGGACAGCTTATATATGAAAGGGGAGAGAGAAGGAAATAGCTGCAGGGTGGACTCAAACCCTAGGCCTCTGCGTCAAGAAAAAAAGCTTCTTCATGTGAGTGCACACTCTACCAACTCAGCCACCTGGGCACCCACGCTTCCTCACACTTTACTGAATGCACGGAGATGTTAAACTCTTAAAAATGCTAAAAACTAGATATGTTATCATCTAAATTGTCTTATCTCTGAATATTTTAATTAAAAACACTGAAGTAATACATGAAGTGTTGACTCATTTATCTGTAGGTGTTTTATACCATCCTACCACCACCTGTCTGTAACCTGCATGCTAATTGAATATTTGAGTAATGAGGACACAGATTTGGTTTGTATGTAAGTTTATTTTAGTTAAAACAATGAAATAATATATTTTTTATACATTTCATTTGTTGCTTGAAAAAAATGTAAATTTAAATAGTTTTACTGTCTCATCAAATATGTTAAGGCACATAAAACAAAAGCAAGTTTATTTTTAGCATTTCATTTCAAAGTTATGGACATACAATATATCAGGTGTTGTATCTCATGAAACTGCTTCCATTACTTTTATTTTAAGGGACATGGCTTGGCATCAGGTATGGGTTCACAGCGATCCACGACACTCCAAACCTGTCCCATTTGGACGCTTTTGTAGGTCCCAGAGATGGACGTCAATGTAGTCTTCCCGTTTTTGTAGGTACGTTTGAGGCGTGCAGTGTAAGGGATGTCTGTTGTGTACTTATATCCCACCATACTGACACGACAGGAGTGGTTTGGTGGGATATCAACCTCAACAGAAACAGTCTGGGTGGTTGACTCTGTATAAGTGGTCCCCTTGGTGTACTGGAAGGTTGCTTCTGCGCTCAACTCGATTTTTCCTTCAGCAATTAAGGGGATTCCAGCAGTGATGGTAGTCTTAGCTCCCACTGTGAGTGAAAAGCTGGTGTCCCACCTTTCCTCCTTTTGGATTGTCTTTAAGAGAGTAGATGTCTCTTTCACTGGCTGGCAGCCCTTGTTGGTGAGGACATTTGTTTGCATGTTCTCTGGAGGACTCTGAATGACTGGAACATCATCAGTCTTAAACTGGACATCAGATATGTCCTCGCTGATTACCTCTTTGTTAACAGTCAGGACCTGGTAGTCTTTGTACCAAGACTCAGAACCTTCCCATGGAAGGAAGAAGGCCGTGTTTTTAACATCTACCTTCCCAAGACCATACTTGTTCTTACCAACATATATCTGGCTGCCGGGGACGGTCTCGACGGCATTCTCAGGCACTGAACCCTTGGAGCCATCCTTCCATTCTAGGAGCTCAAAGTTGTCTTTGTTCACCAAGATCTCAAATGGAGATCCTTGAAGCTCTTTCTCATTATATGGGTAGAGGCAGTAAGGACCCTTGTTAGGGTTGTAGAAGCCAGCCTCGTTCCAGTATTTGGAAACATAGTCAGTGCGTCCAACGTATCCGTTGTAGATTGAAACTGCTCCGTTGGGGAGAGAGCCATCAAAGGTTTGCCATTTAAGGTTGGTTTGATCCATGCCCAGGTTGTACCTTTGAGAAGGCACAGATAGGAACACTCTTTAAGTATAAACCAAATTACATAAATTATCAATCAATATACTGTATTCCTAATTCTTTTTAAATATTCAGCTATGTCATTGTCCTCAAACACACAATCACACTCACACACACACACACACACACACACACACACGCACACACACACACACACACACACTCAGTGGAAGACCGGTCAACATTTTCATAATCCCTTTGAGAACAACAACTATATAGGTTATATAGAGTATTCCACACTGTTCCTTAAGGTTTCCTAATAGGGTATTTAACATTTGTTGAAAAATTGCCCGCTTGCTATTTTATGAGCTCTTAACTTCCCTATAGAGCTTTTCTTCCAAATATGCTCATACATATTTAGATGAGCTGCATGGTGATTGGTTGAGCAACCACTCACACATGCATTGGAGAGTGCTATGTTATACATTGTTTGTCTGCTATTTTGTTATTAATTTCAATTCTGAGACTTTTTTATCCGAGAAATCAACTATATAAAGCTAAATATTTTCCGCTTTACGGACATTGATGGCTAATTGCAAAGTTGGTAAGACGTGTCGAACTTCATAAGCTCCACACAGTCTGACAAGAAAGTCTGGGCTCCATAACCAGGGCAAAGTCCCCGTTTCTGGGCCACTGGACTGCTGGGGCTCGGGGCTCCGCGGAGCTGACGGTCTGCTGGCATAACTACAGTATATTTACAGTTTGAATTTTGTCACGCCACTTATATTAAAGCTACCCCAAGGCCTTATAAGGCTAACAATTTTGTCCAATTTCAATTTAATACATTTTTGTGAATTTCAGAGGTCTAGGAGGAGGCTAGCTAGCTAGCTCTCATTGATAGCTCCATCCAGCCACGGGCTCTATCAATGAGACTCATGGACAAGAGGCGTTCATTTCTCTGACCGTTTGTTTAAATAACTCAACACACATATCCAATATAAGATTAACTAAAACCTGTGGTAACAGATTGTTGGTGTAACGAGCTCGCTGGCCGCGCTCTCACTCACACACATCGGCCATTTAGCAGGAGCTTTTTAGCATGCTGAGCTCCTGCTGAACTCCGACACACAGTCTGACAAAATTTGCAAAAAGCCATTAATTTTCATAAAACGGCATATATTTGACCTCTACATAGTTGATTTCTCGCATAAAAAGTATCACAATAGAATTTAGTCATTAAAAAGCAGACGAACGATGTATAAAATGTCTGAGGTCTGTGTGACCTAGATTCAGAAGACCAAGCTGACCTCAGGTCAGTGGTGTAGCCTATGTAAATGTTGGGGCGTGACAAAGACTAGGAGTTGAGGAGTTGATGTCAACTATTAGCTTTACTGAGATCTGCCCGTTTTCAGCAGCAAATTCAAATTGTGAGATTTGCAGAGGAAGGAGGTATCCATGGGATATTAAGGTTCTATGTATGTCCTATTTACCCTCCAAACTGTCATGAGAAGGTAACATTGGTTTTGCATTCTATCACCCCTTTAATAGCTTGATTAGTCAATTGGTTAGCATTTATCTTAGGAACTATGTCCTCCAGACTTGGGTTCAGTAACATGACTGTAAAAGGAAAAAGACACACAAAGGAATATTGTTGTACCAATCAATGTATTCCTAATGCTGTTAGCTACATTTGTAATAAATGCTACAAGGCAAACAAAAACTAGCCAAAGGAGAGCGATAATCTAAATATTTAGCCCAATTATTTTATATATCATTTATCTTGCTTTCTTAATAAAAATGGACTGTTTGGAGGTCAGTGACTGCTGTCATTATTAGAAATACCTAAATCCCGCGCCCAAAGAGCAATTGTCCATTCTTAGCCACTGTAACTACAGCATGCACGGCTGTCAGTCAGTCTTTAGATTAGGGCTGCTTGATAATGGAAAAAAATATATTCACAATTATTTTGGTCAATATCGAAATCACAATAATTTAACACGATTAGGCTACTTGTTGACTTCTGAAAAGATCTTGCAATTTTTTTAAAAACAGTGGAAAAACTTAAATAAATCAACAGTCAAAAACCTATTTAAACTTTGTTTTTCATTCAGAACAAAAGACAACATAAGGGTTTACTTGCAAAACATGAGCTAAATAATTATTTTTCCCAATTATTCTGTTTTTGTGATCATTGGGAGCCAAAATCATGATCAATACATTTTGGTTAATTGCACAGCCCCACTTTAGATTTCCCCACATATTTTACACCTGTAAGACTAATTAAAAGAATTTAGAGGGTTGTGTCATTTTCCATCTTTTCAAAATTCAAAACAACAAGTGTGTTGTGGATTCAATTGTGTGCATTACTGCTCAATCATGAGATGCAATTGTTAACATGCAGCACAAAAAATGGGAAAAAGACTTCCAGACACTTCACTTTATTTGTAAAACTCAGATTCCTGAGATCTCATATTAATTTGATTAATTAATTAATAATTAATAATAACTATATAATGTTAATAATTGATTTTTGTTCACATAGTGAGGACCCAATCATCAGGCGCGTAGCACAAAATTCTGGGCCCTGTAGAAAGGCATTCTCTATCCCACTGATCCAAATTAGACAAAAGCAAGCAAACATGATCAGTTCAGTGGATTTATGGGGAAGTTAGAAAAACTTACAGTGACAGCGGTCAAAATTTCAGCGATCAGGCAGATGGTCAGGCAGGTAGGAAGGCGGGCAGGTAGGATGGAAGATAGGCGACTGGTGACTGGGTTCCAGGTAACAGATGCTAGAAAGCCAAACTGTTAGAGAGTGGGGAAAGAGGCTGGTATAAATACTGCAGAGCTGATAAGGAAATGGTGTGGCAGGTGGGGAGATGGGCGGGGAAGCTCAGGTGAGGGGATTTTTTTTACTTCATCTTAAATCCTGTTGATCCAGTTTTTTTACCTGCAATTGTAACATATGTTTCCTGATGGTGACTGCACCCATGTTCTCTGGAGGAGTGGGACATTTTAGACATAGACACATAAGGAAGAATCAGACATATACTGTGAAATAATAATTCCCCAACATGTTTCCTGCTTGGCCAGTAAAGTTTCCTCCATCCTCCCTGCTTTTAGAATTTATTTTATAGATACACACTGAAACAAATTTAACGTAACATTTACAGTAACTTACTGGCAACAATTGGCCAGCAAGTTACTGTGAATTATTTTTACAGCAAATGTACCGTACTTCCATTTACAGTATTTTATGTATTCACTGTAAAATACAAAAAAAAATTAAACAACATAAGATAAAAAAGTAAAAATAAAGTAGTTTACTATTTACATTATCATAGTGGTTATATTGTGATTTTTTGCCACATTTTCTTATTGATTTAGGATAAGCTTTATTATTCAAATTGCATAGGCATCCTACATATTTTATGGACTGCCATAACATTATTCATTTCTTTAAGTTCATTAATGTTTTTTCTAAATTTGTCACTTGCCCATTATGATGTGATTAGCTTCATTGTAAGTGTAGCTAGTAGAGGATTTATTTAGTGAAATATGTCTATATCTGAAGTGCTGCATTATCTTGATCCTCTAAAGGAAAGGATGCATGAAAAAGCACACAATCCAAAATGTGAGGTAATGTCTTTTTTAAAAATTTGCCACTGCTGGTCTACAAGTGTACAATTATTGGTTATGAACCAATAGTCTGAAAAAGCACCTTGATACAAGCTTTAAATTAATTTCATACATGACATACACAATTCTTGAATAACAAGGTTTCCTGACAAAGAAAGTAGAACAGAACACTGATCTCTGTCTTCCTGCATATTTTAGTTTGTTTTTTAAAATTGTATTGTTTAATTATTTTCCACAACAGCAGACTGGTGTTTACAGTGCATTTAATAGCAGGTATAAATGCAGTTGTTTGTTGTATACTCTTGCTAGTGTCACTCCCTGATGTAAGTGGAGTGCAGATTTGAGTCGCGCATGCTCAGATTTAAACGGTTTATGGCATAACGTGTCATACTGAAATTTGTGAAATCCATGAAATAATAAACTTTTGTCATTACAAACAATAACAGAAGATGGAAATCATTTCAAAAACGTTTTAGCTATCTATAATTGTTTGATTGCTAATGTTAGCACAAAACGGCATTCAAGTGACAGCCTTTGTTGTGTTTGATTGCTAGCTTGTAGCTAAGCTGTCTGTTTTACTGGCTGGAACTCATTGTTGGTGAGGACAGACTTATGCATGGTCTCTGAAGGACACTCAATGACTTTAACCACATCAGTGATATACTGTATATGACATCAGATATCTTCTCGATGTGGCCAAGTTGGGTCAGTGGGTAGTGCAGGTGCGTGTAAACATAGAGGTTTGTGCCGGGATGCAGAGGTCCATGGTTCACATCTGACCTGTGACAATTTCCCTCTTTCTCACCTACCTGTCCTATCAATCAATGGTGGAAAAGCCCCCCCCAAAAAAGATAAGTCCTCACTGATTTGTTAATAACGGTCGGGATCTGGCACAAACTACACCAATGCACATAACCATTACATGAAATGACTTGCTTTTAACATCGACCCACCCAAGACCAAAGTCATTCTTTCCAACATATACATTGCTGCTGGGGCCGGTCTCGACTGCGTTATTAGGCACTGAACCCCTGAAGCTCAAAGTTGTCTTTGTTTACCAGAATCTCAAATGGGGAGCCAGGATGCGTTTATTGTAAGACATTTTGGATGGAAGCCAAATGAATGTAATGCAATAAATATAATATGGAGCAGGTCTCAACCATAGACTGTAAAATATTAATGGACAAAGCATCCGGTTTGGTCAAAGTGCTGCTAACGCAGCAGTGCCTTAAACCTGCATTCTATCTGAATTCCAGGAGGTGGTGACACATTCAGTTGCAAAAGGAGGTCGGTTTCTGTAGAAGTCTATGAGAAAGTGACCCATTTCTCACTTTGGTTATTACCTCAGTAAATTGTTATGGGTCAGTTGTACTTCCCTGTCCCGTTTGTGTGTTCTCTCCCTTTTTTGTCTGTCTGTGTGTGTTCTCCACCTGGAGACTACTGGAGGCGTGGTCCGAGGAATGTACATCAAGAAGCGTGGCCGTTCATCTCCTCACAGATACCTGCTCAGCTGCAGCGCATCGCATGATGCAAACCCGACGACTAATAGCAGATCTCCACAAACCAATGGGTGACATCACACATGCTCTGTCCATTAATATTATAAAGTCTGTGGTCTCAACTGCACTCATCAGGCACTGAACCCCAAAAGACATCCTTCCATTCTAAAAGCTCAAAGTTGTCTTTGTTTACCAGGATCTCAAACGGGGACCCACGATGCTCTTTCTCTCTGTAGGCGTAGACGCAGTAAGAACCGTCATCAGGGTTGTAGGAGCCGGCCTCGGACCGGTATACTTGGTGCGTCCCATTAATCTGTTAGGTTGAAACTGCTCTGTTGGGAAGCAAGCCATTGAAAGTCTGCCATTCCAGGTTGGTTTGATCCATGCCCAGGTTGTGCTCACCAACTTAAGAGAAGGCACCAATAGGAACAATATTCAAGTACAAACAGTTATCGATCAATATATCCCTAATGCGTTTTAAATAACCAGCCATGGCATTGACCCCAAAAAATGTTTTCACAAACAAAGGATGCGCCATGAGTGCTGGCCGCAACCTTAAGTAACAAGTTGAACAACAAATAGAATGAGAGATGGTTGCTGTGAAACAAAATTTAAGTCCAGAGGGGCAGTGTAACTTACTCTTGTGTGTTAGGGCCATCCTGTGGTGGTCAGAGGAATAGGCATTAAAGGACTACACTCAGTGTTGGAAATAACAGATTCACATTTGTTTTTCATTGATTGAGAATGATAGTTAGTTTCACTGGAACTCATTAGTAGGTGTCCTATATTTTTTTAATGGACACTTGGCAGCAAATAAGAATTAAGTATTTACCCAGACCATGGTATAATATGAAATCATTTTTAATGCTTTTGTTTTATTTTCCAGTAGATTTTACAATTTCCAGCAATTACAATTTACTGTTACTGTAGTAGCTCTATAGAGTTCCTCTTTTTTCTATTGTTGCATGGAGTAACTTATATAAATTGAACACTACGTATGGTGGATTTTAACAGGAAAAGTTACAAACTCAGCAGAAAATAGGTTAGCTCTTTATTGGTCCAAAGAACAGAGCTGTATTGTTACAGATTTCTACTTTAACCCTACTGTTGTTTGGTCAAAATCTGAACACAGCCTTTAATTGTTTTACACCATGCTATGCTTCTTGACTGTAACATGAATGCTGATTGAATAATTAAATGATTGTGACAAAAAAAAAAATTTTGTTTGGTAAGTAAATTTTTTTTTTTTAAACATGAAATATTAAATGCAATTATTTTTGTAAATTTAATTTGTTGCTTGAAAAAAATGTAAATGCCAAGTAGTTTTAATTTTTTCTCATAAAATATGTTAAGGCATATAAAACATAAAAACAGAATTTTTAGCCTTTCATTACAAGGCCATGGACATACAATATGTAACATTTAATATTTCATAAAGCTGTTTTCTTTAGTCTTTTTTTAAGTGACAGGGATTAGCATTAGGTACAGGTTCACAGCGCTCTACCACAGCCCACACTTCTCCCATTTGGATGTTTTTATAGCTGAATATTTAAGCGATTGTGACAGATTTGGTTTGCATGTAAGTTGATTTTATTCGAAACAATGAAATATGAAATTCAATTGTACATTTAATTTTTTGCTTGGAAAAATGCCAAGTAGTTTTATTCTCTCACATAATATGTCAAAGCATATAAAACATTAAAGCTGGTTTATTTTTAGCTTTTCATTACATTGCTATGGACATTCACCATGTTATCTCATGGAGCTGCTCTCATTACAGGAACAGGTGTGGGATCAGGTACAGGTTGACAACGATCCACCACAGCCCGGACTTCTCCCATTTGGACGCTTTTGTAGGTCCCAGAGATGGACGTCCATCTAGTCTCCCCGTTTCTGTAGGTGCGGCTGAGGCGTGCAGTGTATGGGATGTCTGCCCCATACTTATGGCCCACCATACTGACACGGCAGGAGTGGTTTGGTGGAACATTGGCCTCAACAGAAACAGTGTGGGTGGTCGACTCTGTATAAGTGGTCCCCTTGGTGAACTGGAGGGTCGTTTCAGCGCCAACCTCAACACCTCCGGCGAAGACTAAGGGGATTCCAGCAGTGATGGTAGTCTTAACGCCCAATGTGATTGAAAAGCTGGTGTCCCACTTTTGCTCCTTTTGGGTTGTCTTTGAGAGAGTAGTTGTCTGTCTTACTGACTGGCACTCATTGTTGGTGAGGAAAGACTTGTGCATGGTCTCTGGAGGATACTCAATGACTTTAACCCCATCAGTCTTATACTTGACATCAGATATGTCCTCGCTGATTACATCTTTGTTAAAGGTAAGGACCTGGTAGCTTTTGTACCAATACTCAGAACCTTCCCATGGAAGGAAGAAGGCCTTATTTTTAACATGTACCTTCCCAAGACCATACTTGTTTTTTCCAACATAAACATCGCTGTCGGGGGCGGTTTTGACTGCATTCTGAGGCACTGAACCATAGGAGCCATCCTTCCATTCTATAATCTCAAAGTTGTCTTTGTTCACCAAGATCTCAAATGGAGATCCTTGAAGCTCTTTCTCTCCATACGGGTAGAGGCAGTAAGGACCCTTGTCAGGGTTATAAAAGCCGGCCTCGCGCCCGTATTTGCATACGTAGTCGGTGCGTCCAACGTATCCGTTGTAGATTGAAACTGCTCCGTTGGGGAGAGAGCCATCAAAGGTCTGCCATTCCAGGTTGGTTTGATCAACCTTGAGTGAGGTAGACCGTTCCAAGTTATTCTCAGTCGCTTTGAGAACAACAACTCTCCTAACCTTAATAAGTTGATTTGTCGATTGGTTATCAGTGATCTTAGGAACTCTCTCCCCCAGACTTGGGTTCAGTAGGACTGTATAAAAAAGGGGAAAAGAAACACAGATAAGAGAACAGATTGAAAATGCAGACTTATATATTAAGGTTTAAATTACATTATTTTAAGTAAAGTGGCCCGGGCTAAGGCATGGAACTCCAGAGCTGAAAATGAGTCACTCCCTCACCCCACTCCGGCCCAGGTTGGAAAAGAAACAGCAGAATGGAAATGTGTTACTGTAATGGGAGTTGCAGTTTACCTAGTCCATCCTTGTTCTTGCTGACTGAGGAAACGGCCGGCAGGGCCATCAGCAACACTTACTTCAGCTGCAAATGAAACACAGAATAAAATAACTGTTAATTAAGCACCCGTTTGTACTAATAAACTAACCTTAAAACCCAGCCCTGGTGAAAATATCAGAATATCAAACGCAATCCTGTTGGTGGTAACGGGATATTCCTACTTCCTATCCCCCTCTATTTCTGGCATCCTTGCTTGGAATACACCCATCTTCTAACTCTGCCTTCATTTGATGTCAACTACACAACTGTAACATTTTGTGACGCTATCACGATGACAAAACCTGGCCACAGTAAGACAGGCAGACAGACCTGGCAAAGTACTCAAATATGCTTTAGTAGGTGTGGCCAGGAACCCCTTTTGCCATTGTAGAATCCAAAAAAGCTTTTTTTTTGTTAATATTTAAAAAACAATAGTCATTTTAAGACTTCCCATATTTTGGTTATAGTTCTGATCCACTGATTTGATGAACAGCAAAGCCACACCATAGTAATTGTGGATGTGGTATAATTAATAAAGGAAAGTTCTACCTTTAGTTGAGACCAAACACCGTTTTCTAGTCATCCTGTTTCATCTTATTTGATATAATTAAGAAACCATCAGTATTATTAATTTTCCCTGATTTACACACATGCTATATTAGTGTTTTGGTAGGATATTAAAGATGTATTTCAATAGGCAGGATATTTGAATTTAATTATTATTTTCAAACAATGAACGCATGGTTTTAAGGAACAAAGGTGCGTTAAAACCACTCTTCTATTGCTGGGGCAGTGACTATCATTCTGAAACAGAATAGCCACAACTATGCTAACACAGAGAAATGAGAAAGACAATACCAGCGTTGCTGTTGTGGCTTGTAATAAAGTAAACATTTAAGAGAAAATCTGGCATACTGTATGTGAGAAACTTACGGTGACACGGGTCAAGACTCCAGGGATCAGGCAGAGGGTCAGGCAGGCAGGCAGGTAGGCATCAGGAGGCAGGATTTCAGGTAATAAATGCTAAAAAGGAAAGGCATGAGGGAACTTTGCCAGTGAAAAGAGGCTGGTATAAATACTTTAGAGTTCATTAAGGACATGAGCAGGGCAGGAGATGGGCGGGGAGGCTCAGGTGATCACATCTTGTTCTTCCAGTTTTCTCCTTTCTACCTGCATGAGCATGTGCATGCACTTCAAAAAATTTCAAGAAAAGGTGATCCATTTTTTACAAATAACACATCAATTTAAAAACCTTATAACGTCAAAAAAGCATCTGACATACTACTCAAAACAAGATGTTGTCAAGACACTTTCTCTTAACAAGATATTTAAGATGAATAGTCTAAAAACCAGTCCCTATATCTCACTGAACTAGTACTTGTTAGGTGATTGTGTCTTATAAGTGTTTTTAGATATGTTGACTAGAAAGTTGATGGATATACTACTATACTGGTAGGATTTAGCTTTTGTGCAATGACATTATTGTTTCCTGATGGTGGATTCACTTGTGATCTCTATAGTGGAACCCTTAGACAAAGAATCAGACATGTAAAATAATAATTTGCCAACATGTTTCCTGCCGAGCCGTTTCTTCCTTTTTCCTGCTTTTTAGAAATGATTTAAAAGATGCTGTACATTTTAAGGTTTGAAAAGGTCAGGGTTTTACCCCCTTTTCAAAAGATGTCACACAAAAACAGTTTTTCTGCATCTGTCTTGTCAGCTGTTTGAGCAGGAAAAATATCAACATGCAAGATGTACAGTAGGCTACAAGAAATCATTTTGACACAAACCTTTCTTTTTAGGTCACACAGTGAATCCGGGTCAGCTTTTTATCAGAATGTCATAGGCCTCCTGCATATATTATGGATTACCAATTAAAATTATTATTTTAAGTTAATTTCCAAAATCTTCCCTTTCCCAATATGATTATATGTGCTTCATAGTTAGTGTAGCAAGCAGTAGTGTCGCAGGTCTGATGGTGCTCACTCAAACTTAACAAAAAAGGATTGAACACAGATCTGTCCCATTTAAAAAAAACACAAACAGGTGTTCTGCACTGAAATACTGATAACCTAATAAAGCTTTAAATTCTTTTGCAGGTGTGGCTTTCACACGTCATTAAAACGTGTGCATGTGTCGGTGTGTTCAAGTTCTGCCTGTCTTTCTGGATCCACACTCAGACACACAAAGTCCTGCTAATCCCACTAATATTCTTTTGCAGGTATAACAGATGACAAAACAAGATGGAAACCAATATTTCGGTCTTGCTTGCTTTATTGCTGGTTAAAATATTAAACAGGGCATTATAACATTGCTATTATGTTTTAGTTTTCTTTAACTAGCTAACCTGCCCATTACGTTTTCTAAAATATAACAACTATAATCATTCACATATTGATTAATTCATTATATATATACAGATTGCACAGTCTTTTGGTTCCCTTCTCCTATTAGGGGTGGAT
The DNA here is from genome assembly GCA_026937815.1 of Etheostoma perlongum. Taxonomy (NCBI): domain Eukaryota; kingdom Metazoa; phylum Chordata; class Actinopteri; order Perciformes; family Percidae; genus Etheostoma; species Etheostoma perlongum. The sequence goes on along the minus strand of CM049375.1, from coordinate 5,794,621 downwards.
TGCGTTCTTACCTAAAGTGAACTGAACTCTGGTGCACATAGAAGCAAACAGACAACCACATTTTCAGGCTGCCAGAAATGAGGTGTCTGCTCTGTGGTCCGAGTTGTTTGGTTCAAGTGGGCTTTCACACCACCCCAAACCCCGGACCACCTGACAAAACAAACCACCAAACAGCTCAGGTATGAATGCAACCTTGTTCTCTTTTCGGTTTGTCATTTTAGATCCAGCCACTTCCTCTTGCCTTGCTATTTACCATTCCCATTCCTGATTTTAAGTAGTCAAATACAGAAAGTAAACATGTAATAATCAAAAAACTCTGCCTGTGCGGCCTGTTACCAACTGTTGGGTGGGGGAAGCGAGAACGGATGATGCCAGTGGGATGACAGGCCTCAGCGATGTGGTGTGGATGAGTGAGTGCATGTGACTGTCCCCCTCCGGGGCCCAGTGGGTGGGGTTATAAAATGTAGGTTTCAGTGACAAGCGGCACAAGAACAGGACAGTTAGGTTTAGAAAAAGGGTGGGGTTATAAAATGTTGGTTAGGGGTTAGGTTTGGGTTAGGGGTTATGGTTAGGGTACTCCTATGTTCTTTTCTGCAAATTTCATAAGCATCCTACATATGTTATGGACTACCACTTAAAATTATACATTCATTTAAGTTCATTAACTTTCTTGCTTAAATCTTCAATTGTCTATTATGATGTGATGATCTTTATAGTAAGTGTAGCTAGCAGTTTCAGGTCTGCATTTGTTGTTTTTTTAGAGATCACTTTAACACAGTATACATGCCTCTATATGTTTCCAGGTAATGGGATTTTCGTGTTTAAAAAAACATTCCTGATGTATAATCACCTTCCATTCAGTCATCTACTCCCACGCCACTGATACTGTTTATTGTTCAGTGTCAGAGCCAAGACAAAGTCAAAGTATTTAGACTTACAGGGTTTGTTCAGTGAGCCATTTAAAATACTCCACCCATGTGTCTTTAAAGACACAGTGAAATAAAAATATTCTTTTACGCTCTAATCTTGTGTCTTTTTGTCAATTGTTCAGTTATCTCTGTTTCATGCCAATTATGTAAAGAATAATTTTAGAGCAATTTAAAATCAAAATCCTTGTCTTGATCCCTTCCTGTAAAACTTTAAGAAGTATGATTTTTTTAGAAACGTTTTACGTGTATGTTATGCAATCAAATGTACGGAGGGGTGACTAGGTAACCCACCCATTATATTAACTAAAATATGCCGACTACAATCATTTACGCATTGATAAATCAGTTAATAAATAAACAGAATGCACTGTTCTTTGGTTCACTTCTTATATTTGAGGTGGATTGTGTTATCACCTTAAGTGAACTGAACTCTGGTGCACTTGAAAGCAAATAGAGACCCACATTTTCAGGTCCGCCGAACCAAACCAGGGCTCCAGGGATCAGTTAAAATGGACCAAAGAGCTCAGATGTAAAAGCAACCTGTTGTTCTCATGTCTGCTCCTCACTTCATGAAAAACAACTGGTCAGGGTAAAAATTTAACCAACAATTCTGCAACACACAAAATAATCACGTTGTTGTTATTTTGTTCTTCTTTAACCCCACTGTTTATAGGTCAAAATGAGATCATGGTTTGCCAGAACTTTAGAGACCAACCAAAAGTCCTTCCCCATGGCCTTCCTAAACTCCTCCCACACCATTTCTCCTAGTCATCTCCATTCAGGTTTTTCTATTGTTGCACACGTGAGCATCTACATCTAACTTTAGACAGAAAAGTGAATGATAGCATTTCTCAAAATGTAAAACTATGGGTTAGGGCTAACTCTAATCATGCATGAATTCATCATGCAGGATCATCATTCATAAATGGTATAAAACACAAAGCAACAGACAACAAAATATGATAAAGAAAAGAACTATAAAAGAGGGATGAACTTTGTGTCTCATTGATTTCTTCTATCCCAATATTTAATGGCCAAAGTCAAAGCCCAGATGAAGTGAGAGTGTATTTGTTTTTGATTAGGCAATAAGGCAGCTATATATGTCTGGATACATTGGAATGATTCATAAATCTGATGGTGAGTCATTCTCAGATACATTTCACGACTTTTTGTAATAGGTTAGAAGTAGGAAGTTAACTCATGAAAGAAATGTATTGCCACTAACCTAATTAAAAAGCAATCATTTCAAAACTACTTGGAGTGTGAATTTTCTCAGATGCGTAAACAGATAATTCAATAATTCTCATCTTCCACATTACAAAGTCCTGTCTTTAAAACAAACACTACTTTTGTATCCGTCTTAGTGGCTCAAGATATGATGTTCTGATGATGTTCTGATATTTAAGTCTGGATTTGTTGGTACGCTTCCAATTGGGGATAAGTAAACGCTATTTTGTTCTGTTTCATCTGCAGATGAAGCTGCCAGTGTTGTTGCTGTTAGCCCTGCCTGTTCTATACACTGAAGGTAAACTAAAACGTCCCATACTGCTGTTACTTTGTCCTCATTTATGTATTACTTTAAATTGGATTGAGGATAGAAATTGTAGAGAGCAAAAAATGTGTATGAAAATAGGAGGAAAGAGGAATAGACTTTATTATTGTTAGATAACATATTTGTATTATTTATTAAAATGTATTTAACTTGCTAGTATTGCAGCTGTACCTTTTTGGTTTTGAGAGACAATTTACCAAAATCTGAACTGTTTATATGTATAGCCTACTTACCAAAGTAATGCACTTTAATTAGTATGTACCTTATTCCCCATATTTATTACTGTAAGCCCCACATTGACATTTAAAACATAGTATAGACCTTTTAAGGTTACATTGGTCTTCACAAGCTAATTAGCTAATTACATCTTCCTCAGTAAGACTACTAGTAGTTTGACATGCTAACCATTGTAACTTCTGTCTGAGCCAGGGATTGATGCAGACCAGGTAGACTGTAAATTAAGCCAGAAGATCTTGATCAACACCTGGTGGCTGGCTGCAGTATATTTCATAAATCCTACTCCCTCCATGTTAGAGGATGGGACATGGACCAAACTAAAGACTCAAAGACACACACATTAAATACCTTTTTTACAAATATGTTTTTCTGTTTGTGGTTCATTGATAAGTTTAGGTTTTTATTAGTTATGTAATAAAATGGGTGAAATGTCATGATAGACTGCTGTGATTGACACTCAATTGGTCAGGAAGCTGTATGAACAGGACTTTGATACCACAGCTCAACTGCCTGATCACTACTGCGCCAAATCTGGCTCTAAGATTACAAGATGGCTGCACCCTTATCCGGGATATTTTGGCTTCACTTTTGTACAGTGGAAGAATTTGTAAGTCATTTAAAAGTTTACTTTAGCATTTTTGCTCTTCATTGGCCAGTTTTTGTTTTGCCATATAGCCTTTATTACAATTTTAACTGATGGCTTTATAGATACATCAATTGATTACTGATGTCATGTGGTTTATACTTTTGCTATTAATACTATTTTCCTTTCTTTTATACAGTCCTGCTAAACCCAAGTCTTGAGGACAGAGTTCCTAAGATCTCTGCTAACCGATCAACAAATCAAGCTCTTCCAACTCCTCCAGAGATTGAGGACAAACTGGGCCGGGTGCCCTCAATCAAGTTTGATAAAAACAACCTGGAATGGCAGATCTTTAATGGCTCTCTTCCCAACGGAGCTGTGTACATCAACAACCAATATGTTGGACGCTTTGACTATGTCTGCCAATTCTTTGGCCAGGCTGGTTTCTACAACCCTAGCATGGGTCCTTACTGCTACTACTCCTTTAAAGGCAAAGAGTATGTTAGCTCTTTACTTTGGCCATTTGAGATCCTGGTAAACAAAGACAACTTTGAGTTAATGGAATGGAAAGATGGCTCCTATGGTTCAGTTCCTCAGAATGCAGTCAGGACCTGCTCCGGTTGCGAAATATATGTTGGAAAGAACGAGTATGGTCTTGGGAAGGTAGTTGTTAAAGATAAGGTCTTCTACCTTCCCTATAATGGTGATGAGTTTTGGTACTACAGCTACCAGGTCCTGAGCATTAGCAAAGATATATACAGTGAGGGACATGTTTGATGTCAAGTATAAGACGAATGGGGTTAAAGTAATTGATTATCCTCCAGAAACCATGTGCAAGTCTTTCATCACCAACTATGAGTGTCAGTCAGTTACAGCGACAGCTACCGTCTCAAAGACAATCCAAGTGGAGCAAACGTGGGCCACCAGCTTTTCAATCACATTGGGCGTTAAGACTAGCATCACTGCTCAAATCCCCTCAATCCTGTCCACAAGTATTGAGTTTAGTTTGGAAAAAACCCTTCCAGTTTACAGAGGGGACCACTTATACGGAGTCCACCTCCCACACTGTTTCTGTTGAGGTCAGTGTCCCACCAAACCACTCCTGCCGCGTCAATTTGGTGGGATATAAGTATGGAGCAGACATCCCTTACACTGCGCGACTCAAGCGCACCTACATCAATGGAGGGATCTCATGGACGCCCATCTCTGGAAACTACAGCAGCGTCCAAATGGGAGAAGTCCGGGGTGTGGTGGATCCCTGTGAACCTGTACCTGATCCCACTCCCTGTCCATGAGAGAAAAATGTGTATATATGTATGTCATACAATACTAAACCTTTTCATTAACCATTTCAACTGTCACTAGAAATTAGCATTTAATCATTGTTACATGTAAAATAAAATTTTAATGCAAACTAACGTACAAGCCTGCATTTCTTTTAAATAAAATTTGCCATAGATTGCTTTGACAGTTTGTAAAGTTTCTTTGTTGAATAGCCGGGATGTGCTTTTTGACTGTGAGAACTTTAACCTCCATGGCTTCTGAGATTGCTTGTACCGTACCTGTGCCCATTAGGCACGTTCATCCATTCATTGCCACCCCAGACTGGTGGAAAATCTGCAGCATCCTGTTACAGACATCGAAGCCTTTAAGCCTCCGCAGGAAGTGCAACTCTTGCCCTTCTAGTAAGATTAGTACATGTTTTATAATTTGTGCATATTTTTAACCATGTGATGAGTTACAGCATAAGAGATCATTCTGACACTATGTGTAAATCTTAGTGGTATAAAGGAGCTTAACACTTTTCCACAGTTTCTGTAAGGTTGGACTGCTGTTATCAGAACAATATTTATAGTCACAGGCAGCAGAGGGCAGCAACAGACAGAGAAATGAAGGTTGACAACAAGGTTTTGCATTGAATCTATTCATTGACATTTAAAGTAGATAGGACATTTAAAGTATATATATATATATATAATCTTTAACTTTTTGTTTTCATGGTTGTGTTTCAGATTGGAAAATGCACATTTTGAAGACCAAATCAAAAATCAATTAATGAATCAACCAAGATGGTTTATTCTAAAACATTGTTTTTCACTTTCACCTACAATGCAAGTGTTTTTGAAATATTTTTTTATTGGCAGCCTTGACTGTGAATGAATTAATTAAAACTGTTTAAACTACAACCAAAAACTAGAAAATAACAAAAAACAATCACATATATAGCTAATTGTAATAAGGAGTTCATGTTAGAAATGTTTTATTAAGTAAGTGGTCCTTGGGTTATTGAATTATTATAGCAGTTTTAATGATATTGCACCAAAACACATCACATATACATCACAAAATGCTTTTTATAGGAGTTATGTTTTAATTTAAGAAAAATAAAAACCAATCATGGGCCTGTCATGTTGCAGGTAACGGAGTGAGAGTTACAGGACGCTCTGTTCTTCCAGTGAAATGGTTTCATCCAGCAATTTTACTGCAGCTCTCACTGGCACTTAACCAGAGATAAATAAAATATAGACTCTCATCTTTTTCTTCATGCATCTATCTATACCTCCCTGTCTTTGTCTCTCACACACACTGCATACACTCACATCTCTGATGTTTCTATACACCATATAACTGCGAGACCTGTATTTTACTTGAATGATTCTGCCTTTTGCTACTTAATTAGTCTATTCCTCTATATCAATGGTAAATATTGTACTTTTCACTCCACTACATTGGTCTGACAGCTTTGGTTACAAGGCGGCATCACAGCAGCAGACTTTGCAGACAGATAGAAGGTCAGAGGGAGTGAGTGGCGTGAGATTTAAGCGAGCTTGCACTTTGCTGTACCCTTGTAGGTCCCCTCGGGTTTCATTTCGACTGAGTGAGCTGTTTCGTTTTAGGGTGTTTGGATAGATGCCTGCCTCCGCTCAGGCTGACAGCGATCAGGCAAACAGCTCATTAAAAAGCAGCTGAACTACCCGGCCGTGGCTGTTTTAATTAGATATTGACAGTAACGAGTTGCTTCATGCCTGAAGCTACTATTCTCTGAGGTGAGTTATTATCTGTCACTCACACACAGACATGAAGACATCAGCATACTGATACTGTGCAAAAATAAATCTACATGTTTTGTATATTTGCATTCATGCTCCAATATGTTGAAAACATGTCCCCAAGGATACCAGTACTATACATTCTAGTAGTAACATTTTCAAATATTTTATATATTTTTTTAAACCTTTTTCAAATATTGTTCATGTACGCAACAAACTAACTTATTTTAACCCATAACGATGCCCTGCATGTTGGAAAATGAAGCCAAAGGGTCCTGACCAAGCATTTGTTTATGACAAGTTAGGAATGAAAATGTTTTGGTTCAGAGGATAATTACATCCGATCCATGGGACCTATCTTTTTCGAAAAAATATGAACGGTAGTCAATGAGAGCTAATAATTATTTTTTTGATCCAGTTTGAATTGTGCCTTGCATTTCACAAATGATGTGTGTACATTTAACTTTATATGTCAAGAGATGAATGATTTGACGTAAAGAGGTTGAACAACATTAGGTTTTGTGCAAGATTGCTTAGTGAACTACATCTCTCGTCTCAAACCATATACGTCACCAGAGAAACAAAGACAGAAGTATCAAAAAAGGTGAAAAACATTATAAATCAGGTCATGTCAATAGCTGCAGCTACACAAAGGGAGCGGAGGGGATATGTGTAGTCCGTCTAATTATGTATTTTCCCAAAGCATTTTCCTTAACTATCTTGTGACAAACTGTGACATTCCTGACATATGTAAAATCATATATCATTTTGAAAAACATCATATGTGTAAGCCAAGGCACAAGTAAATCGGGACCAGAAAATAATTTGTCTTTTCGCCATTGACCACTGTTCATTTTTTTGTTGTGTCAGTAGATCACCGGTTTGTGTAATGGATGCGGGCATTCCCAGCATAATGCAAACAAATCGGAACAATTCTAATACGTCCCTGAAACAAATCAAGCACTCAGGAGGATAGTAAAGGGTTGTGTGTATGTTGTATATGTGTATATATATATATGTATGTATTATGTTACAATCCTACTGTTTAGAAATGAAAGGCCGCTCTATTTTTCCTTTTCAGTTTTTGTGGATGCTTCTAGGTCTTCTTTGCTGCTGCCGGGGAAAACACAGCCGCATTGCATTGTGGTGTACTGGCATAAAAAATATAGGGTACATAGGTAATATTGTACACTCAAATTAACTGTGCATTGTGGGTATAATATAATGGACTATATAGTCAATAAAATGAACCACAGAGAATTCGATCCCCACTACAAGATGGCGAACACACTATAAAGTGCACAATATCCGTGATAGAGAACGGTTTCAAACACTGCTTATGAGCTTATGTTTCCTGCAGTGCAGAGCTAAATCGGTTCTAGCGAGTGAGGTGCAGGTTGCATTTGTGCCCATGGTCGCACGCCCAGCTGAGCACACAGGACAATAAGCGCTCATTGTCATATCAGAGGAGCCAAGCTGCCATGTTCACCATGAAAAATGCATGGGCTTTATCTTTGAGCACATTTGCATTTCAAAATCCTCATCTTACCTGGCATCTCACAACAGCATGATAGCATTTGCCTCTCTTTGTGGCTGTGTGTGCACACATGGTAACTGTAACTGGAGGGTCTCAAGTGCTTTTACACATATTAATCCATTAAGTGCCATTAGTCCTATTATAGTGATGTAAAGATTAACCTTTCCATTTTTTTTACTTTCTGTTTTTGTTCCACACACAGCTCTGGATTGGTTAAAAGGTCATTTCATATGGCCTCTGTCCCGTCACCATAACATGGGGAATATTTGGGTAAGAATGAACTTAACAAAATAGATTAAGGCTTAACCCTTGTGTTGTCCTCAGATTAAATGTGACCCTTTTAAAAACAAACTTTTATATCAGATATGTAGGTTTTTTTCTACCAAATTGTCCAAAAATAACTTGGACGCATGGATATCCATTGTATGGAACCCATACAACATTCTTCACAGGTAAAATAAATGATTGCTTTCATTGAATAGTGGGTGTTTTATTCAATTTATAGCATTTGAAAAAAAAGTTTAAAAACAACCTCTGATCTTGAATAATTCATAATTTCGTTTTTTTTTTTTTACTTAAAAATCAAGGTATAAAGTGATACACATTAGGTTTATTGACCATGAATTTAAAAAAAAAGTGGAAAAAGGTGAAAAAAAGTTAATTTTATATTTTGACCTGGAAATACAACACAAAGGTTAAATAAAACTCAGTGGGAAGTAATCTGCCAAATGACTGTCTACAATGCAGAGAAAGTTAGCAAACTACCCAATTTCAAGTAAATCTGGTTAAAGCTATATATAAAGACCATTACTCTGATGATGCTAGTCTAGCTAGCATCATCTTGCCGCACCTTGGTCCCAGCTGTAAGTAATAGGACGCCTGGTGTTTCTTTGCTCTACCCGCTCCATCAGATTACATCTACCTCTAAATCCACTCTGCCTGTACTTTTCTTTATCTCAGTGTTGTGAATTGTCTCCTTTGCTGCAGCCTCTCCCTGTCAGGCCTCCCTGTGTCTTCCGTGCTCATGATAGTAATGAATGCCGACCTGCTGTCCCCCCCTCCAGGGCCCGATCTGCCCACTCTTTCTACGCGTGCCCTCTGATTCATCTGCTTCCTGTCACACATGTTTATGTCACCGGCTATGCTAATATCCTTAACAATATGCTAATAACACACCAATGAATATTCATTAATGTATTGGAATATATTCAAGATGACATTGGGGGAGCTGAGACTTCGATGTCATTGGAGGAAAGGTTCAACTAAACTTTTGTGACTGCTCTGTCGACACTTCCTGTCAGGATGACTCAGCAGGTGACCTGAGGAAGATAAGGCAGGTTGCTGGTTTGATTTTCCCAGAGACTGAGGACACTGAGCTGGTGGGTTAGGAAGATGGGTTCCTAAGGGCACTGGCTTCCAACATTTTTGGCTTTTAAAATGATACAAAGTCAATTCAAGAACTTTCATTAAAGGTTACATACTTACAGTGTTAAAGTAACGTAACTTGGTTTCTTTCTGTTACTTTTGGATTACCTCAGTATCAACTAAAGACAAGAGAACAGAAAGAAATGGGATGACTTGTATTTAAACTTCACTTAAAACACTCTACTATACAAGGACAGAACAATGTAACCTTAAAAATAAATATCTGTCCTGTCATTTTTTTGAAAAACTTTAACTTTTCATTGATCAGATTCAGGCAGTAGCCTACTGACCGACAATGAAAGTGAACAACACATGAGCGCTTGCCGCTAATTAACAAATGCTTGCATGCTAACATGCTTAGCTAAGATAGTGAATGCGGTAAACATAACAGAAAAAGCTGCACAGAAAATAGAAAAACACCTGGATTTGTTTTAAAAGAGCTGATCATTTTAAAACAGATGTTCACCTACACTTTATGACCTTTTAAAAGTGATTGTGTCTCCTAGTGCAAAATAACATTGTTTATTGCATGTTACAGTAAAACAGCAGTATTAGAAAACATAATGTTTCAGGAACTGAAGAGAAAAAGAAGGAATGGGCAAATAAGCAGTTTTTCTGATCTGATTTTCACCAACTTTTAGTTAAAATGAATGTAGAAATCCTTTTAATATAACAACAATAAGAGCCCTGCAGTAGGCCTCCTCAGCTCACAGTGTGAATGTGTACATCTGTATGTGATACAGAGTGCATAGTGAATATGTGCTCAGAAAGTGGCAGTTGTTTCTTTGACCTTCAGTTTTAAGTGATCTCACACTTTCTTTTCACCTGGACCATATCTGCATATTTTAATAGCTTGCCTTTGGCTGTGATGAACTTTATTACTTTTAAATATTCACAGGAAACTTTTCCAGCATTATCATACTTCATGTTGTCTCTTTGCTGGGAGCATCCCAGTACAGCTCACTGCTCCTGCTGGTCTTAGTGGAGATCCATTGCAGCGGCAGAAGGGGAGGAATGCCTTGCTAAAGGGCACAAAAGGTATTGGTACAATGAAGCGGTACTGTTCATTTTTCACATTTTCACAACTGTTAAGGGGTAGCATGGCATTGTTGGACAATTGAAAAATAACTACTAACCAGGTGTGGCCACCTGAGCCTTTTGTTCTACATAGAAATACTGCATCTAGAACCACAAAACACGCCCTCAAATTACAGTGTAGAAGGAAGCAATGGAAACGCAATTAACTTTTAGACTGTATTAATGAACAAATCATCAAATTAAAATATGAGCAGCCTAAAGTTCCATGAAATGTTTGCACACGTTTTCAAAGATCTTTCTTTCAAAAAAAGTCTTAAATCAAAAGCAAACTGTCAGAATCTGGTCCATTACAAAGGTAATTTTAACAGACAAGGGGACAAGGTTCAGGTGCATAACACTAACTATAGTAAGAGAAAATAAAAAGGGACAAATACTATAAGGAAAATTACAATGGATCTGCCTTTAAAATGAAAGAGCTGTACAGTTTTTTGCAGGAATGTGCAATCGGTCACAGTATGATCTTGTAATGTGCAATAGTCTAAAAGATGTGTGCGAGTTGAAAGCAATGTGGAGACTGTACGTTAATGTCGCATCTAATTCAAATCTGTCCTTTTCATTTATCTTTCATGCTGCAGATTGATCTCATGTATTTTAGTTGATGGTTTGAGATGGATTACAGGTTGTCTTTAAGGTGTTTGTTAGTAGTTGTGATCAGCAAGTTAGGAAAGCTGCTATTTTTTTAGAACATTTATAGCTACTGTTTCTCGTAAAACACTGCATAATTTCACTTCCTCTGGGTTATTGTTCGAATTAAACAGTCTGAGAAGTTAAAATCCTTATTGCTTTGAGGGGTCAGGAGTCGACTTTGGAGTTGACTGACCACAAAGCAATTGTTGTCAGTCTGTAGGAAAGTATTGTCTTCTTGATGTGGTTCTAGATGCAGTATTTCTATGTTGACCTCAATGACTTGATGAGTGTCCTCACCTGTCCTCCTTACTCCTGCACGTACACATGCCATCCGTAATACCAGATGATGACGGGATTGTTGACCTGTTTTTATCCTGATAAATAAATAAATGCTTCAGGGCAACAAGAGTGTGCTACTTCATCCTCAGCTATGTTACAACATGGCTTAAGATGCATTTACACCTGAAGAGGTTTTGTTTGAAGATGTAATCCTCACAGCCTCTGACATTTTGAACAGTCTCCTGCAGCGTTGGTAGGACAGTAGAGGCTAAGATGGCGTACGGAGACGAGGACGGTCAGGTGCTCTCAGGCTTCACATCCAATAAAAGCCTTTTTCAAACAGAGATGCTCTCCACGCGCTTCATTGGAGACGAGCTGGAATATTCCTTGAAAAAGCATTTTCTAAAAGTGGGGTCAGAGCATCAGAGAGAGGGCCAAACCATCAAATAGAAATCTTTTTGTTTTATTATTAATGATGCTGGAGGGGGAGGAGGTGTCTTGGTAACCACTTGTGATATGTTGTACTGGCTTAGACCGAGAAACTCTGAAAGGTACAGTCCATGTTTCTATGATATAATCTATGATCATTTTTGTTTTCTAAAAAAAAAATAAGTATTTCATATGAAACAGAGAAATCATATTTGGGATATTAACTGCAAGCTTTGACATTTTTATTTAACAAATGACAAATCATTTATTATCAATTTACATTCATTTTGTGTCAATGACTCATTCAATTTGTGTCAGCACAACTTTCTATGTGGAGATAAACAAAACAGCTGTTCCCTTATAGGTGTTGTGACATTCAATAATAATCTGTAGTTGTACTTTTATTTTTGGAGAAGCAGTCTCATTGTTAAAATGTTCCTCATTTTATTTTGTTATTTAACTGTTTACTCTTTGAAAAATGCATGAAGGAGCACTTATCTGTTCTCTTACATTAGCATTTTTTTCACATTTTAGGGGGATATATCATAAAAAACTCACCTTTTCAGTGCTTGTGCACATACATCTGGGTATCTGGTGTGCCTACCAACCCACAAACTTTAAAATGAGGTGTTTGTTGCATTGGATTCAACAAACCATTCAGATATGGACAATCTTCTTATGTTACATGCAGACTTATTAAAATGCATCATCCCCTATCTGAGTATCTCCACCCATTGAGAACTACCTTTGTAATGGTTTGGCATATTTTTCTCGTGAGCCAATCAGAGCAGACTGGTCTTTTCGGGAGGGAGGCTTAAAGAGACAGGCGTTAAAACAAAGCGTTTCAGACAGTGGGTGAAAACAGGTACAGTATATTATATGTTTACACAATATGAGAAAAAAATGTCCAGTGAAGCGCGTAACAATGCTGTAGCTCTCCAATCTAGCTAGCTAGATCAGGACCGTAACTGGACAGCACATTCTCACTCCCAGCTCGTCACATACTGCAGCTTGGTCACAATCTCCTGGCTTCATATTCATAACTTACCAACTAACTAACTTGAACTTGAATGCCAGGCGTGTCTCATACAGACGTTACAGGGTACTTTGTACCACTGACTGAGAACTGGTTGAACTACAATCTAATACAAGTCTCGCCTCTTCAGTAAAGGAGTCAATACGGCAGCAGAGCAGGGCTGTTTAAAAGTGGCTGGTGCAAAAGAGCTAATATGCTACAATAGCTTCCTCTGTATTGAAAATATTCTCCATTATTCTGGAGGTCATAAAATGTGTTGGTCCCCACAAGAGAATTATTCATATTATTATTTTTTTAGTTTTAAAAGTCACAAGGTTGATTTCCTGCTACAGTCAGGGTGAGTCCGTAAAGCAAAGCGTCGTTCCCCTCTTTGCATCACAGGAAGATTGTTTTTCTTTTACCCCATTAACAGTTTGTTGATTTAGTTGTCTGAATAAATGCCATCTTGATATTAAATGTAAAGAAGGACTGCAATAATTAATTTATCGATTGTAAACATAACTTGTATTCCTTTGTGATTTTGTGAACTATAAAATGTGAAGGCATGTTTTGTTTTGATCTGAAGGATAGAAAACCCAGTACAGTGGAACAGCTCTGGAAAGTCTGACGTGTCAGCTAGAGGCCTGCAAAGCTAACAGCCTGAGGTGGGTTTATGTATCTTTTTTAAATTACATTACACACCTTTAACCACTGGAAACAAACCAAACAAAGTAAGAACAGAAGCTTGTGTCGAAGAAGGAATACAGGTTATTTCCTGTGTTTTGTCTGAAGACGAAGGCCTGTTTGTGCAGTGTTCAGGATCAGGATCCGGCTTGAATGGATCCAGACCCTGTCCTCTGCTACCCGGCCCAGCCGATGACGCAGGGAGAGGCATCATAGGCCGTAACATGAGGATAACTCTATATATTATATAAACATTGGGGTTTGGTGGGAAAGCCGGGGAGGGTTAATTCGGCAGATCAAGCTAACATCACATTTCCCTCACCCGTGGCGTTTTAAGGAGATCCAGCTAAGCCTTGTAGTTCACCACAACACTGAGGGCCTTCACACCACAGCAGGTAGCCGTCCGGGAGTCTGACCTTTCACAGACAACCTGCAGGCTGATGAAATGATAATAAAGCAGCTGGGTGCCAGAGGCTCCTTCCCTGCCTTCCCTCATTCAGGTCAGAGGCACTTCTCACACTGGAATCCCTAGACTAAATAAGAGCTGAAACAGAACACACCTGTAAGCAGATGGGTCGGATCAAAGTCTGCCCTGACGTTCACACAGCTGGAGGAGACTTCCAGCAAACACTTAGAAAGGTTCATATGTCAAGAGCTGCTGCCTGCATCAGTTTGTTGATTATGCACTTTAGTAGCTTCCTATTCTCGCATTGCCAAACCTTCCTCCACAGGGCTGTGGAGGAGGGTCTGGCTAGTCCACACAGTATTCCTGGATGGGAGAAAAACATGCTCTGGTTTATTGGCTTTTCTTTAAATCACAAACGTCTCGGGCGGGGCTAAGCACCAGTCAGACCCCCGGTGCCGCTGCAAAATTGCATCGGGCAGGAACTTGTTTTGGTGGAACATGTGAACGTTTAAAAGAAAACTCTTTGATTGGACAGATAGTCTAGCTAGCTGTCTGGATTGCAAAGATCTGAGGAGCACTTAACCGTAGTCCTTATTAATCCACCAGAGTTTAAAATTTCAACACAATGAAAACGGAAGGTAACTTCCGGCCAAATTGAGTGAAATCCGGCGGAATGTCCAACGGCAACGGAACAATCTCGTAAGTAGAAAGTCGTGGATATAGACTAGTAGCATCCTGACAACAACTCAAAACTGTTTTAACTACTAAAGTGTTAATGATGCTGCTGAATGGCTGTACGCTCGTGCAAAGTAAAGTCCTGAATATGAAGCTACAGCCTGCAGCTTGTTAGCTTAGCAGTTAGCTGGTTAGCCCCTATACATGCTGCCTCTCTGACAGATTATTAGCCCTTACAGTGGAATCTCTTATCCTCTTTTTGCCAATGACATTCATTTTTATGCTCTTTTAAACCACATGATTTTAACCAAGTGTCCATTTTTAATGGATGCTTGGAAGAAATGTGTTTTTTTTATTGTCCGCATTGTGCAACTGTTTTTAATATTACGCACTTAGTGATTTTGTATCTGTGAAAGGTGCCATATAACTAAACCTTACTTACTTATTTAGCTTAGCATAAAGGCTGAATCAGGGGTATAACCTCTAGCCTGGCTCTGTCCAAATATGAAGAGTGAAGCTCCTCATTAACATGACATCAGTGGGGGGTGGCCCCTAGCTCACCCAGTAAGAGTGTTCACCCCATGTAGGCTGAGTCCTGTAGGTTTCTAATCCGACCTGCTGCGCTTTGCTGCTTGTCATCCTCCATCTCTCCCCCACCTTTTCTGTCTATCCACTGTCACTACATAATAAAGGGAAAGGCCCCAAAAAATAATCTTGTCATCAGTTGAGATGACATTAAAATGACATTTTGTTTCCAGACAGCACAGAGATTAAACACAAACTGAACTTGCAACATTGAAAGCGGTCCTGATAGAGTAACTGACATTTGTGTGATCCATTGTGGTGGGTTGGTCTGTGCCAAATGCGACTGTCGATTTTCTTTTTGCCCGGTCCAGCCTTGTTGCTATAACTGTTTCACCTGGAATCCAACGCGAGTTTGCTCCCGTGCTTTGTCGGGACAGAGAGTGTTACTGTCAGTATGTTGCTGTGATTCAGACCTGCAGACTGATTTCACTGAGGCTGAATGCCAGAAGCTGGAGGAGTCATCTCTGCCAAAAACAGACAGACAGTTTTAATGAGACATGTCTGTGTTGTACTTTATGCTTCATGTCACTCTGATTTACTGCACAGAGGAGACTAAAAGCTCTGGGCGTACAGTATTATCTTTAGTCTGACTTTACTATCCATTTGAATAAACAGCATGAGAAACATTGTTGCTTTGCATTCCTTGGCCAGTGTTAATTCATTTCCAAACTGATTATGTGCGTCTTAATGCAAAAATATGGAAACTTGTCTAATGTAATGTGATTTTCTTTAGACACGGACAATGCACAATTAAACATTATCCTTGTATATTGTATAGGGGGGTGCATTATATCAGTTGTATGCATTATATCAGTTATATCAGTTGTAGCAAAATTGCTATTTTCCACCCCTAGTCCCCAGGTATAAAACATTCTACATTGGCAAGTATGTATACTACTCTGTTCACAACACCGTGGGTTTTCTAAGGTGTTTCTAATATGGGGGTATGCGTAACCCTAGCTGTACTTTAGAGTATTGCAGGGGTTACATGACATATTAAAAAAAATAACACTTAAATTAAAATGCATGTTATAATTCCTAAAAAATGATTTTTACATTTGAAATGTAGCATTTTAAGTGTTTTTCAGTTGCGATATTGTTCTTTGGACGATGGCAGGGCAGCGCTGTTAGCAAAGTTTCTGTAAATATATTTTGTACTGGTTACTCAATAAAAAACATTTTTTGTTTGAAAACCACTGCTCTTAGCTGATGCCTGGTTAAAAAGTAAAAAAATAAATTGATTCCTGCCACTCTTAGACTTTAACTGAAATATGATTCATTTATCATTCCTGGTCTTTTCTTCTTTTACATATCACAGTGTCAGTAAATGTGAGACAATATTTCAGTCTGATCTCCTTTGAGTGATTTTTTTTGTTTATGTACTTGTTATCCAGAGAAAACAATTGGATGCCTTTTGGATTACATCCCTAACTACAGCTTTGTCTGAAAATGATGCCGTTAAAGTGATCACCAATGTATGAATCAAACTATCAAAGTATTATTTAACGTATAATTGATTGAATACACAAATACAGAGACTGAAAGGTTTATGGTCTTCATGTGTTTAAAGGAGCCTGGCAGCTCATCAGCTTTTGTATCCAGGGAACAGCTGCAATCTATCTGATTGAAGTGAAGCCTCCATTCTGCGATCTGAACCCTGAGTAAAATCTTTTATGGCTCTCCAGCGTCCAGGACCTCAGACCTGGAGCACCACAAATCAGTAGCCACTCTGGCTGGAGAGTTGAGTGGTCTATCAAGAAGTATCGAATCACAGATTTTATTGCCCGCTATCTCTTCTGATGGATCGCACATGAACGGTTATTGCTGGAATTATGGGACACAACCCCTAAAGCAACCAACTCCTGTGCCGGTCACTGCAGTGCCACCTTGCAATAATGACACATTTTACGGCAAAATATCAGTCTCACATTACAGAGCATGTTCTACTCTACAATGATTTGTGTTGATTAGACTGTTTGTCCACTCATTCAGGCCAAATGTTGCATTCATTCGGTTCAGGTGAACTGTTGAAAGCATAGCCCGCCTTCATCCAGAAAACGACTGTATGGGTCGACTATGCAAGCAGCTCATAACGACCCACAATTACATTTCTCTCATGCACCTCTGAAGGCTGTGGTAACCCTAACCCCTAACTCTAAGTCTTTGCTTTTAAACCTAACCTAACCCTAACCCTTAACCCCAACTCCAACGACATCTGTGCCGTCACGTTACATCCTTATTTTAGTAATTATGTGACTCAATTTGAAGCCAATAGTTGATGTTGTACTAACCTTAACTGAGTATTTGTGTTACCCAAACCTGACCTGAGTTTAAAACTGCGTCTGTTACTTTAAAAAGAGTGATCTCATTATGACGCTCACATGATGAAACCGCCACTGTCATGTGTTGTTTTGAAATCAACCTTTATTTTCATTTAAGTATGAGTACATGTTGTAAAAACCCACGTTTATTACATCCCCTCAAGAGATAAATGAACAGGCATTTTTTGTGTCTTTGTACTTTTTAATTTTGAAGAATGCCACTTGAGTCCAAAAACATCAAAAACATTACTGATGGTTAAGGTAATTGCAGTCTAAAATTGAAATATTTTTTGCTAAGAAATATGTAAAAATGTCCATGGTGTGAGTATTTCCTGCGTTACTGCATTAATTGTATTCACCAGTATGAGAGTAACGTACGAGTTACACTACTTCCCCTGCTTTCCTTAATGCATGATAGACACAACGACACAGCAGGAGTAATTTCTTCTCAAAGCACTTTTAGTTATGCAATTATTGCCTCTTAAAAAATAATATATTAAAGACTGTCAAAATAAATGTCTAATGTAATTAAAAAAAAAAATTCTTTTATTTTTACGTCTGTATCTGTCTCCTTCAGAATGGCTGAGTATAAAATAATACTTTAAATTAGGTCCCATGACAAACCTTCTAACTCAAAAAATAACAGTCAATTTTCTTTGTCTGAACAAATGTAAAAAAACTAAATATTTGTTTTTTTTTGGAGTTTGACAACATGAAAATCTGGATACTTTCCAGCGGTTTTATGTTAAGTCAGGCTACTCAGTTGTATACATGCTTTAGTTGTCTTGCAGCTTGTTGTGGAGATGCCGCACTTGTAAACAGACTTTGTGTGGAAACATGCTTTCAGCCCGCTGGCTCGCTTGCTGGCGGCCATGTTTGGATGATGTTCTGACTGAAGGAACAAGAGCTCAGATCAATCAGAGAGAGGCGGTGTGTTGAACAGAGGGCTTGTCAGGATGTGAGAGATACAAAAGGAGGAAAAATGGCATCTGGTGGGTATCACGATGGCGTGTCACATTAAGGATTCTGCGGCTCCTCTGTGCCAGTCAGGCTTATGAACTGGAGTGGAACAAATGCTGCAGGACGCAGATCCTCGTCTGCTTGAGAAGACTGAGGAAGCAAAGCAGAAAAGAAGAGAAACTGCATACTGTATTCAGAGACCATAGAATAGAAACTCTGCTACTGCTGAATCTGAAGTTTAAAGTTGGGCAAATACACTGAACGCAACACTTTTGTTTTTGCCCCCATTTTTCATGAGCTGAACTAAAAGATCTTAAACTTTTCTATGGACCTGAAAGGCTTATTTCTCTGAAATATTGTTCACAAACCTGTCTAAATCTTTTAGTGAGCACTTCTTCTTTGCCGAGATAATCCATCCACTTCACGGCTTATCAAGATGCTGGTTAGACAGCATGATTATTGCACAGGTGTTCCTTAGGCTGGCCACAATAAAAGGCCACACTGAGTGGGGTACCTAAACCAGTCAGTATCTGGTGTTAGGGTTTTGTGGACATAGAAAAAGTCTTAGATCTTTTAGTTCCACTCTTGAAGATCCTGAACCCAACTGTCCTGTTCTTCTTCTTTTCCTAAACCCACTCTTGTCACGGAAACGTACCTTTTATAAACCCACCAACAATCTTTTTCTTAACCTAACTGTATCAAAAGTGAAGACAAAGTCCCAACCAAGCATGTTTATGTAAAGCGTGTTTAGGTCAGATGTCGTTGTTATTGATGCTAAGCATCCTTATTTTACGCGATGGGAGTGAGAATGTGTTGTTAGAACACACTTCACACAGGCCTGAAATACACACATGCTCAGGTCCTATACATACACAAATGGAAAGATGTGTGAGTGGGCTGGGATATTTCTGTCTGGACCTCAGTGACAGACATTTACTTTAGAGCCACACCTAAAAAACTATACAGCAACATCTTAAATCCTACAGCAAACCTATAAAAGGAGTCAAAGGTATTTAACTGCACATTTGACAACAGGAATCCTTCGTCTGGTTCTTGAGGTCATCAGATTTGAATTTTAATGCAGTTTATATCTTTCTTTGATGATGCATCTGGGGGTTTGTGTTGTTATTGTTCCTTTCAACAATCCATCCGATAGTTGATGAAATATATTGGTCTCAGCCACAGTGACAGTAACATCAGAGTTATGCTGCTAGCATGGCTAAAAGGTATACAGCACCAAGACCATTTTATGTATATATCAATGAGACTTCTATAACCTTTTTTGATGATGCATCTGCTGGGTCGCATTGTAAGTATTGATCCTCT
Organism: Etheostoma perlongum; assembly: GCA_026937815.1. NCBI lineage: Eukaryota > Metazoa > Chordata > Actinopteri > Perciformes > Percidae > Etheostoma > Etheostoma perlongum. The sequence continues at coordinate 5,774,903 of CM049375.1, read as the reverse complement.
CATTTCACTGTTTAAAAGAACTTTTCCTATAATTAGTTTCTTTACAGAAATTGCTTGCTGTTGAAGACACTGTCAAGCATTGCCACTGAACACTGTCCTCAGGTTTTCTCAGACAAACCCACAGTATAGTTTATTAAAAAAGCTGTTGATCTTCAATGTAAAATGCTCGGTCTGACAGTGAACGCATCGTCTGTATCGGGCTCTGCCTCATCAGTGCTGACTTGGTACCTGACCTTGCCAGGTGTAGACAGTCCCCTCTGTAAGCGAATCCATCGGCCTGATGAGGGAATCAATGCTAATGGATTACTTACAATGAGACCCTGTTAGTCTTATCGAGCGATGTCATTGGACGGGAAGCGAGAGGAAGAGGATGAGGTTACAAAGAGAACAAAGAACTGCTGATTCTTCTGTATATTCATTCATCATTCCCCATCTGAAGAAAGTGTCAGCCACAGCCTGCACTCCACTCCAGTTAACCAAGTTAAGTTTATTATTTGAGTTAAGTCTGAAAATACCAATGTATATTTTCCGGTAAAAAAAAAAAAAAGATCTGTAAACTGTATTTTATTTTCTTATGGTACCCTAACTTTGTTTGTTTTTAAGATTTGCTAATGTAGAGAGTTTCTACGTGTACAACCTTTTATCATTTTTGCGTTGTGCTATGTTTTAATGTGACCAGCAGAAAACACACACCACTTCCTTGACTTCCTCATACTTTCCCCACCAGTAGAGCAGACTCTTATTTTCTTATTTACTTTTGTCCTTTTTGTTAACTGAAAAAGCCCAACAAAAGTCACGGTGTCCGATCGTGTCAGTGAAATTCTGCAGATATGACCCGAAAATCTGTTTTTGCAGCACAGAGCAGCAGCTTCCATGTGGGAGTCGCTGGAAGAGTTGGAGCACAGCAAGGGGGAAAAAAGAGGAGAAATAACCTCTAGCATCTCCACTCATTAATATTACACACTCTTGTCTGTACAATACGGTGGAATCTCAGCCTTCTTTAACCTCTAAATAATTCACTCAGTAAAATCTTTTCTTTCTCGGCCTCCCTCAAACTCATCTTCATCGTTGCTGCTCAAAGTGGAGCGATGGCAAACAGAGAGGGGAAAGAGAGTCAGCCAATACTCATCTCATAGATTTAGAGTCGGCCCACTCAAAGGATTCTTTTTAACCACAGATACAGAAAAAAGTCTTAAAATCCACTTTGCATTCAAAATCCTCACTCCAAATGCTGTCTTTTATGAAGTGGTTCTTTATAAACAGCCTGCAGACAATCACAGACTGTATCTCACTTGCTTTGGCCAAGAAATCATTTATTTTAACTGGTTAAGCAAAGTTCCATGTTGGTTTCAAAACTGAAGCCATAAGAACTGTGCAGGGAAAAAAAGAAAAAGGGTTTAAGTTACACAATAGTTTTTCCATTAGTGTCATTACTGTCAACAGTAACCACCGTCTCTTGTGGTCTGGACTGCAATTGTCATTAAATGACAGAATAAATTAATGATTTTTCAACGAAAATGCGTACGTCTCGCCTGTTGCATCTTCATTGTCAAGATAGCAGAGTCGGCGGAGGCGTCAGACACACACGGTTTGTTGGGATCCGTGCCGAATGTGTTTTCTTCACTTGCCAATGCGTTGAACGTGTTTGACAGACGTATAATGTTTGTTTTTATACAGTGGGGTTTGAAAGTTTGGGCACCCCAGGTACAAATCTGTATTAATGTGCATAAAGAAGCCAAGAAAAGATGGAAAAATCTCCAAAAGGCATCAAATGACAGATTAGACAATTGTATACGCTGTGATACTAATCGTATAAGCTGTGATACTCACCAAAGCGGGCAGTACAAGGTATTACCTCTGCAGGGTGCCCAAACTTTTGCAGACGCCATTTTTTTTTTGTTCTGTTATTTTGAAAGTGTAAATGATGAAAATAAAATCTAACTTTTTGTGACATAATACAAATGTCTAATCTGTCATTTGATGCCTTTTGGAGATTTTTCCATCTTTTCTTGGCTTCTTTATGCACATCAAAACATTTTTTTTTACCTGGGGGGCCCAAACTTTCAAACCCCACTGTAACTGTATAAAAGTGCTTCTAGGGACGGGCATTGGAAACCACTGTAGCATTAGCTAAAAATGCTGTGATCCTGTAAATTGGTGATTTGTTGGACAAGATGTAGTAGCATCTGTCCCTGTTTCAAATAAACATGAAAAGAAATATCTTATAATATAGAAATATATTTTCTGTCTGAATCTGAAGTCTGAATCATCTCATTTTAAAAAAGTGATTAACATGTTTTTCATTTAATTTCATTTAATCCCAAACTGCCACAGATATAGAACAAAACTAGAAGAGCACTTGAAGAGCGCAGACCTACTGTATCTTAAATGAAGGTGAAAAATGTATTGTGTATCCATCTTGTGAATCAGATCTGCTCCATAATTCAACGGGTTCTTCCTTGGTCCATGATACACCCTTCCGCCAAGTTTCATGAACATTGGGCCCTAGCTTTTCCACAATCCTGCTGACAGACTCTCTCTCTTTTATACCTCAGACTATCAGTCAGCACAACATGCACTTTAAATGTATTATAAGTTTTGTACTGTATTTATGTATTGTATTGTATAGTGTATTTATTGTATTGTATTTCTGCTCTAGTTTACATGGGCATTGAGACATTAGGAGCACTCTAATTTCCATTTTTATAGATGAAATAAACTTGACTTGACTTGAAATAAAACCAAAAACCCAACCTTTTTTAACAAAACATTTTATTTTATAAACTACATGTGTTGTGTGCAAAAATATTAATGAGTAAAGTAACCAGTTTCTGAGTAATTTAAAGTAATGACAACAAATCTGTCAGAGCATCCACATGATACAAGCCTTCCGTGATCACACACCACCACCCCCCCCTCTGCTCAGTCCAACAAGGACACAGAGGACTAAAAGAACATGATGGACTTTCTGGTAATTATCTTCAAACGAGCTTCTGCGCACAAACGTTGCCAGATGACACGATTTTGAAAATTTAGCAACATTGAGAAATACAAAGAGAGTTTTGAGGAGTTGATAGTGTTAATTAGCTTTGTATCAACTCATTTGGCAATGGCTTGAGTGTATACTGAAGATTAGAAAAAAAGATTGTGGTTTGGATTATGACACCAGCCCCGTTTACAGTAAGTAGAACTCATACCTGTTTTCTGGGTGAAAGGCTTGGCCCCGGGTCACAAAATCTGCTCTCCTGCTTGAAAGCCCTGTGTATTATAAACCCCCCCCACTCTGACCTCCTCTATACACAGAGCAGAGCGCTCTTACACAGCTACAGTCAGTGTAGTGCATGCAGTAAGAAATATGTGGAATACATACAAATTACAGTTTACTATTACTTGCTACCCTGTGTATTATATCCCCCCCCACTCTGACCTCCTCTATACACAGAGCAGAGCGCTCTTACACAGCTACAGTCAGTGTAGTGCATGCAGTAAGAAATATGTGGAATACATACAAATTACAGTTTACTATTACTTAACTGTTTATACAAATGGTTCATGAGAACAGCCAGGAATAAGACATGGGACAATCTCTCACATGTTATGTTATGCAGTTTTTTCCTCCCTTTTTCCTATGAGAGAAGAAAGTTCCCTCTTGGATGCCCCTATGGGAGATAAAATATGACAAAATCCCCTCTACCGTGGTCCAGTGTGAGAGAAAACATGATAAAGTGACCCCTAGATTACCCTTTCAGTGGTTAAAGACAATACTCTGCCGTTGAGGCTTCCCTACAGGCTGGAAAGCTGTCTGCGCACCAATGCCCCACCACATGCAGCCGGTGCCCTTTCTATTTCTTTTATCATCCCTGTCCCTCAGGCAGCTTAAGTCTGCCACTGCACAGGACTTATATGATTAGATATAATAATTTTAGATAAGATGGTGTATGAAGAGGTGCTGCTGAGGGTGAAGGTGTCAAAACAATGCTGAAAGTCACCTAAATCAGCATGGAAAGGCAAAAATATGGGGCTAAATTGTTATTTGGCATAGATATATTTAAAAAAAATGGGATTAGTTCTCTTTCTTTTTATAGTCTAACATATTTTTTGTTTTCCCCAAAAAGATTGAATTAGTATGCAGATGCAGATGATTCAACACCGTCACTTGATTCATTAAAGGATGAAATAAAGATGATTTCATTCAATCTTTAATCTTTATATATATATATATATATATATATATATATATATATATATTTGTTTATTTTTTTATTTATTTTAGCGCGTGCTGCTGTGACGCATGGTCCCATCTAGTCAGGGGTATCGGGTATGAATGCGTTGCGCCCACAGACAGGATGAGACCGGAACCGGTGTGCAGAATACACATCCCCCAATTAATTAAAAGCGGACCAGAGCTTTTGTCCTAACAACTCGTCCTCCTGCGGTCACCCTGTGAGTGTTTGGATCATCTGTATGCTTTTTTAACGTTTTGTTGGGACTAAAGCCAAAAGAAACCCTGAAGAGGAAATATTTCAGAATTTGGGAATTTATTGAATTGGACTGCAGACGAAGCAACAAAGGAAACAATTCCTTATTAAAGTTCCTCATTAAGTAAAAGTTTAGTCAGATTTTTCTCGCCGCGTTTCAAACGTATCCATCTGTGGAACGAAGCATGTTTTGTGAAATTACAGAAGAAATGTGAAGACGAATTAGAATCTTGGACGCACCGAGACAAATCCCTGCTCCTCGTTCTCACAGGTCAGATGTGTGTGTGTGGATGTAAAACGTTGCTGTTAGCTGAGAGTTTTAGGTTCTGTTACACCTCTCCCAGCTGTAACTCGAGCCTCCTAACCGTCATCTCTGCCCACAAACCGGGGCGCCCCGAGCTGGAGGTGCCGCGGGGGACGCCATGGGACGATCCAAATACTAATGTAATGGGTAAGATTACCAGCTGTTTATATGGAGGTGTCTCTGGTTCCTACATGGGCTGCACTCAGAAGCAAAGTGGGTGTAACTGTACAAAGTGCCAGGACACTGTGGTTAAGAGGTATGGGCCATGAAAAAGACCGCAACTCGGAAAAAAAGATGCGAAGATACGCGTAAAATGCGCGTAAAGTCTGCAGAAAATAGTTTTAAGAGCGCTTTAGGGGGTTTTAAAGTTGTTTTTGGTACATTGTAGAGTAACCTAATGTTTCTTTGATTAAACTCTATCTGTTGCAATTTCCTTGAACGTTTGTGTCATTTCGTCTAGTTTCAACCTCTTTTACGCACGCAAGTGAAGAATTGATTTGGAAATAATTTCAGTGTTTATGCTCTAATTCAGGCAGATGTAGCAATTACAGATTTGTGTGTGTGTGTGTGTGTGTGTGTGTGTGTGTGTGTGTGTGTGTGTGTGTGTGTGTGTGTGTGTGTGTGTGTGTGTGTGTGTGTGTGTGTGTGTGTGTGTGTGGTGCTGATCTATGAATCCACCCCCATGAAACCTGAGTGAAGGATGCCGCTGGGACGTATTGAGAGTGAACCTTCTCAGTTTGAAACAGCCACCTATTGGCGCAAATCTGCGTAAAAGTCAAATTCCGCTGTAAATATTTCTTACCTTGTGTCCACATGTGTTCTCTGCAAACAGAAAATATATCTTATGATTCATTACTTTTTTTTAAATAATGACATATTAAATGCTTGTAATCGTGTGTGTGTGTGTGTGTGTGTACACGTGCCTGCAGATGACTGTCCTCATATGTCAAATTAAGTGTATAAATGATGTTCCCATAGACATTAATAATGTTTCCAATCAGGATTTCATTGATTGCTTTAGTTATTTATTGTCCAATTTAAATTGACTACTAACAGAATTTATAGTCACCTAGTGTATAATATAATAATTATCCTTTAAGGATATTTGAAGTCATTTACTGTGTTATATTTTAGGTAAAAGGAGTCATAGCAAGGATCATTCATCTACATTTTCCGTTATAAAAGACCAAAACCAACAATATGTGGTTTTATATATCTATAAATCCACTAGTTTTTAGCAATGTAACTCAAGCAGAGAAATTAAAATTCTTTCATTTTATTTTGATTTTATTTTTTTTATTTTTTTTTTGGGTACTGTCAGCAACATTAATCTAAAGATTTTGGATATATTTACTGTTGGTGTTGGTGATGACAGTAAAAAGGATCTAGATTATCACCAGATATCTTTTAAACTCTTTCTGTCAATAAGACATAAAGCTTAAGGAGCTGGCATCATCATTATATAATCTGCATCAGCAATAACTGAATGAATAAAAATGAGCCTCAGCAACCACAGATTTGTATGACATTTATTGTTGGTGCTGGGCAGTTTCTTTCTATAAACGGCTGAAATATCTCCCTAAGTCGGGAAAAGTCAGCAAGTTTGATGAGAACCATTTTCACTAAATCAACTTGAATTTTCTAGAATTACTTTTATTTATTTATTTATTCTGTCTTGTTTCAAGACAGACACTCAGTTCTGGAACAACTGAAATAAGACGAACATGTCACGAACCGTGTAAATGACCCTCTGGCCTTTGGGGACGTGAATATCGAGGGCTCCGTCGCTTTGAAAACCCAATGCAATAGCCAGGAATGAGCTGATCCTCAGGGTGCTGATGAGGCGGAAGGTAATGGTGGTGCTTTTATTGTGTACTTGGAGTTTGAAGGACGGAGGCTTTGATTGTGTCACTGATTTCCAAGCCATCACTTCCAGAACATTACTGAGCTCCAGTAAACTCTTCTGATCTCTAGCTGATCCCTTAGGTTGTCGCAGAAATGATGCTGAGAGTGCAGGCGGGTTACTTTGACTGAATATGATATCTAATATGTAATTCTGGTGGCATGCAGCTCTGTGGAAGTGTTTTTCTTTGACTAAAGAAGGTTGTCAAAAACGCTTGTAAAAGCAGTTTAATGCCTGAAGAGTGAAAGTGATACAGAGAGAGTGGACTCGGTGTCTCTGAGAAGCACAGGAAGCAACAGGGCCTCAGCATGAAGAGCTCCAAACCCTTCGCAAGCATGTAGGGCAGCCTATACTCTATAAAACCAGATTTAGTTGTAAATAAACTTTTTACTGGTCATTGGTTATTCTTTCACGATTTGTTTAAAAACATATTCATTACTAAATCACATTAGTTGTTTGTAATAATCAGCTCAAGTATACAATACACAGATCACATTAAGCAGAGATAACTAAGGATGTTAAGTTTCTGTATTGGGAGGTGGGGGGGGGGTTAGTTGGCTGGGTAATTTAAACAGCGGTGCAAAGGCTATTGGGAAATATATGTTCTGAACGGTTTATGTTCTAGTTAAAGTGTGTTTTAAAAATGTTCGGTCACTGTTGTTGGGTGTGCATTTATGTTACGGGGAAATGAACTCTATGCGTTGTCAAACCTCTGTTTTACTGGAACTAATGTATTGAACACATTGTTTTTAAAGCTATATTGCTATAAAGGGAAAAACATATTTATATGAATGATTTCTTTCTATAGTTTTGATAAGCAACCTAGAGCCTGACGTTTGATATTTATTGTTTTTTTAACAAAAGTAACTTACAGTATGTAAACTTGATTTGTCTATTGCATCACCTTACCAGTCTGTGTTAAAACTTGACCTGTTAAAGTTCACCTTTTGGAATAACTTAAACGGTTTGAGGCAACGGGTCTCCACACAGATTTCTAGTAACTCAAGTCAACTCATTCGGCATAGCAGTGTATACTGCACTGCATTTGCTCCACTGGAATGGATCAAATTAATTGAGGCTTACTTACTTGGGCAAAGGTGACTTGGTCACAACACTGGTAAAATCTACCTGTTACGTCTCTGAGTCTGCTATCTGTCCAGATTTCAAAGATCTCTCTTTCTCGGGCTATTTTTGGAGTGTTTGATGGTGTGTCGGCCGTATATATTTCCACATACATCACAGTGTGACACCACTCCTGCTGACCCTCTTCACACCCACACAGAAAGCAGAGGAAATAATATCATGATGATTATGAATTCTCTTCAGTTACAACTATGACTCTCTGCATCTGCCTGATGGCAGATTGGCATTCATGAGTGCACATTTTTTAAACGCTTCTCTGGTTCCTATTTTATTGTATAAAACGAGGGAAAGTTGAATATTAGGGATTTATATTTTAAATTCATTATACTTCTCTATCATCAGGCACTGTTCAGGAGGATATCTGATAAGTACAATAGTGCGAAAGCCTTCATTTTGAACTGGTCTGTTGTCACTTTAATTAACAGTTGAGGAACCTTTGTAGTGTTTGGATATTTCTTTTCACTTGCTAATGCACACTCAAATCTGGTTTGGGACCAGAGTTGTTACATAAAACATGAAGGGAAAGTGAATAATGAAATGCATAATATCTCTCTCTCTCTCTCTCTCTCTCTCTCTCTCTCTCTCTCTCTCTCTCTCTCTCTCTCTCTCTCTCTCATTCACTCACTCACCGATGAACCTAGTGTTATTTCTTCCGTAAACCCATTTAATCCCATTTAAAGAGCACCTCTGTCCTGTATTTACTGGATCTCTTCTGTTTGCTCTAATGTCCACATCTGTCTTGAAAAGCCTTTTATCAAATAAGCTTGGGCAGTTAAGGGATTGTTTTTAATGCTGATCATTTTGGAAATTATCTTTATTATTTCTATTGATGAAGACTTTTTCTTTTTTTTCCCCCGTCAGTCTCTCTTTTAGTGGTAGTTGCAGTTCTCAAAAAGTTACCAGCAGATTTTTTTATATTCACCACTGATGTCTCTTTTTGCCCGAGCTTATTTAAGTTGTACAGAAAAGCTTTTAGCCACTAAACAATTTTCATTGTTTTGTATCCATAATGTGCAAACAAGTCTAACAATAAGCCATCGTAAACAGTCCTCGAGGCTGAAGCTCTGCAGGTTGAAGAGTTCCTCGGAGGCTTGCTTATTGTCTAATTGTCAGGGTGCTTTGGGAGCACTCCGCTAAATGCCTTGAACTAAAAAATGCAAAATGTTTAATGGAATGGAGTTGGCCTATTAATTACTAACCATAAACTCTATGCTGATTTTGATTTCATCAGACTACAGCATAGAAAATCCGCTTAGAAACATATAAAATATTGGCTAGGATAGAACAAGATAATGTAATTCTGCTAAATAAAGCAACATATTCATTTTTAATTTCACTTGTTATCATTTTAAACAAATTATATCTGATACCATCTGATAAATAATACACATTTGTTAACAGGCTCAGCTTGCCACTGAAATTTTTATTTTTTTCTAGTGCTGGTCTCACTGTATCAGAAATTTGGATAGTCAGCACTTTTTATAAAAAACCTGTTTGTGTGTGGACGAGACGCCAAAAGATAGAGGAAAAAATAAATATATGCATGTAGACATAAACTAAAATTCTTTTGGAAGGATTGATAGTAAATATGTCAACTGTAACCCCAACAACATAACCTTACATTTCAGTTTATTACATCTTGTTTTTGTAGGTCTAGGCCATCATTTCTATTGGTTATGAGCCTTTTAGATACAGTTTGTTCAAATGGACATTTGTGTACCTGTCCTCTAGTGGCTGTCAGGACCAAAGAAGCAAGTAGTGTGACTCGTTGGTTTCCTCTTTGTAGACATTTCTACACTTTGTTTTTTGCCCTGATTGAACAAACGAGATCCAATGTGTTATTCAGTGAGCTTTAGAGGTGTTGTGCAGATCCAGGCTAGCGTTTTGCACCTGTTTCAAGTCTTTGTGCTAAGCTAAGCTAACCGACTTCTGGCGGAAGCTATGTATTTACTGTATAGGACAAAGTAGTAGCTATTGATCTTCACATCCAACTCTCTGTAAAGATCAGTAATGATGCGTTTCCTGCTGCTGACTTCCCATATGTGGTCATTACTGAGAGAGCATCAGTCACATTCCCCATCATCAGAGTCAGACATGCTAATATTTGAACTTGCCTGACTGTTACTTTATTTTTGTGACTGATTTACTGCGCTGAGTCGTAACAGATAAAAATCCATCAGCAGTATTTTCAGTAATGGCTGCTGGCATGAGAAACCTGTATAAACATTTTGGAGCGGTTCAGTATAGAGACATAAATTTTACAGCAACATCATTATCTCTCTTCTATCCTCCTCTTAACCCGTCTATTACTTCATTGTCTCATCATTCTGCCTTTACACCTGTCTCATCTACTGTACCTTTCTTCTGCTCCTTTTTTCTCTTATTCTTTATTTCTCCACCTTTCATGCCTTATCTCATCTCTTCCTCCTATTTTCCCTTTTTTCCTCATTTCTAATCTACTACTACTCATCTCTTCCTCCCTTCTCTCTCATCTCTGTCACTATACTTTCTCTTGCCCCACCATTTCTTCATCTCCTTGACATCATCTTTCCCCTCATCCCTTCTCCCCTGACCTCCCATATCCCGTCCTCCTCTTCTCATTATCTTCTTTCCATCTTTTCCTCTTTCTGCCATTTCTCTTATTACTAAGCTGTGCCTCTCTCCCTCGTCTTTGTCTCTTTCCTTATCCTCACTTCTTTATTCTCCTTCTCATCCTCTTAACTCTTTTCTCCTCTTGCTCAATTTCTCCCCTTCCCTTGTTTCCTTCTCATCACCTTCATTCCTCCTCCTTTTCTCTCAACCCACCCTCTGCAGGTTGTTGATGGAGAAGATTTCGAATGTCAGCCGGGACAGTGGTCATCGCAGGAGGAATTCTGGCTACAGTCATCTTACTGACCATCGTCGCTGTACTGTGTTTATGTAGGTTGCAGGTATGACTGTTTCCTACTCTGTGCTGTTATTTTTGTGTGTTGATTAAGAATTTTTAAGTAATGGGAAGCCTATTTTTGTGATCACAGAACTATTACGGTGGCGAGTAGTATTAAAAAGCCGAACATCTGCGCAGGGAGGTTGGTCGTGGAGGTGGAGACCGGGCTTTGCGTCCGCGTGAGTTGTTGTCACCGTCCCTTGTGTGCCATTTCATTTCCACGTTGTTGCGTTGCCCAGAGCAGCCCAGTGTCATGACAGAAAATCGTGACCTGTACCTTTCAAATCAAAATAACATGACCATTTCATGAACTGGTGTGAGACCGGGTTGAACTTTTCCCGCTTTGGTCCCCCTACAGGTTGGAAGCGGAATTGTCTCATTACGTCACATTGGAACAAATTTGCATAGTGAGGTTATAGCTAGTGGAGAGTCCCAAAGCGTATGCAGAATTGCCGTTCACCCTGTTACGAGTTGATGAACCACTGAAATGATTTTGAAAACACTATTTTAAGGACACATTCAAGTTTTGACATGGGGATGGCGCTAGATGAAAAGTCAGAGGATTACTGAAGTAGTTACAATTCATCCTGTGGGGAACATGAATGTGTGAACCACATTTTTTGTCAATCCATCCAATAGTTGTCAAGACATTTCAATCAAAACAACAAATGAACTGAAAAAAAATGAAAAAGTCAGGATCAACAAAGTCAGTTGGATTCATCCTCTGCAGATCAGGAACTTCTGCACATCAAGGAAATCCACGCGAAACCAGTCAGTCCAGCTGGTGAATGTTTGGATCCAGATAATCGTCGTTTCACTTAGTAGCAAGGCTTGATATTGTTCTGTATGATGTATGTTTGTCAGTGTTATCACAGTCTTTATCGACAACGTTTCATTTCCGGCTTTGTCCAGATGCCGCCAGATATTCCACCTAATTTTCAGCCGGATGTCGATCTCCATCCACGTTCTTTGTGTTGGCATTCTAATCTCCAATCAATTTATGAGGACAATGGTTAACTTCTCCTCAGATCTCTCTGCAGGGTAAATCCAGACAGCTAGCTAGACTATCTGTCCAATCTGAGTTTTCTGCTGAACGACTAAAACAACTTTTAAACATATACATTTTCCACCAAAACAAATTCCTTCCCTAGGCTATTTTGCAGAGGCACCATTGTTCCGTCCATTGCTTAGCGTTGCCCATTGACGATTGTCATTGCTTTAAATGAATGCCAATAAACCCGAGCACATTTTTCTCCCATACCCATCCCCCAATACACTGCCCTGTGGAGGAGGGTCTGGCATTGAGAGACTAGTGTTAACAAACTAATTTTTGACTCTGAGCGTACTCTGTCCTCCTGTTTTTGACTGCTCCAGTATTACTGCTGTAAGAGGGAGGAGTCTGAGAAGGGGGAAGAGGAGGAACCGGATCTTGCCACCATGTCGCCTTCCTGGCCCCTGGCTCTGTCCGCCCCCCCCTACACCTCCGACGCCGGAGCACTGCGGCAACGAACCAGAGAACTACACCCCCACCTTCCTCACTGAGGCCAACGGGCCTGCCAGCTATTTCCCAACACCGCCGCCGCGCAGGTGCCAGCGCTCACACGCCTTCTGCCCATCCTGCGCCCGCTGCTCGCTGCCCTTCTACCTGCAGCACCCGGAGAGGCTGTACAACGGTGGGCGCAGAATCAGCTACAGGACTGTGCAGCAGCAGGACCTGGAGCTGCCCATAGATCTGGCCAGCTTCTACCAGAAGCTCAACCTCCTCCGTTCCGTCACCATGAGGGAGGTGGTCAACCACAGCATCAGCACCGATGTCTAAGAGCAGGCAGGGGGGAAAGCCACGCCGTCCTGCTGGCCTGGAGGAAAGTTACACTGACCGGTGTTGTCTGCAAAATACACAAAATGACTTTGTGTTGTGCTGTGGGTTCAGCATTAATAGTGTGCTGCATTAATGTACTCCAACACTGAGGGCTTTTAGGTGATGTAGGCTAACACGTCTCCTGGCAGCCATATTGCAGGTCTACAGCTCTGGAGCGACTACTACTGTAACAGCTGAATGCATATGTGAACGTAGTTTAACATTTGTTTCTGACAGACTTGAACAGACTCATTTTTGTCAAGTTTGACTTAAAAATGATCATTTTGTGACCAGTATGTCTGATTTTGCTGTTTAGAAAATTAGCTTGTTTGTTAATTAGCTAGTTAAGTAGCTAAACAATATGTGTATCAAAGTGTAAAGAAGAAAATTCACAATTTGAGCTTTTGTCAGTAAAGTAAACACAGATTTAGTTTTAATGCACCACACAAGAGACATAAGTGGAGGTAAATGTCCAGTGCAAACAGGAGGTTTTCTAAATGAGGCTAATGGCTCGTTAGCTATCCAGCTTACTCTGAAATCTCTTCTAAAGAAGAAGTCGAGGACGTATAAAGAGAACTGGATACAGCATTTGAGCCAGGCCCCTCCTCAATTCCTAAGGTATGAAAATTTCTCAGTAGTGCATGGCGCATGAAGCACTAGAGACTTCCACTGACCAAGCCGGCTACTCCTGGTTTAGCTTTTTGCTAATTTGAATGGAGAATATTGATTTATTCGTTATTGGACCAAATGGATCAAAAAAGGAATTTCCCAGGGGTTGTGATGCTCAAAAACCCTGTCCACTTATTAACAGGTATCTCTTTCGCCATGTAAGTCTATGGAAAAAAAAATATTTTTGGGGCTGAGGCCATCCCGTGACTTTGTAATTCCACTGTTTGACCACTATGTCGAACACGCCTCAAAGCCCGGTGCACTTTGGGGGGGGGCTATATGTCTGGTCTTATCATGCGTTTCTGTTGACTGTGTGAACGCAAACAGAAAAAAGGTCTCTGAAGGTATGTGTTCTTGGGGGAGCTCTGCTATGCAGTTTCTCTCAGGGAGTCCCCAGAACTCTTTGGTCCAAAAACACAGATAGTCAACAAATCCCATGTGCAGACCAAAACCAACAGTGGATGTATCTACTAAGAAGTATTGTGTGGGTGTATTAAAGCATTATCTTCCTCTGTGTCATAGAGCTCCATTGTTGTTAAAAACCCATCAATGAGCCACACTGTCACACAGGGTTTCATGTTCCTTCATTACCATGAACACACACACACACACACACACACACTGTAGTTTATTTTCAATTAGAGCGTACTCACACCTGGCCCCAATTAAATTGTGCCTGAACACGGTTGGCCCCAAAATCCAGTGTGTTTGACTAGTGTGATCGCTAGAAGAGGTGGGTCAGGGGGGCCAGGCACAGTTCAAGGTAACTGGGCCACACACACCATCCCATACAAAACCTACAGTGACAGCTGATTTCAGGAATTACTGAGATTTAAAAAAAATTAAACTACATTTATGTTTTTATGTCTTCAGAAGAAATCAGTGGCTTTGGAGCTGGGATATGCAGACAGGAAATTATTGACACATATTGTTGGTTTTGGTCTTTTCATGGGATTTGTTAGCACAAAAAATACAAAATAACATTTATCTTGAAAACTCCAAATCAAGAGTGTTTTGGAGAAGTTTCCTGAGTCCGTAGCTTCCGTTTGGAGACCAATTTATTTGAAGACTCAGACTATCACTGACTACACTCAGTTTTCTTTGTTAATCATTTGTGCACAACCAGGTCTCCAACAGACTAGTACTCTGCTCCAGTACTGAACATACAGTGTATATGTGTACTTTTACAGTGTACCTTTAACACCCCTGACTTTGATTTCATTCATGCAGTGAAAAATATACAAGTGGATGTTGACACGGACAAAATGTTTTATTTGTGTGTGTTTGTGTAGCAACAACTGTACAGTGTTACATTTCACCTTTATTTCTTTCACAGTGAAATTCCTTCACTTAACACGTCATAAAAGCCGAATCCTATCTTTAAATACATTATTACAGTTTAGTATCTGTTCAGGCTGAAACTACACGTGTTTTCACTTATTCAGCCTGATTACAGGCTGAGTCAGGGTCTAATCAGCATCAACACCTGTGTGAGCTGCTTAGATTCAGTGAATATTGTGAGCCATTTCAACTATTCGCCAATTATCAGTTAAGGTGAACTAAGTTTTTGTGCTTACGCATTTTCTTTTTGCCCTCTGTACTATATTGACTCATTAAATCAGAAAATGTAATAGAATTTGTCACATCAAAAATCTATTCTTCAGTATCAAGTATTCTGGTTATAATGTATGTCATTTTTGAGAATCCATACTATTTTGATTTTTACTCAGGCAAAATGTTATTATTTCTGTCATGAATTCCATTTTTGATGAGTTGAATTTAAAATATATATTCTTGAATATGGAATTACTCAATAAATCACCCACTTTTTTATGAACTGCTTGACAAGTAAAAAAAAATATGTTAAAAAAAATCTAATTTTGAAATTGTAAATTCACCTCTTGAGCAAGACAAGGTAATGATTCTTCGATCATTAAGGATTGCATTGATATTATCCAAGATCAAAACTGGGATTTTGTAGATAGAAATGTATTATTGGTCAAAAAAAGAAAAGAAAGCTAAAACATTGCAGATGCCAGGAGCTTCAGTTTGACCTATGTTTGTGTTCACTTGTGATTTGTCAGCACAGCGTTGTTGTGTTTTTTTTTTTGTTCCAACTCAGACATAGAGAGCAGCTGATCCTGTCTGTATGTGAGTGTTTCAGTGTGTGAATTCCTGTTTGTCTGCAGAGCGTCTCGGTGCAGAAAACAAATCACCTTTTAAAAAGGGCTTTTCTGAAGCATTCAAAGTTCCAATGGCTGTGATTTCTGGAAGATATTTATTTCCTGTTAGAGACATCAAGTGTGCGCTGTAGGTTGGGATTCTGCACCATGAGGTATCCAGCATTTAAGAACAAAACTGCACATTTCTTAATGATAGTACAGTAGATGATGTATGAAGGAACCACAATGATTTTCTGTATCCCAAAATAAACATTCAGATGCAATAAAACTCTTCATTTGGAGCAAACTTATATTAACATGAGGGCATGTAAGATCAAATAGTATGCTACTAAAAAAACAAAGCTCTGTTTTGTGTTTTCTCTGTCATGTGTGATTTAGTCCTTCCATGTTTTTCAAGAAGTGTGTATTAACACATTGTGATCGTCCAACTCTCAAGTTTCCATCCACTTGTCAATTGAATTACCTGAAGTTCGGTAAACAAACTCATGCAAATAAAGCTGGTGAAAGTGTTTCCATCCTATGGCTTTAAAGCGAATAAAAACTTATGTAATTATGTACTTGCGTAATGACGTCAAATGCTGTTTTGTGATCAAATTGGTATATCAAATTGATTTCAGATTTCAAATCGCACAACATTCAAGCAAACATTTGCGAACAAAGTTTTTCTAGACAAAATGGATTGGCCGTCTACCAACAAATCACCAATATTGTTGTAATAGTGCTAATGTGCCAGCTGATAGCGACATATCAAGCTATAATAAGAAAACAACACTATCAACACATTGCTACGATGATGCAGATGCAACTTGCCTTTTATTTTCCCTCTGGCACTGCTGCGAGACAACTCTTTTTGAGACATGTCTCGATGTTCCATTTACTCTGGAGGACGTCCCCGGGCTTGTCCTAACCTTTGTCGGCCATTTCCTTCGCGAGCTCCTGAGAAACTAATTTAAAAAAGTCTCTCTTCTCCTCGTTTCGTCCACCTCCATCTGTCTTTGTTGACACCCGCCATGTGTGCAAACACAGCGGAAATACTGTGCGGAAATGAACTAAAACTACTTCTTCTTCGATTTGTGGCGGGTTGTAACCATAAAATGACCTAAAACTTAATCGCAATTCATTATTTATTCAGAAAATAACGTTTCCATCAGCGTTTATTGCATAAGCCGTATATCGATCAAGAAAAAATCCAATGAGACCGATCATATTTCCTTTGAGTCGATATTCATGAAATTCCATCGAATTTTACTGTTTCCATAAGGCATTTTTCATTCGATATCACTTAATTTGGATAAAAACATGTGGATGGAAACACAGGTACTGGTAGAGAGTGGAGGACCTGAAGAACCGTAAAACAACTGAGTTAGGAGGGATGGATCTGTGTTGGTGGTTAGGGTAGGTGCAGCAGTTGCAGCGTGCCTAAAGCAGAGGTTATCAATTGTTTTTTCAGCCGAGGCTAAATGAAACACAGAAGAGAAGAGGGGTTTTGGGGGTTAAAGTTTGCATGCCGCCACAGAGGAAAGACATCCTGGTAGTCTCAACTCTCTCTGCCAAAGAAATGTCCAGCCTGTCGATCAATAAAGCCTCAGACATGAATCCACTCGGGGTGTTTTGAGGGACGAAGCTGCACGTTCTACGCTTTGTATTTGTAAGTTCCTGGGGAACAGTGAGTGCAGAACCACTTTCATTATTCAGTGATGGTTTCCAGACATTTTTGTCTTTGGATAAGACTGAAACAGTTGCATTTGTTTCCTCGCTGCTTCATTAGTTGATTAAATCCTGCAGTTCAGTAGATTATGAGGCTTTTTGCTGACCAGCAGGCGGCGCCAGCTGTTGTCAAACGTGCCTCAACTGCAGCTGATCTGTAAGTGATTTAATTTATAGTGTTAAATAAAAGGATGCAAAACTGTTTGGTATCAGTGTAATGCCTCCTGGGAGAATATTGATACAGAAAAGCAGAGCAGAGGGAGATCTGTTGCATATTTAAAATCATTTTTGACCAGCATCAAATCAAACGTGTTTACATCAAAAGAAGCCTAAGGGAAGAGAGTGGAGATCACTGTAGAAAAATATTAAGTCAACTGTGTGTTTCTTCATTCCTAGTTTACAGCATCACAACTTCCAATTTCAGTGTAATAGCCTGAACTAAACTACATTTATTCCTCGAAACACCTTAGCTAAAATTACAGATAGAACACGTTTCAGTTGCTGAAAAAAAAACATAAAAAAACGTACTGGGGACAAACACTTTGGCATGATCTTGACTTTGTTTTACAAGATCTCGAGTTTTATTTACAAGATCTTGACATTGACACTGAGGGGAAAAAAAACTTGAGATCTCGAGTTTGAAAGTCGAGATCTTGACTTTCATAGAGGAAAAAAAAATCTCAACTTTCAGACTCGAGATTTAATGTTGCATAAAGTTGCAACATTAAAAAATGTGAAAAGTGAAGGGGTCTGGGTAAATTCTGAATTCTCTGTATATGGACAACCCTGTCTTCTAAAGAATTACATTCCCATTCAACTAAACTGCATTCTCAAGAAATAATTTTCACCCAGATTACATTTGCTTCATTTGTCCTTATACCAGCAAACAGACGCACGTTGTGAAAAGGTAAACACGTGATAATTGTGGATTGAAACAAAACTACTTGGTTGGATTAAAAAAAAAAAAAAAAAAAAACTGTTTGGGTTAAAATAAGTACGTCTGTAATGTAACTTACGTTATATACGTAAGTTAAGTACGTTACGAAAGTTTTTATTTTTCTTTCTTGTTAAACATTTGTTGTTCGAGAGAAACATGTTAGTCCCTGAACAAATATATAAAATTCACATAAAAACAACAAAGAGGCCAATCTGTTAATTTGAACTATTTAATTGAAATACAAGTCAGTACAATTAAGTTTTTAGTTTACTATCAACAGTACACAAGGTCCATACTTTCGTTTTGTACAAAGAGGTATCAGTTATATAAAAACACAGTACACAAAAGTTAAAAATGACACATACATGTACATGTCTGAATACATTTCAACCATACTTCAAGTGTCAGGAATCTTCTGTGTTTGTATTAACTCTCCTCTGTCACACACACACACACAGACCAGAACTGGCATCAGTTGACCCGAGGATTAACCATCGGCTGGCATCAGGAGCGTCACGATAAATGAAAATGTGCTATGACTAATAAATATGCTTCCATATCCTGCAGGCGTACCGGCACAGCGCCAAGCGGGCAGGAGGGGGGGGGATCTAAACTTTTTACATGCCAGGCACCAAACTGAAACACAATTAAATTATACTCCATAAACAGTATCTGTATTAAATATTCTAGTCATGCAGTATATTCCGTTGAGAAATAATTTAATAGATCTTTTCATCGCAGCAATGAACACAACAAGATTGAGCTGCTAACTGGTGATGAGGTCTGTGAGACCGTTTGGGTGTTGACATCACGTTGTTTCTGACTCCGCGTGTTGTTACAGGAAGATTTTCTACCAGAACAGCTGATATCAAACTGGCTTTCTGGTTGAGAGTATAATTTTTTAATATGAATTGTGAGGATGATGAGGAACATCAACTGTCTGTTTTTTCAGTTAATTGATATAAAACGGTATTAGAAACACATGGAATATCATTAATTAAATAATTGAAACAATTGCCCCAAAATAAGTTGAATATTAATAATAAAAAACATAGAGGATCCCACTGAGATTGCCAACAAATTCAATAACTATTGTTAATATAAGTCCTGTTTTGGTTGCAAAAACTCCTATCATGCCCATTTATTCCCAGAATATAAAGTCAGTCGTGCCATCTCCGTTTACTTTTTCTTCTGTAAGTTAATGATGTTACACTGAGATTTTGGCATAAAATTGGACATGGTCAAAAAACAATTCTTTCCATAAAGCAATGATAAACCTGTTTGTTGTGTGAACATTGTAGTTGATGCAATATGAACAGGATTGACAAAATGCTTTTGTCTGACATCAAAATTTCATTTTAGATCATTTAAAGGTCCCATGGCATGAAGATTTCACTTTATGAGGTTTTTTAACATTAATATGAGTTGCCCCAGCCTGCTTATGGTCCCCCAGTGGTTAGAAATGGAGATAAGTGTAAACAGAGCCCTGGGTATCCTGCTCTGCCTTTGAGAAAATAAAAGCTCAGATGGGCCGATCTGGAATCTTGCTCCTAATGAGGTCATAAGGGGCAAGGTTACCTCCCCTTTTTACTTCCCCTAGAATGTGGCCCCCCCATGAGAGAGAGAGAGAGAGAAAGAGAGAGAGAGAGAAACATCATGGCTTTCAAACGAGCAAAGTGGCAGTTAGTCAAGGCCACACCCCCACCCTCCACCTTGCCCCCCCCCCACCCTCTCCTCCTCAAAAGCTACAGACTCAGAAATGGCTCGTCCTGAGGAAGCTCATTGTGGAACTGGCTCTAGTGGCTGTAATTCTGTACCAAGCCTGAATTTTGGGTAAGCGACTTCAGATACAGTATTAGGGGACCACTGAGGCCTATATAAAGCAGCATGCCATGGGACCTTTAAACTACCCAACTGACAAATGAACCCATGTAAATCCAAGTATTTGGAGGAAGCTCTGGACTTTCCTCCTATTGTTCACAGTAACTGCAGTACCACGTGTACAAAAACGTACCCATTTGTTTCCTCATGCCGGAGTTTGAGTTGGGGAGAGGCAGTGTTGTCCTGGACTAGGAGGTTGGGGGCCGTAGGGCGCGGCAGGAGTGGCAGCAGGCCTTGCTGTAGTACCAGTGGCTGCACAGATTCACCTTCAGCGCCAGAAGGCAGTTGGTGGAGGGACGATCCTGGCAGCTCTCATCTGGGACACAGTTTGCACATGCACATGTTCATGTTAGCTAGTTTAAAAACAGTTGAATGGTGCACAATTAATTGCAATTTTATCAAAATCGCAATTTGCAGGGGGGGGCGCAATATTTGTTAAAGGCAAACAATGTGTCAAACCATTCTGAATTAGGTATTGTGGTGCTGCAGAGATACCCCAGCCTAGAATTTGTATCCAAAGACTAAAGAATTTTTTTTTGTTTGGTAGAGATTCTCGCCAAAGATTAAACTATAATCACTTACATTTTTTTAATTTTAATATTTTTCAATGAAAATGAGAATAATGATACAAAAATGGTCATACCCTCCAATATCATGAATTATGTCGCTATTGCAATATCAGTTGCAATGGCCCTCATACTCGTGGCCATTCTCACTATGGGTCGTGCTAACTTTTCACTCGCAAAGAGATGAAAATGACTCAAGCAAAAGAAAACGTACACTACTGTTGGAATGTTATGAATCAGCTGTTATATTGCTGTTTTTCTTCTTTTTCCTAAATAATAACTATTTTAACAGGGATAAAAACATAATTCAGACACCAAATGTATTATGTGAAATAGTTTTGAACCCAAAGAAGAAGAACGATTGAGTGGGTGTTCTTCGGGCCCACTGCAGACTGTGATATGTCCGCAGAATGTGCAGCTGTGATGCAAAGCTTCTAGTTTCTTTTACCAATAACAGCTAATTTCTGCTATTCTTTTTCAACTGCTCTTAGTCTTCTTCTATCACTTCAATTCATTCAGTAGCTGATTGCAGAAGGATCTACTTTTGGGGAAAACTTTCCAGAAACCTGTGGCTAGAATAATCTGTTTTTGAGATTTTGTTAGATGACGGGTAGATCTTGTTTTCGTGAATGAAGAACAGTGTGTGTAAGCTTCTGGAGGCAGAGCGGCGTTCCCTGAGGTGTTACCTGGCGGCTCAGTGGGGCAGGGCTGCAGAGTGCAGGTCTGTTTAGCCACCGGTTTGGTGAGGGGGTCACAGCCTCGGACCAGCTCCCTGCTCTGGTAACACTTGACGTCCCGCATCCTCACACCCACACCACACGTTTTAGTGCACTGAGGACACAAGACCAGAAACACAGTTGTTATATACAGCTGAAGATCAAGGGGATTTGTCTTCGTGGTCTTACTGGTGCAGAGACGCCCACTCTGCAGAGCAGAGGTGAAGTGGACCTCACCTCAGACCAGGGGGTGGTGTACCATTTGAAGCACGGCCTCTCAAAGCATGTGTTTTCCTCCTCTGGCTTCTCGCTGCCTCCACACTCCTCATCATCGAAGGTCTGGAACTGTCCACCACTGATGCCCACACACAGGACGAGCCTTCGCTTCACGCCACGCCCGCAGGTTGTGTTACACTACAGACAAAAACAGAAAATTATTAGTCTCTATTTTAGACTTCATGACGTCCTCAAAATGCTTGCTTATGAAACAAACAGACCAAAACAGGCAATATTTTCAATTCACAATAATATAAAAAAGAGAAAAAGCAAGCAAGCATCCAAATCAAATAATTGACTGAGTGTTTCTGGTAAACTAATGAAAGGTTAAATCTTAATTCTGACTCTGTGACAAGGCCTCACCCTCTCCCAGTCTTGGCTCAGCCAGTGTGGAGCACAGTCTCTCTCCCCACAGGGATGGAAGGCCAGCGGCTTGTCCTCCGTAGAGCACTGGTTCTCAGGAACCACGCGACCCTCCGCAGCCTTACAGTACACGTGACGGACCGTCTTCCCCTGGCCGCACGACCCCGAGCACTGCGACAACAAGGCTCAAACTGGATGATTCATAATCAACAGTATGCATTCCTGTTCTCTTCACTGCCTCTTTTGTCTCAAACCTCAGGGTCAAACAAGTTGTGGTCGTCTCACATCATAAAGAAAAATGAGACATCATTTAAAATGAAATGACATGAAGTCACAACCCGCCACGTTACATCAGGTAAAATCATGTGCCTACACATGTTACCAGAGATGATTATTTACTGTAGTTGCTTCTAATGAAACCTCATGTTTTAATAATCACACAGTGGTACGACACACTACTGGGCAAGAGAAGTACTTTTTACAGAAGCATTTGTCCTAAGTATTATATATTTTACAAACATTTGACCCATATTTGAACTAACTTTGGTTCATCTACCTGCCAATAACGATGGTTTTAAAGTGAGACCAAAAGCTTGAAACAACCAGAAAACCTGTTTTTTGGAATTACTCCTATGTTATAAATAATGTTCATATGGTATTGTAAGACAAACGCATTTCCATTCACCTCCTTTAAATAGGGGTGAAGGCGGAAATCTCAGAGACAGATATCAAAAAAGAAAATGATAGATACAGATATAGATACAACAAAAAACTCTTTTCTTTCTTAAAATACACTTACAAGCGGTTTAAAATCAAACTGATGTGCACTTACAAGACAGACGCAACAACAAACACCTCTGCATAAAATAGTGATTTACTATAATGTTGGCACATCTGTACATAATAATATAAAAAACGAAGTACGTTAAAAAGCAAAAGGTACATGTGCACACAGTAATTTTCTAAATAATAATATAAACTTTACGGACCCAACATTAGCTGTTGCAATAATATTTTTACTTTGAGCAAAGAAAATTTAACACCATCAATGTTTGTGACTGGTTGGACTCCATGGTTGTAAATTAGACCTGCAGGTTTTCAGACTTTGAAAGGAACATCAGGAACTACATTTGTCTGTCCAACACAATAAAAACCATAAATTCACACTGTTGCACTGAAGTAGAAACAGCTGGAACAGGTAAAGCGGAACAACCCCATCAACATTTAAAAAATGTGGGAAAACATTTTAAAATATAAGGCAAGAAAATCAAAGTGAACTCAGACACAGGACTCAAATTGGCTTAACATGAAATGCCTGACTTCACTGTCTGCCACTTTGTTTTGTTTGGATACAAAGTGACTGTGTCAGTTGTCTATGTCTACATTGAGAGCAACAAGAGCAGCTACAGGTGATAAATTCCAAAACACGTAACATGGGTTGTTATACTGTACATGTTACTGTCTCTGTATGTTGTGTACACGGGGAGTAAAAACACTCACAGGCCCCCACTCTGACACAGTCCACTGGCGTTCGCAGGGCGGACCGGTGCAGTTTTTGAGATTTGGTGGTTTGGTCATCTGGTCACAGGGTCGGGTCTCATCAGAGCAGCGGACATCGCGGGTCACCTGGGCTTTGCTCCCACATTTAGCAGGACACTTGGATCACACAGAGACACATTTTTATAAGATAAGTACTGTCATGTCTAAAGGTGAAGCACTGGCAGATCACTGTTGGAAAGCCAGGTTTCTTTGGAAAACTGCCAGACTTTGCAGAGTACTGCTACTAGCGCTTGGAACTGCTCCAGTTTACCCTCATTTTGGAGTCAGGTTTAATCACTTTGTAAAGTGCTGCTTTTAAAGAGTCTGACATCTGCTGGAAAAGACCAGAAACAAAAATGATATTCATTTACCCCGTAATATATTTAATATTAATATGTATTGTTGCCTATAAAAGGGCTAGAAAACTAACTCTGCCGCTTAATTCAAGCCTTATAGCTGTTGATTCTGTGTTAATATGCCACGTGGTTTGAAGTTGATAAATTAATGTGGAAAAAACATAATACATGTTTATGACTTATATTTAGCTACAACACAAGTGACTCCTGATGTTTAGAATGTACCAAGAATGAGGTAGCAAATACTCAAGGACAGCTTTAATAAAGCACTGAGAACAGCTGATTGTATTTGGACGTATGGCTGTTTGAACAACGTGTTGTTCCAGAGAAAAGTTTAACATTTCTGATATCATTTTACTCTTCACTTTTTTAAAAACCCCTTTGGGTTTTACATATAGGTTTTTATGTTGTTTTCTGGTAAGTGTGTCTGGAGAATCCATCAGTTTTCAAAAATGAAATCAAACAATAATCCAATTAAAATGAAATACAAACCCAAACGCCAAAACAAAAAGTACAGAGTCGCAAAGCATTATCAGCTGTAAACAGGCAAAGACAGAGTAGGCTACTGTAAAGCCGCAAAACACACTTCTCTCTTTGTTTACTTGTTCCTCATGTTTTAAACGTGTTCTCAGAGGGGTAAATCATTACAGACGTCTCGTACCTCGGCCCACTCTGCCACCTCCCACTGTGGGCCACAGGCGGGGCTCTTGCAGGGTCTTCTCTCGACGGGTCTCTCCAGGTCGGCCATGGTGCAGACGTCGCTGTAGACCGAGCTGTCCAGGCCCGGCGAGAGCATCTTCCAGCAGCGAACTTGGCGAAACTGGAAACCCTCCCCGCAGGTTCTGGAGCATTCGCTCCAGCTGCTCGCCTCCCATCTGAAACACCACATTAGTCCCATCTCATCATGGGTCTGTACAGGTAACAGTATATATCCTGCTCAATGTTTGAATCATTTCAGGCTCATTGAAATGTTTCTTTTTTTAAATCGTACCTGGGCTGACATTCTCTCCCAATACAGAAGTCATGGACCGGCTCCGGTCTGGTCAGAGCATCACAATACATATCGTGCACCTCAACGCCGTCGTAACGAATACATGTGACGAAGGACTTTGACACTCCTGTATCAGGAGCAAGAATCAATAAGCTGAAGGAAGCAAGGCTTGCCTTGCTTATTGCCTTCTGCTTATTGATTATATTATATAGCACATTTTAAATACAACCGACCAAAATGCAAAAAAGAAAGAAGGGTTTTTACTATCAAAGAAGTTAAGAAGAGCCATTCACAAAAGGGTCCCAGTGGGCACACAAGCAAAACAACACAAACCAAATATTCAACCGGCAGCAGCAAAAAGTAACATTTTGAGGTTACATTTGATGGCTAGCATATATGTACAAAGGTTGTTTTATTATAAAGCACATATCAGTACTAAACAGTGTTTAAAAATACTTATATTTATTGATATTAATTGGAATGCAGTCAGTGTTATTCTGTCTGCTGTGAAGAAGGCCTGTTGGGCCTCACACATGATACCTCAATCAAGTGTCCCATGGTGTAAATGCACAGAAAGATGCATCAAGTGTGCACTTCACCAAACCAGTGTTAAAGCCTTAATTGTTACTGCAACCATCAGAAATTGTAAGAGTGAATATATGTGCGTGTGTGTGTGTGTGTGTGTGTGTGTGTGTGTGTGTGTGTGTGTGTGCGTCTATACACATGTGCATGTGCATGTGCATGTGTGTTTGCATGTACCTATAGAGCAAGTCATGCTGCATGGCTCCTGAGAGGAAAGTTTCCAGCGGTACATGTCAGCTGCACTCAGCTTCAGGTTCTTCTGGTAGATCCTTTGATTCCCTCTGTCACCCCCCCACCACACACACACACACACACACACACACACACACGTAAGGAAAGTAAAAACATAAGCAGTAGTTATGGCAGCATTTATCCTTATGTCAAGTATTTAAGAGTGGAACATACTGTGCATTCAAATGCCGAATAGAGAAGTTATACAGGTTATGTAGAACCAGTGAAATAAACTATGGCTGCAGTAAATCCGAGCTGATTACAGCCACTGTCTCGCACAAAGGAGCACGATTTAAAAATATTTGAAAAGATATATTTTCAGTGAGATAATCTTTAAAGGACATTTAAGGATACTAGAGCCTGAAACACTCACACACTAAGATTGACCACAGTGTGACAGCTGATTCACAGCCTGCAAACCAGCAGACCCACTTTGTTTTTTCATCACATCACATTAAAGTCATGTGCACATTCTTGTCATAACACTGGTTGCTCCCTCCGCCTCTGCCAGACGTTTATTTGAAAATCACTTTGAGTTATTCCTCGCCGGCATCCCTCCATGTAAGCCAGACTGATTCTTGCACATTGTTTTCTCCCTAGAGGTGACTACAGTCGTACAGCACACTTTACCTCTTTGCATCACATTTTTCCCTTTTTCTGCAAATAACTTGAATTATTAGATTCTAAGTGTGTACTCCCCTCCTCCTCCCCCCTCCTCCCCTCTGTGCTCCTCTGCTCTGCTCATTTCCTCTCCTCTCTGTCTCTCAGAGGAAAGGGCGTGTCGGCCCCATGTTTTATAGCTGCTGGCTGCAGAATTGGTGAAGCCGTGTTTGGACACAGAGGAGAGAAGCCAACATGAATTACAAATATGATGAATGGAAAACCTGCCAGGTCTACCGGTCTGTCTTACTGTCTGTACAATATTTCTACAGTACCTGTCAACCTGCTTTATTGTCTGTCTGTCCATCTCCCTGCATGTCTAGCCTAACTGCCCTACAGTCTGTATGTATACCTGAACTGTCTATTGGTCTGTGTGTCTGTCTACTTAACTCCCTGCATGTCTAGCCTAACTGCCCTACAGTCTGTATGTATACCTGAACTGTCTATTGGTCTGTCCGTCTGTCTGTCTACTTAACTCCCTGCATGTCTAACCTAACTGCCATACATATACCTGAACTCTTTCTGTCCAAGTGATTTATAGTCCACCTGTCTATCTACCTGCCTAAAGTATCTCTCTGTCTACCTGGTTTTCCACTTGCTTATCCTGTGCTGTCTGTCTTACTGTCTCACTTATCCTTTGCTTGCCTTCCTTACTACTTGTTCTGCTTTCTGTCTGGGTTACCACCTGTCTGTCTACTTCCTGTCTGATTCTTTGTCCCCTACAGTAGCTTGCGCCACTGTCTTGCCGTATTCTTGCTTTTCTGTCTTGCTGTCTGTCTCTCCACCACTCCCTCTGGCTACATCTCTCTGAGGATATCTTCAGAGGAAAACCAGTGTTCCCCGGGCCCAGATTGCTTCTCGTTCAGCCTGCAGCATATTTTTCCCTCAGCCCGCGGCAGACCCGAGGGCTCGACAGTGTCTGAACATTCAGGTGACCCAAACCTGAACACATTCAGTCAGGACTGAATCCAGAAGAAAGGGAATGGCTTTCTGTGAGTGGACCTCTGCTGCGGATCATCTTAAAACTCATTTGAGATTCAATGTACTTGATGCTCTTTTTACCTGTGTTCTGTTGGATTACCTGGTTCTGTTGGAGCGGCTGGAGGTCCTCCCAGCGTTCTGCACTGTTTTGTTCTGGAAGGAACTGTCTCCGCTGTCGTTGCGTTTGCGACCCAGAGTAAACTCCAGCGTCTCGTTGATACCCATCAGCCCGTCTTGCTCCAGGCTGCTCAGGTCCGCCTCCACTGGTCCCACCTCTGACGGGAACAAACTGTCTTCCTCGGTCAGCAGCTGATTGGTTGAGATGTTGATGAGCAGCTCATCGGAGCCAATTCGGCCATCCAGCAAGACCCTCCAAATGAGATTTGGGGAGTCTGGTCCTGTATCCAAGGGCCCACCAGCAGAGGCAGGGTTGGCAGTGCTGCCTGCATGGCTGCTGTTTCCTTCTGATGGATCAAAGTGGAAAGGAAAATTCAGCTTTGTTTGGAGACCAAACTGATATCTCATTCAATTAATCTGAGACGGAGCTTTTGGTCATGTTGCACTTGAGAATGTTATTTATTTAGCTCAGATTGGAAGACTTTGCAGCTGTTTTCATATTGTTTCTTCTAAAGTTTCACACCTGTGCATCAAAGAGATGGGAATTTAAAATGACAATATTTTATAGAAGATTCTAAAAAACAGCGAGTGAATGAAAAATAACAAAAAAGGGAAAAAAACAAGAAAGGATGGCAAGAGGACAAAGTCAGTGCTGACTTTATCTGGTCTGTAATATGACGTCAGCCTGTGTAGCCTGTGTATGGCGAGTATTTCAACCACCCTCCATCTCGTCTCACCGGCGCCCAAAGCGTTGGTATAATGGCCTCAGCAGTCAGCTGAGAGCCCACAGGAAGGCCATTACCGCTCATGTTTGTGATGCAGCCATTTTTAAAAGGAAAAAAACACACCAAGAAACTCTGAATTTTTCATCTGCCGCTGATCCTCTCTATGTATCTGTACCATAAATAATGCAGAGCTCCAAAGGGCTACCTCTCTCTCTCTCTCACACACACACACACACACACACACTAATAAGAGAGCAAGATAGAGGATTGGCTTTAAAATCTGACCTTTTTTTGTGTCATCTGCCAAAAAAAAACACCTCACACTAAAGCCCATCCAATATATCAGCATGGAGGATATTATCCTATCCCAGATATTTTGGCCTTTCATGCTTAGATTTTAGCGTGGTAGGCATCAATCATTTAAGCCTCTAACCTGAAAACTTTTATTTGCAGTGGTGGAATGTGAGTCTCGTGTGGATGTAGTACTTTTACTTACAGTAAGTAAAGGATCTGAATTCTTCCTCCATCCCTGGGGATTTGCCCGTTTTCCATGGTGATTGGTGGGTGCCTGAATTTTTGTATACTCATACAACACACACACAGATCTAAGGTGTTATATTACTCCTTACCTGTAAATTTTGGGGCAGCTGCTCCGTCCTGGTCGCAGTCGATGGCCGCTGTCTCCTCGTACACCTCGTTGGTCTCTTGGCCTTTCTGGCCGTCAGCATCTCCCGGTTCCAACTGGCTTTCAGGGGCCGCCTGGTCAAAAATACTGCTGTTAGGGGCCATCGGCCCCCCTACCTCCACAGAAACCTCTCCGGCTGAGGTGTCTGACCCGGTGTAGACGGGAGGAGGTGGGACGGGTGGCAGGGAGTCTCGGAGGACGGTGTATTCGTATGTGATGTACGGTGTGCGACCGTTCTGGTTCCACACCTGAGTGACGAGAAGGAAGTGCTTCAAATCAAGGTTGGGTTAATTTACACAGGTTTCAGACCAGTAACAAGAAGAGTCAATAACAAAACTGGGACCAAAGTGCCTCAAACTGATTTTACATTAAGACCTTTGCACACTAGATCTGTTATTTTTGTCTATTGTATTTAAAACTATTATATCTATTTTCAGAACTGCCTTTAAAATGTTCTTAAAACAAAAGGTTATTTAAAAAAATATTCTTTATATTCATTAATGACCTTGATGTAGGAGAGATGTGAGCATATATTATTAAGATTATGTTTCCCCAGGATAATGTGCAGTGCAAATGTAGACCATGGCAGGATGTATTGTAAGGTTGTTGTATTGGACTGCATTGGACTTGGCTTGACTGGCCATTGATACACTATCAGCTCTACTGTATGTGAGTCTGCCACAGTTTTACAACTCACTAGATTTAAGATTATAATTCAATGGGAGAATATGCAGCTCTTTAAAGAAAGGTTGTTACATGGTGTGCATCCTGGCTTATAGGACTGAAGACAAAAACTCTTTAGCAGAGAATAACCAGCACAACCACAGTGACCAGGTAGATTTCTGTGATCCAACATCCTGTAGAGAGATCTGTCAAACCCAGCCTGTGACATAGACTCTGTTTGGTATGTATGGCTGCTGTCAGAATACAATCAACCTGAGACACAGACTTGCCATTACACCTGCATTGCATATACATCTCTAAATTTACTAATTTAAAAAGGAGACAATACACACATTTTGGGCATTTCTCATTTTCTAGAGGCTGAGCTGCTACACCATCACTGACCGATTTAATCACACATCAACATC
Organism: Etheostoma perlongum; assembly: GCA_026937815.1. Lineage (NCBI taxonomy): Eukaryota > Metazoa > Chordata > Actinopteri > Perciformes > Percidae > Etheostoma > Etheostoma perlongum. The sequence goes on along the minus strand of CM049375.1, from coordinate 5,745,035 downwards.
TTGTCGTATTCTTAATAGACTTGCTCAATTTGTTTGCTCAAGGGTTGGTGGTCTTCACGGCTACCTCCTGAGTCAGCTGTCGTAATCAGAGTGACCTTTATTAAGTTCAAGAGATCAGAACAGGAGCCTAAAGCTTACATTCTTGGACTTCTTATTTTACAATTAGCTAACAAAAAAATGCAGAGGCCAAAGCAACAAACATCAGTTTGTTTCTTTAATTTAAAAGCTTTAGGAGAACCTAAGTTGAATATTACAGTAAAATGAGGAGGTTCTTTGTGCTGTTCATACATGCACATTTTACTTTGGGGTAAGCAAAGTAAAATGTTCCCAGGCAGGCAGGTGCAGGTTAATGGTCAGACTCTTGGTGTACATGAGTTACTCTAGCAACAAAAAGACTTTCTGCATCATCAACTGGCCTTGAAAGGTACTTCTACCAATGCAGCAGAACCACAGATATATTTTTTTTTCCATGTATTATTCTTCCTTGTCAAAACCTGATGCCTACATTACCCACAATGCCATGTAATTGAGGGCCACCAGTTTAGTCAGATATCGGGGTGTGTTATATTTTATTATGCTTGTAGCAGCCTTTAGCCTTTCTAACTCCACAGCAAGATTTTTTTTACTTTTTTTACTTCCCTTGAGGACATTTATCAGACTTCAGCTCCCTCTGGAGACACTATATACTTTAGAATAATAAAAATAATAGTTACAAAATATCTTAACAGGAGAAATAAAAGCACACACAAATCAATCCACATACATATTGTGTACTACTTTTTGACAAACACAGTAGTACTCCACCAGAGAGTTCCATTTTAAGGAAACAAGCTGAAAATAAAAACATGAAATAAGTATAAACACCTACACCGGTACAGGCCTTTATAGTCACCAATTCACCGTACATATAAAACATTTTGAGACTAAAGTGTCCTCTGCACATGAAACCACTACAGTTTGTCAGGGTGAAGATACAGTGCAAGCTCCCAGAAGCATATTGATGCACCAAATGTATATTCCTGCCAAATTAAACTTTTTTTCTTTTACAGTTTTTAAATACCTTTTTTTGGCATTCTTCTTTCATTAGAAAACACAGGAGACAACAAGGAGAGAGAGAAAGGGGTTGGATATGCAGCGAAGGTCACTAGCCAGAATCAAACCGGTAACGTTACTGTGGTCACTACATGTATGATGACATAACATGCACGCCCTCTATCGAACAGTTAGCTCAAGATTCAGGATTACTTTATGTGTCCCAAGGGGAAATTTGTACTGAATATAAAAGTCTGCCACATGAAATACATACAATTATTGTAAAGTAACAGACGCAAGAGGTGAATTCAAATATTCCCTTCATCTCTCCCCCTGCTTATGTCATGAGTTTAGGAGATTCACTGATAGAGAGATGGAATCATTGTTATCATTGTTGTAACTCTATAGTATCTGATGGATGGGAGCAGCTAATATTCTGAATACAAGACATTGGAGGAGTATGTAATAATTTCCTTAACCTATTTAACTACAGTCTTCTAAAAGAGCATTTTGAGGAAAGCTTAATGATAAAGAAGCAACAGGTGAGTGTGGAGAAAGAGTTCAAGTGAGAGAGGTAGATGGAGGAAGGTTAGGTGTACCAGAATATTGATGGCCTGGTCGATGGGGCCTTTGGCGACAATGTACTCGATCCCTGTCTCATAAACATCCATGGGCCGGCGGTACTTGAAGACGGCACCTGCTGCGTGAAAGTTCTGCGGAGTGTCCACCTTGTAGGCACCATTAAAGAAGAAGTTGCCCGCCTGGTCGGTCACAGCTGGGGGAAGGAGATAAGTAGAAACCTCTGAGAGGTAAAAACACTCTGAAACAGGCTGTAGAAAGTCCTCCATCTTTTCCTTCAAATTAAACAACAAACTGTTCATTGTTGCACACTTGTCTTTTGTGAGTGTGTGTGGAATCAAGGAAATAGTTACGTGTGTGTGTGTGTGTCAGGAGCAGAAAATGAGGGAGTACCTACCTAGAACATCGGCCGACTTCTTCCTCTCAATGATCTGGATGTCCCATGATCCTTCAGGGATTTGAGTGATAAAAGAGTAGCCTTGATGACAGGAAAGCAAATATAAAAGTAATCAGGGTCACCTCATGCTTTTTTTATATTTTGACTTCCTGTTTTTATTTTAAGGTTGTTTATTTATCCAAAAAACCTGTTCTGACCAATCCTGATGACTTTAATACTTTTCATTTCTCACTAAATGTTTGTGCATATACAGTATATTAGAGATGAATCAAGTCCTACATAATAAAATAGTCAAATTAACCCAAAAGCTCACCCAGGGTTGTGGCCCCACGGCGGAAGTTTCCGGTGACTCTGCTGCAGCTGCTGCCGTCCCCCTGACAGACTCCACACTTATCCAAGGTGTTCGAGGAAAACAGTACTCCGTCACATCCGATTGGCTGAGCAGCAGAGCGGGAAATGGAAGTAGAGAGTACAAAATAAAACAAAATCTCCTATAAATCCTGACTAAGTTATCAGTGATAATTTGGTAATGATATAGAAGCAACCAAATCATTTCTGTTATGGTTTCTGTTGGTTTTGTTTCCTGTTATTATTGTGTGTTTGTTCTTTTTCCTGTTTTACTCCGTGTGTCCTCCCTTGTACTCTAATTGTACTTCCTGTCTTGTGTCTGTTCTGTTTCCTGTTTTATTTTGATTGTCTGTTTTTCTGTCTAGTCTTGTCTGGTTTTACTACCTGCCTTGTGTTTTCCAGCCTTTGTGATTGTAATCCCCGCCCTGATGCGTTTCACCTGTTGTATCACTTGTTACTTAACTGTCACAACTTTCTAGTTTTCCTTCTTTTGGAAGGGGAGCCAAAAAGATTAAGTGACACACTTTTAAAGGGTAGAATATTTATGAAAAGTCACAAAAAAGAGCAGTGTGCATATAGACTATTTAATTTTGAAATCTCAATGCGCTGAGAAAACCTGAGCTCAACTTGCCTACTGCCAACTTGCTCTTTCTGGATGAACTTTTAGACTAACTGTAACTTTTTGAATTCAAGACTATATTTTAAAAACTATATTTTGAAACTTTACACTTCATTGCCTGGCACTGTTGGTCCAACGTATTGTTTATTGGCTTATTGTTGGTCATACAGACTTGATGTTGTGCTTTCAGTGGTGCTGAAAACTCAAAGCAGAGTGAAACTGTTTGAGGTACAAAGTAAAGAAGCTGGACTCACCTCACACTTACCGTCCACACAGACGCCGCGGTAACTGCTGTACTTGCAGGAAGTACCGTCTCGTGCCATCACCATCAGCTGCCTCTGGCCATCGGTTGTGGTGCAGTGCAGGTCGCAGGGGTTACTGGAGATGTGAACGTAGTCGTCTGGAGAGGAAAGCACGCCAAAGGTCACTGTCTTATAACCAATAAAATGAACACAATCTGTACTTTACATACATATTCTTAATCACTGCTGTTAGAAACATGTCTCTTTAGCTGCTAGGTGTTCCACTTTTTTCACCAGCTAGTTGCTAACTCTCTGCTGTTTGGTGCTGGGCAGGTACAGTAGTAGTGTACAGTGGGTTTATCAGACCTGGTTTTCTGAAAACACCTCCTGCAGCTGCTGGAAACAAAAGATGCTGTGAAACCAAGACCATAAGCCAAAATAGGGGTTACAACAGTTGAGAATTCTCGGTTTTGATTAGTGGAGATTGAGAAGTCTGTCAAACTCCAGTCTCCCCCGATTCTCACATTCCCCACAAATGTCTTTCTTGCCCTTTTGCCATTTTCTCTCTAAGTTGTGAGATATCTTGCTCAGTCAGCCTTTTGTTTTAATAATTACATAATAAAGCCAACAATGTGAATACATAAACCAACTTTGATATTAAAGAAACAAGTTTTTAAAACCAGACAATGTATTAACAGTTACAGTTTTATGAAGTTATATAAAGGATGCTACAGTTTTGGATGCATGGCAAGATGATGTTAAGCAGCTCAGATGGCAAAGTCCTTAGTCTGCGCTGTCAAATGGGGTAAAGAGAGGTTGTCAAGGTGTTTAATGGGTGTTAATACCAGGATACAGAGGTTTCCACTGGTAGTTCCTCCCATTGTAAAGCTGTGAGTTGAAGGACCAGCACTGCTCCTCTCTGAAACTCCTCCCAGTGGCAGGACATTCCTGCAGTGCAAAGACAGCACAGGCCATTTAAAAGAGGTCTGCTTCACACTTGTTAAGACTCAGTTTTACAATATGTAACACAAATAAATTCTTCTTAAGCGTTTATTTGTGCAGGGATGGTTTTCTGATCGCTCTGAGCCCCACCCGGCTTCACTTTCAAATAGCTACACACAGTCACGCCTGGAGGCCGCCCGCCACAACCACAGTCCTTTGATGTCAGTCATTCAGAAGGGCCGTGCTTGTTTTAATAAAGATGTGAAATAACGAAGATGAGAAATTAACTGACTCACTTTAGTGTTGCAGAGATGATATTTCTTAGCCGTTCCTGTGCAGGTCATGTTGTCTTTCCCTGCAGCAACTTTCATTCTTTGGACAGAAAAAAAACATTTGGAGAAGTAACACCATATATATATTTATATATATAAAGATTGGACATAAACCATAATGAAAAAAATATGGGGTTGATGTGTGTTATGATCTGTCACATGAGATAAAATTAATATAATCCACAATATGACTGGCAACACAGATGTTTCTACAGGTTTCCCCAAGTCACATTTAAGACTTTTAAGACCTTTTTAAGACCATTATGAATGAAGTGTAATAACTACGTACATCCCGACATAAAAAAGTCAGATGTCAGAGTCCTGAAACATTTAAACAATTTCCGGATTTCTTCATTGGCATTGTAGGACTGGTGTCTAGATTGGCTGCAATATAAAGTTGCATGTTGGACTCATTTGTATTCGAGAAACAGCGATTTATATCTGGACTAGCGACAGAACTACAACACCACAGAATACAAAAAAAACCACTAAGGCTTTTTAAAGCCTAAAATTTGGATTTTTAAATGTTTTTATACTTTAACACACTTTAAAATACGTGGCTGTCAAGTACCAAGACAACATCACCTTATATTCCTTCTATTGTATGTGCAGACTGACTGACCGCTGTTTGAGGCAATGTCTCTCCTGTGACATCACTCCCCCTCCACAGGCACGAGTGCAGGCTGTCCACTTGGCCCACTCCCCCACCAGTACGTGGTCACCTCCAGCTCCTCCTCCAGACTGTTGGACGCCACGCCATCCTCCTGAAAACACACACACAAATACAGTAAGATACACAAACAGTGGTAACTTGTTGTAGTAGTAGCATTATTAGTAATCACAATTAAGAGCTGTGGCGAAGCAGCTATTTGTGGGTACATCTGAAACTGCAAACATTTTCAGACGAAGCAAAACATTTTCACTTTACATAGTGAATTTAAGGCAGATGGTGTTCAGTGAATTTAAGTCAGATGATGTTTACTGTTCTATTAATTTCTTTTTAAAGATGGCTTTTTGGACTTTTCCACCTTTATTTGATAGGACAGCTAGGTGAAAGAGAAGGGGAAGACATGCGGGAAACAGTCACAGGTCAGATTTGAACCCTGGACCTCTGCGTCAAGGCATAAGCTTCTCAATATGTGTGTGCCTGCTCTACCCACTGAGCCAACCCGGCCACATTATTAATTTCTTTTTCTATAGCTGTGCACTTTCAATTGCAGTTTTGTGAGACGGGGATAGTTAAATAACAAGTAATTTACAGTTTGAGTAATGGCCCGCTGCTTACCAAGTTCATTTGGCCAATACACCCCCAGGGACTCAATAATGAATCCATCCAAAAGTGGCCGCACGACCATAACCACAACTCAACCCAAACTCTCTGAGGCCTGGTTTTACATGAGCCACAACTGAACATTTCTAAGACCAGGGCTGTTTCCCTCAAAGCCGATTACAATTGAATTGTTGCATTTGGGCCATAGTTGGTCCAGAATTTTATATCCTGCACTGAACCATTCAGCCCCTTATTATCTTAATGTTAAGCTGCCACACTATTTTATATTTGTTTCTGTGTTTATTTCATATTAATGTTTAATATGTTTATGTATGCACCATCTACCAAGGGAAATTCCTCCAAGTGTTACTTACTTGGCAATAAATCCTTTTTTTCTGATTATAAAACGTATGCATGTGGCTAGTTATTTTTAGTTTTTTACCTTTTTTATCTGAGAAAACTTTCATATGGGCCACAACTTTAGTTACTACAAGGTTACAAACACTCTGGTTTTGCTACTTTTACCTAAGTAAAACTGAATATGTTTTCTACTATGAGTTACCATTGAGTAATGAGAATGTACTACGTGTTGTGGTAATATTTGTAACAGCAGTCTAAAATATGTTGTAGTATAAGTTGTGGTAGTGTTAGTGGCAAACAGCAGTCACAATATTGTACATTTTACTCTGGTTCCACTGTGTAAAACTGCGTTACAGATGATCTGACGGTCAGAACAGAGTGTGTCAGAACCAAATAGATTCACAGTAGATGAGCATCACAGTGTTTTGTTCTGGGGCTCTAACGTGTGAAGACGCTCAGCATTTCACACATTCCTGATGTGCAGGAGTAGCATTAAGTCAGGCCGATGGCTGCGTCCCTTCATTCAGACAGATTCATTAGAGGGACTGCTGGAATGTGCACTGAGCTCCTTGTAAAGGTGTGAGACAGACCAGCTGGGATAGAGGCCGAGAGACATTGGAAATACCAGACAGAGAGCGTAAGTGAGAGCAAGAGACAGGGAGCGAGAGATGGGTACACAGAGAGAGAGACAGGAAATAGTGAGGGTAGAAAGAGAGAAGAGAAGTCACTGATTGGTTGAAGATCAGTTTGACAGCAGCTCATCATAGTGCTCGGATTACTTTTTAAAGTTAGTACTTACCCTTTGCATGTTGTTTCTTTCTACAGTTTTATTTTAGCTGGACTTAAAAAATGTTTTATTTGATTTTTCTTTATCATAATTTTGATCTATTTTGTCACATTACAACAGTTGACTTTGTGCTTAAACTCATTCAACATGATGGTATTAACATGTCTGTTATAAACAAAAGGTCGTCCTGAGAATGCAGCTGTACTTTGACGTTTATGGTGAAAGTATGATGGAAGCAGCCTCACAATTTCCCTCTACATAAAACACATTTCCATGAAGTAACAGGACTGTACCTAAGAAATACGTAAGAAATACATGAAGATATTGCACAGTCAGGAAGACTCTTCTTTCCATGCTTAGGCCTGTACTTTTATTTCTCATGCACCCTGCCATTCACTCCTCTTAATCATGCCTAGTATTTCCTTGAGGGGCTGTCAATCATGATATCAGCTGGTCACATCAGCTTATCTCATCTATCCATCAGCACTGCAAAACATCCTACATCATTAGCGTATCATCCTGCTAATGCCTCTGTTTAAGATTGATTCTCTCTATGCCTTTAGTACATGTATGCTGCTGTTATGCGTTCAGTACATTCACGGCTGTTATGCTATTTAAATCTGTTCTCCTCTATGTTGCCGTCAGCTGTAATTTCAGTGCAAATCTTTACAAATGGCAAAGCGCCCCTCCACATCACTGCCCAGTCTAGCAGCTTCATCCGCCTCATCAGAATCATCACCCACCACCACCAGTGTCTGGACTCAATGGGGGGATTTATCTCGCTGCTGCCCAGGTTACAAATCTCCTTGTAGAGTCTAAGTTCCAAAGAATTTCACCCAAGACTCAATCATCACATATCATCTGTTATAATAAAGATTCATTTTACTTCATTCACTTGTCTCTTCTGGTTAAACCGTAAAAGTGTAACATTTAGCACCCTGCACATCATGCAGACAACATGCCCTTGGTGATTTAACAGTCTACTGTATGTACACTTGAAAATCAACGACTTTTGGCTTCCTGTAAGTAACCAATACAATGCTAACTAAACTGCAAATACAGAAAACTAACATATTTCCCAGAATCTGAGAATACTTCTGCAGCTCAGTCTGTCGGGTGTCATCACAATCCAATCAAAAGTGACCGAGATGACCGAGGTTTTTTTAAATGCTGGAAACCCTGCTAAAAATAGGCAATGTTACGTAAATAGGCGAGTATGCCCTTATTTTCTTTTTTTCCTGGTGTGTCAGGATCAACATGAAAAACGTGCAGGAAAACAGGATTAGTAAACACTAAGCAGCATGGAGGCCAGTGTTAATGTTACGGTGGTTTCCTTCTTTTTTATATCTTATTTAGTCTCTCTTTCAAACTCAGTGCAGACTAATTTAGAATGGAATTTCTGGCTGAGATGACAAAGAGTCACAGCATCACGTCGAAAAATGGGTGAAAATGAGCGTATCTATCCGGGGTGTCATGTTTCCATCACTGTTGATCAGACCTGGAACAGATAAATACCCATGACTACTGCAGAGTAATTTGACCCGGAAATGAATGCAGATTGTAACCTATCCCGCTAAAGACAAAATCCAGTTGTTAGTGTGTGCTATTGGGTCTGTTGTCTAGTGGGAAACGGGCTTTTGTATATAATAATCATTTTAAGTCTAATATTAAGCCTAATAAGTCTTTCAGTCCCCAACACAAGGCTGTGGAGGACTAAAGCACTGTAAGTCATCATCAGTGGGTTTGACTGTGTGTACCTGTGTGTTGTGCACCTGCAGGCCCCTGGTGGACAGGTTCCCCACAGACACCGCCAGCGTCAGGAAGCCCAGCAGAACCACGCCCGTCTCCCCGCACTGTTCCCACGACCACACCCTCATCCTGTTTAATCAGTGAGACAGAAAAAAAAAAAAAGTTTAATATGTCAACCAAAAAGAAACATCTGGTGTTGAAGTGACCGTCATTGGAGCAGCAGCTTGGTGCAAGAAACTCTCACTAGTTCCTCCAGGCACTGACCTTTGTGTAGAAAATATATTGTCATTCAATTTCTGACATAAAAGATAAGCAAAACATCTCTACTGTTTTAGGAAAACCTACTATAACCCAGATTTCTAATGATCACAGTAACAAAATACTAGGACCCTTGATTCTTGTTAAATGAAATGTTCCACTGTAATGTTCTGCCTAAATCTGCCTAGTGTGCTGTTTCTGACAGACAATCTGAATCTGAAAAGACAATCAACTGCCAGAAATCAGAAATCTCTCAATCAGTCAACACTCATCAACATCATACATGAGACAGTTTTGACCAAACACAAAACAGCCGACGTTGTTGTTTCTAGATGGAAGCATCCAGTGATCTGGTCTTTAACAAAGGCTGAAGGTATTAAAGGGAAATATTATGACCCCTAATAAGTTCTCAGTGCCTTAAAAACCCATGTCCAGGCACTTATGGGAATTGTGGATGAAAGCATATTGCCTAGACTTAGGCATTTTTTTCATGTCTTTTCCCTCTCCAAATTGAGGCTTCTCAGCTTCCAAAACCACAAAAGGGCCTCAAGTTGGGTTTTTGTTTTTACGCCACGAGAACACATTTGTGGTCGTAATATTTCCTTTCTGACTCTCCAGTGAAATCCCTTGCCACCAAGAACATCTGTGCTTGTTTAAGAGGGGATACCTGAAGTGCTGCTGTCTTTTACCTTTGCACAGACAGAAGAGTGTCTGACAGTAAATCAAACCAGTGTTAATCCAAGATACAAGAGACAAAACAGCAGAAAGTGAACACACCCAACACTTAATGAGGAGCAGAAAGCTGCAACTGCAGAAGTTTCTGTAACTCACAGATTTTACAATACAAATGTACATGTTGGTGCCCTGATGAAAATATTTTAACTAATAAATTGAATTATGAAAAAGATCCTTAGACTTCACATTTGACATGACAATTCAAAAACATTAACAACCACAACGTGCAATTTTGAATGTCGCACATTACACTTATTTGCAAGAGTAAAATGGTTCGACAAGGTTTGTCAGCAGAATGATGAAAAAACTACTGGCCCAATTTTCGTGAAACTTGCTGGGATGACGACATTTGCATATCATAGAAAACTGGACTATTGGCTTTGGCAGATGTCTACGTCCTCCAAGTGCCTTTATACTTTGTTTGTTTGATTGTTCCAGAAGCCTCAAAATAATGTGTCTCCCTTCAGGGATTCTTCCTATGTCTAACACCGTCCTAAATACACTTACATTAACAGAGTAAAGCTTCTGCCTGACTGAAATTATTGCCTTAATTGCATTAGAGTTGTACAGTACAGTAAGTGCATATAAAGCTGGCAGCTGAAAGATGTCCTGGATTAAAGCATCAGGTGAACTCGGCTTCAGATGCAACCCAGTCAGGCTTACAAAAACGTCAGAGAAACACCAGCGAAATGGCAGGTGAAGGGCATTTTCTGAGACAATGGCCGCTCACGCCAAAGCCGGCGTGCCGGCTGCAGGTATTTCAATGTGCTGGCAGTCTGTGGCAGGCTGGTGCTGGCAGGTGGATGGTGACACAGAGAGATTGTTGAAAGGCCACAGGTGTTGGAGACGGGGAGTTGGACAGCGGAGGGGCGCGTATAAAAGTAAAACAAGCCCCAATGTGCTGGAAAGTCGAAGGTAAGTTTCCTAGGATTTTACACAGGTAGGCCTTTGTTTGGCTCTTCAGACTATAAGGAAATGTAGATGTCTGTATGTAAAGGCTAACATGACCAGGCACAGACACACAGGAAAAGGAGTGTACTTGAGCAGCTCTGTAGTTGTATATACAAGGCTAATGACTCAATGAAGCCTTTGATTTGTTAGACTTTGTTAAATACTTAACCAAAAACCTAAGTTTAGGCTATAAAACACCCGCCGCAGACTGCAGAATTTTCTACATCATAATCCAATTTTCTTTACTTGATTTGTAGGATCAGTATGAAACAAAAACATAACTATGTTACATTTATAAATATACTATTTACTATCAGGAAAAAGAGCCAATGTGCCATTTCACACAACAAAAGTACATGTGGAGTACCTATGGTAAACAGCTTACTCTGCTAAGCGACAAATAGAATAGGTGTATCATATTTTGGCAAACATGAATAGTAGTGTTTGGAACATACAAATAGATAGTGGAGAAGTTAGTTATGCTTCAGGGGTAATTTTGAGTAGGTCTTTCTACAGGTGAAAAGTATTTTATACAAACAAAAGTCATTTTTTTCAGTGAAGAATTTCAAAACTACTGAATTATAATGAAAAACATCCTAAAAGCATCCTCATGAAGTACTTTTAACACTTCTGTTTTTGAGCTTTTATACTGGTTTTGAAAAAGAGCCTAAAGAGGATCATAATACTTAAGGGATTTAAACTTAATATATACTATAGATGAACACACATTTTGATGATTCATGAGGAATGTGGGCTTTAAACAGACACAGTAATGTGCATACAAATGCATACTTACACACTAACAGAAAATACAAACATATACCTACATGCTGTAAGTGTATTCATACTGTAGACACACTGCACTGACAAACGTACACTTCACTGTCGAATGGATATTCTTTCATTTTGCCTGAAAATAAAATCATGAAATTAGGTCTTTGTATTGCAATTTTGTTGAAATAAAAAACACAAAACAATTTAAATATTCAACCTTTTCAATGTATGAATCAGCAAAAGTTGCAATAATACATATACAGCACTTACTAACACACGCACGCACATGCACACACACACACACACACACACACACACACACACACACACACACAGCTTCTAGGAAATGGTTCATAGTACATCCCGTGTCCTCAGGTCCAGTTAGGGAACCTAGTTAAAATAAGCAAACAGCTTGTCTCGCCCTGTTTGCAGTCTGGCTTTCTCTGGCATTAAATATTGGTGACAGGTGTCTTAAAGCAGGCGCAGCAGCACCTGGACTTCATTATCCAACCAGACACAGCTGGAGCCCGGCCAGCTGCCAAAAACACACACACACACACAGACAAACAGACACACTGACACACACACAGAGGAGACGGACACTCAGTCAGACACAGCTGCACATGTGTATACACTCAGCCAGTGGCGTGACTGAGTACATACACATACACACGTTGGCCACCGTGTACGCTTATGCTTAAGCTTGAGCCATGTGCACGTACAGGTATGCAAATGCCTAAACATGAATGTACTCTCTTAAAAAGCTCTGTGTCACACACTTTCTCTTACCAACAGAGACTCTCTTTCCCTCTCTGCTGCTTACATGCAGATTCACATTCTTACACCTATATTAGAGAGGACAATCATTGATGCAATGTAATGCTTTTGCTATCCCATAACCCTAAATGTAGTCATCAAGACTACTATAACGGTAACATAAACTAAGTCTAACCTTAAAACATAAAACTAAGCTGTTATCCTCAACTGGCTCCTTGATGGTGTGAACAGGCTGACATGACTTTAACTTTGTTACAAAATCCTCAATTTTGTCAACTCATTATCAGAATCAGAAATGGATTTATTGCCAAGTAAGTAACACTTTTTTAGGAATTTGCCTTGGTGGCTGGTGCATACATAAACAAATGTTAATATGAAATACACAAATATAGAAACAAATAAATAAATGCCACATAGCTGAAACACATTTTTACCCCCCCAATGTTGTAACTTTGCCAAAATGTGCTCACATTACTACATTGTATCATAGTGCCCGCACTATGATACAATGTTATCACTTTGCCGCAACGTTCTCACTTAACCACAGTGTCCTCATTTTGGTCAACCAACCTCCTTTTGCCACAATGTCCTCACTTTGCTGAAAACTTACCTATTTTGGCATAATGTCCTTTACCAAAACAGCCTAATTTTGCAGAAATTGGCTGAAACATCCTCCCTTCACCACTGTGTGCTTACTTTGATCAACCATCCTCGGTTTGCCAAAAAGTCCTCTTTGTCAGAATGTCCTCATTTAATGGTATTTTTATTTTAGTTGTATATACCACATTTCATTTATTTCTTTTACGTTCTCTATTTATCTGTATCATTAGTGTCATGTTCTAGCAGAACATGACACTAATGCCCAAAGAGAAGCACACCCCAAACTCTCTCTCTCACACACACACACACACACACACACACACACACACACACACACACACAATTCAGAATCGGCCTGTTGCCTCTTGCTCGTCCAGACAGGGTCTTCCTCCTTCCTCCTCCCCTTTGCTGTCGTTTCCCAGCCAGTCTGGCATAGCAGGCACAGAGGACAAAAGTAAACACAGTCCCCTCATCCTCCCCTGTCTCCCCCTCCCTCATCCCTTTGCCGTCCCCACCCTGACAGCCCCCGGGGGCCCCTCGCCTCGCTGTCTTGTTTTTGTAGCGCTGGCAGCCTCAGCAGACAGACAGACAGCAGTAGTCTGTCCCCTGGGAGGCTGGACTGGAGCAGAGCAGTCAGACCGATATATCAGACCAATACTGGACGTTTATTATCTAATACTGGATATCAGCCAGGTGCTTCTGGCCACCTGTAATAAGAATATCACACAATTTACATGAAAATATTTCACAGGTTAAAAAAGGTGTTGAAATGATGAATGGATTATTCAATTTTAAAAAATCAACAACTTTGATGAAAGAATAAATGTTTAATACATTTATAAAAAATACTAAACATCCGCTAATTCATAATCCGCTAATTTATAATCATAATGATTGATTAGTTGAGTCTACAATAAGGTGTGTCCTTGTAAAAACAGAAAATGAGATTGGAGACATTGGTGTCAGAGATGGACCTTCAACACTGAAGATGTCTTAGACTATATATAACCATTTTGAATAAACTGGGTGCAAGAGATATCCCTGTTGTGGGATTACGAATACTGCTCCTGTACGCATATCTGAGATACTGTTACCACGATCTAATAAGCATATGTCACCCACTGAAAAGGAGACCAAAAATATTGACATCATGTTCCCATGAGAGCTTGCCAAAAAAATGTGTCTGTAACTAGACAACAAACCAATGGACTGCATTTACTTTTATCCAAAGCGCTTTACAATTTGCAAATCATTCACACACTCACTTAAAGACCAATGGCAGCACGCTCCCATGCCATCTTGAGCAATGTGGGGCTTAGTGTCTTGCCCAAGGACACTGTGTACAGTGTGATGTGTGAACAGGAATAGTCATGGGGACCCACCGCCAACCCGCGATTAGTGTTCAACACTCTACCTGCTTAGCCCCACTTTAATGTTTCACAGGTCTTGCAGTGGGCTAAGTGTTTAAGAGCCTACGGTGTCCAATGTGACGAACAAACATCAAACTCGGGGAGGAGTGTGGGGTGGTTGTGGATGTCTGCTTGTCAGCGGGACTCATCCCTGCTGCCTTTTGCTCCATAAGCCAAACACTCTTCTCAAGCTCTCTTCTCAAGTACACATGCAAAGTGGAAAATGGATCTCAGCTCTCCTCGGCCTCTTTTATACAAAAAAAGACCAACAGAGCAAAGAGACAGACAGCTGGGCAGACACACAAAGAGATGCAAAAGGAGGATAACCTATAAAAGACAGAGTGAGAATGAGAAAGAAGAAAAGACTCAGAGGATGAGTGAGCAAGGCAGTCTGGGAAGTTGAGGAGAGGTCAGCAGAGTTTAGTTGCCCCCTGTGGCAAACAGAGGCCAGGGTATTGCTCACACTTGAACTCTGACCTATTTATTGACTTGTTCTTCAGGGATGACTTTCCCAGGACAACAACCAGGCTCAGTTCATCTGTATTACATTCACTTGCAATAAAACAAAAGCAAAATGACTCTTGTGTAGGTTTTTTGCGAAGGCAAGTGAGCCCATTAGTGGTAGACTTCTTGGAACAAGTCTGTGCAGTTTAGCACACAATGCTGCCATTTCAAAAAAAAGTGCACTTATCTATTTACAAATTATATTCACTATGAGAAAACTTCATGAACAGAAGACAAAACTTTTTTCATTGTTTGCAGTAAATAAATGGGAGAAGGGGGAAGAGCGCCACCTCACAAAACTTTAACAACAGAGAATCCAAGGAAAAAATACTGCTTCTCTATGGCACTATAGCCGTCCTCTGTCGTCACTATGAATCTAAACTGACCAGAGCTACTTTCTGCAGGTAGAAAGTTTACAGCAACCTTTTAGGCATGCAAGGTATAAAGGCAACATTTGATTTGCTTTTCATCATTTTACAGTGACAAACTGGGATGGAAGTTCAGCCAGATTTCCAGTTACAATTCTCATTTCAAGGGGTTTGAAGGGGTTTCAGGATTAGTTTGTGGCACACAGCCTGATTATTAAAGGTATCGCTGAAAAGTTTGCAGCCAGTATTATAACTGAGACATGGGACTTAAGATGAAAATGTTTTGTACAAGTATAAGATGCAAATACAATGCCTGTTGGAAAGTATGCAAGTAAGCTTCGAAACATTCCTTCAAATCATATTTTGAAGACTTAAACACATGATTATAAGTTATGAAATGGTTCTGAAGGTGTAAACATTTAGTTTATTTGACATGAAACTGAAATCCACGTTAGCCATTATTATCTCCGCCATGGAGATAATATTTTCGGTTTGGTTTGTTTGTCTGTCTGTCGGCAGGATTATGGAACTACTGGCTCCGTTTTTTTATGAAACTTGGCCAAGGAAGAAACCATTCAAGTTGGGAGTGAATCGAAATCACAGGGCAGATATTATTGAGCTATGATTATTATTTTTCACTTCCTTTAACATAGCAAGATTGGGCATTTGGCCTTGGCGAAGCTCTGTGCTTTCTGAGTGCTGTCCTAGTTTTAACTGCATTTAATTGGATTGTCCATCTTATCCATATCAGTGCAGGTAGACTAAATATTAGCAACACCTCTTAGTATAATGCAATACAATCAACACCGCCACAAACTATGAGAATCTCTCTTTCTGGAGATTATAAACTTCTAATCACCAGAGGTGCAGCTCTTTAAATGTGTTTGAAACAATGATATGTAACCTACACATCAATCAAACTTTTAACCAGATTTAAGCCACTTTAACATTGACATCACCAAATCAGTCCTTCTCAGGTATCTAAGTAAGTTATAAAAGATGACATCCTCTGATAGAGGAATATGAGCCCTGATATTTGATACCAGAGCGTCTACCACAAACTCATCATCTGAAGTGACACCTAACTTTAATAATGACCCAATATGTGCTTGGTGTTAGCACCAGGAGTCCTTTTTTTGACACTTTCTTACACGATTAAGTTCAGTAAGTTTTCCAAGTGAAACTTGAGAGGCAAGAAGTAGGTAGATTTCATCCTGTTCTCTGTAACAGTTTAGAGCCACTAAAACCAAAATCCAGGGTTTGACAAGTATTTTTTGGCTTTACACATACACTTACACACACACACACACACCTCCCAACAGCTGACAAGTTTCCAGACAGACTCTGGCCTCTCCAGGCACACACACACACACTCCTGAAAGAGAGTCAGCACTTTTTGTGGATTTGTTTTGGTCTGGTGCAAAATACTCATTGGCTCTGGTGTACCTTGTAACACACACACACACACACACACACACACACACACACACACACACAGAGGGGTTTCAAATATTTACACACTCACCTCGCCTGCAGCAGTCCAAGGGCGTCTCAGTCTGTGTTGAGGATGCCGCTCAGTATGTGTGTATGTGTGAGTGTTTGAGTGTGAATGTGCATGTGTGTGTGTGTGTGTAAATGTGTGTGTGTTTGTGTGCCAGGGACAGCGGTGGTGTGTTGTGGTGTGCTGGTGAGTGCTGCTGTCGCTGTGGAGTGAAGAGGAAGAGACAGACAGAGGGAGGAAGAAAGAGGGGAAGGGAGGTAAGGTGTGCTCTCCCTGCATCCCTCTTCCTCCTCCTCCTCCTCCTCCTCCTCCCATGCAGTCAGCAGGAGCAGCAGACGGAGAAGGTGGGAGGATCAGAGGACTTAGAAGAAAAAAAAGTAGGAGCTGGCTGCTTTTCTTTCATTCTCTCTGACCAAAGTCTACTGAAGCCCTCATGGATATAAAAAAATATATATATATCCAAATGTACTTTAACAGAAAACACCCTTGACCCTGAGGTCTTAGCAAACTATATACACATAACTGATTAGTGACTATTGAGAACGTAGTCGCTAATCAGTTATGTGAATTTCTACATAGCAATAGTTTACTTGAGGACTTTCAGTCAGGATTTAGAAAGCATCATAGCACAGAGACAGCACTGGTGAAAATTACTAATGACTTTCTAACTGCTGCAGACAAAGGACTTGTCTCTTTACTTGTTTTAATAGATCTTAGTGATGCATTCGACACCATTGACCATACCATCCTGTTACAGAGACTGGAACATTTAGTTGGCATTAAAGGAATCGCACTAAGTTGGTTTAACACTAGAAGTGCCGGGATTCCATAACTACTAGAACTGCCGTGAGCGGTCCTTTTGACAGTCAGATTCCAAACTCTATGATCTCTCATGATAAATACCTAATTGCAATATTAATGCAGGTATCTTGTTACAATATCTTTAGAAAAATGAAATAACACCAAAATGTACAATTTAACAAGTTTTATTATACACTTGAGTAGCCCACGTTTTTCAGTAATTCAAATCAAAAATGTAATTATTTCATAGGCTGCATTCATATCTGAAAAATATGGTAACATAACTCATAACAGGCAAATTAGTTTTAACCTAACCTAACCTGGCACTGCCTCCGTTTTGGTGTCTGCTGTGGTGCGCAGCACGGCTGAGACCGGGCGCCGCTGCCCTTATTTCCTTTATAAACTCCACTCTCAACTCCTCTGCCAGCTGCTGCATGAACTTCCTCTGGACAATTTTACTGCTAGTGCACTCCTTGGAAAGGATGTGTGCAATGATTTCAGCCAGTTCGAGGATGTATAAAGTAATATGAACACGTAGGCAGCCACTAGCCATCTAGCCACGTGTACCGCGCCTTTTTACAGAGAGAGCGCCCGGTGCTTGCCTTCTGATTCAGAACAGAGTCCATTCATGCCGTATTTATTGTGGTAACCAACGTTACCGACTCGGCCCATCTGTGATGCCCACACTTGTTACTCAAGATCACTTATGATGTTTCTCTGACAGTGACGCTGATAGTTACTAAGCAACCAATATGCATCTTCAACTGCGCAAAAGATTAAAAACAATTCCACAAAAATCTGAGCGGTTAATTTTACCGTGTACGGCCAAAATACGTTAAAAAAAAAATATTTTATTTGCCTTCACAAAAAAACAACAAAACAATTTTAAATGAAGACATAGACTCTTTACGAAAAGTCAAGTTCAGCAGGATTGTATTTTTTTATCCAGCAAAGTTATTACATATACTGTATAAATTTCAAAACGGTCAAAATGACTGAATGAATGACAGTTCTAGTGTTAAGTCATATTTATCCGATCGATCTCAATTTGTTAATGTTAAAGATAAATCCTCCAAGTACGCTAAAGTTAGCCATGGCGTTCCACAAGGCTCAGTGCTTGGACCAATTCTTTTCTCCTTATATTTGCTTCCTCTAGGCAATATTAGTAGGAAACACTCAATTAACTTTCATTGTTATGCAGATGACACCCAATTATATCTATTAAGCAAGCCAGACAAAACCAGTCAGTTAGCTAAACTTTAAGCATGCATAAATGATATAAAATCATGGATGACCTACAATTTTCTGATGTTAAACTCAGACAAAACAAGTTATTGTGCTTGGCCCTAAACACCTCCAAACTTCATTATCTAGGGATTTAGCTACCCTGGATGGTATTGTCCTGGCCTCCAGCACTACTGTCAGAAATCTAGGAGTTATTTTTGATCAGGATATATCCTTTAACGCCCTTCTAAGACAAACCTCAAGAACAGCCTTTTTTCATCTTTCGTAACTTTGCCAAAATTAGGAACATCCTGTCTCAAAACGACACTGAAAAACTAGTCCATGCATTGTGTGGACACCGAGTGTGGTCTAGACCTATTCTATCTGTAAAGGGTCTCAAGATAATTCTTTCTTTAAACCAATCACAATTGTCTTGGGTGGTGCTAAGCTCCAGACGGTGCCACAGGGCCTTTGCAAAAAAGCCTCAGGAAGGAACTTGTTTTGATGACATATGTGGTGTGTACGTTCAAAAGTTGTTTTAGTCGTGCAACAGAAAGCTCAGATTGGACAGATAGTCTAGCTAGCTGTATGGATTTACCCTGCAGAGATCTGAGGAGCAGTTAACCATAGTCCTCATAAATCCAGCGGAGTTTAGAATGCCAACACAATGAAAGCAGGAGGTTGCCGAAAATGAACCTCCGGCAGTACCTGAACAATCCTGTGAATGAAACGTTAGAATAGAGTTGAAGTTAAAAGACGCCATAAACATAAGAAAAAAGCTAATAAAAAGCATCATGAGATGATGGCCTACAGAAGGTTCCGAGATTGCATTTGGGCCAATGCAGATTTTTGATATATAACAAAATTTCACGAGGAGGAAATTTAGCTGGAACTGCAAATTACTGTAGTCTTCAGCTGTTCTTCAACTTATTTGTGTTTTGCATAAATACACACTTCACCAATGTGTTGAATGATAAAGTTTTGCATCGTGGTCTACTTGTCGTTTTTTCAGGTAAAATGCTCCTTTAAGTGATAGTGAACCCGGGATTCCATCTTCTACGAAACACACTGAGAAACACAGAGGAAGCCAAAACCAGATGGGAGGACAGCGATTCAGACGGAGGACTCAGAGCCGAGGAGAGAAGAGTGAATGATGAGAGGAGGATGAGCAGACGTCTGAGGACCACCTTGTCTGCCCACCATGTCGTCTTCCCCTCTTTTTCCTCATCTGTCTGTCTCCCTCCCTCTTTTATTACGATTTCTCCACTTCTCTCATGTTTTTCTCTATCTTTTTCTGGTGTTATTTCTCACCCCTCCCTCTCTTTCTCGCCGTATGCTTATTTCTCTCCTCTTCACAGTCACACTCCGTTCTACACTATTCTGTTTCTACAGCTGCCTCTTTGCAGCTTTGCAACATTACACTTGTTCTCTCCCTTAATCTCTTGATCACTTATTTAATTATGTCCATGTATACTGCTCAGTATGTATTCACACAGGTTTTGTTGTCAAACATTTTCTTTGTATAATCCTTTCAGATTTCAAAACTTGCTGATTTTGCAACACTTGTGGTTACTGGTGCATTTTCATAATCTAGGTGCCACAGTTTCAACACATGTATCTAGCAATGGGGTCGGCTAACACGCCATGAGCAGCTACTCCTTTCTTTCATTCTCCATCCATTCATGGCCTCTTATCCTCCTCCATCCATTTCTCTCTTTCCTCTGTGTCTGCTGCCGGTATGTCTGTTGGCTACATTAGTCACTGCTCTGCTCCATCGCCAGATTTATAAGCTGATAGACACAGTTCAGTGAGGCTGCCAGACCAGAGTAACAAGCCCTGCTCCCCAAAAACCCCACCACCAATTAAAGCCCACCACCCTCCACACGACAAAAAAATTAAAGTGTGTTGCACGAAGGCTTACAACCCTCCCATGGGTGTTTTTGTATGTGTCCATTTGCAGCAAAGTCTGGAGTCATTAGGGTTGGCGCATGCAGACAAAAGAGCAATTAAAGGCATTATAAACATAACCGCAGGAGGGGGAAAAACAACAGAAAAAAATTTGCCCATTTTAGCTGCAGTCTAAAATGGGTGAAACAAAACAACCTTCATCCTGAAAACACTTGGATGGAAAAACAGATTTAAAAAATACTTTAAAAAAGAAGAAAACCTGGAAGTTAAGCTGCACTAAATGCTGTGTCATAGTTTCTCTCTCAAATGAGCAAATGGCAAAACGCCCCATAACTTGGCCAATATGTGTGTTGCATTTAAAAGAATTTATTCTATATCTGAACATATTTATATATGCCATATCTAAATTGGAGCTCATTATTGTTCTAATAATAAACAACAACAGAACACAGAACAGGAAAAGAGAAAATCTGATCAGATTTTTAAACCACATCAGTCCAGCCTGATATTGGCTGAGTATGGATTTGAAACAGACTTTTAACATGGGCTTTGTAGGTCTTTATTTTTGTGACACATCTGGTGAAATCTTATCACAGCTTTTGGTGTTTTGCTCTTTAAATCAGCCCTGAAGACTTAACCCACTCATTTGTACACTCTGGCTGGCTTGCTGTACTGTTTTTTTTACTGTGTTAAATTTTGTCTAAACAACCAGCAGTTTTTTTGTCTGTTGGAGAGAGGAACGCACACATCAGTTCCAGTACGGCTCAGACATTTTCCTGGTAAACAGGTAGCTTCTCAAACGTTTTTACAGTGAAGTCATGAACTGCAGCCAGGTTGCGATGTGATTTAGCATCAATGCAGGCTTTTTCTTTCATGAAAATGTTGATATCAGAACACAGTAACTAATTTAAGACAAATTTGTCAAACACACATACTTGGATGTTTTCCTTTGATCTGTCGGACCTGTGAGTACTCCGGATTGGCATGTTTAATTAAAGTGTTACTTAACTGATACCCAAAAGTAACATATTGGGTTTTCCTCCAAAATACTACCATAGGCAGGGCTATAAGCAGCGTTGTTCAATATACAATTCTTGTTTTGTTTCAGCGCAGCAGCACCTCGGTGCTGTCTTTGCACCTTGAAATTTGAAAACATGACTTTTTTACTCCGTGCTACCCCCCTGGCACCTCCTGATATACACATTAAGCACTGTCCCTTCAAGGAAAACAATGTTTACTAGGTGTATTTGTTGAATAAAACTATATTTTTTATTTTCTTCAGTTTTATGTTACTAGATATGACAATGATATAACAATGATAACCTGAACAGAATAATAAACCGTTTATTAGCCCAACAGCATGATTGTACAGCAGCATGGCTAACACCAACAACAGAAGCTAAATTACCCACAATCCATCAGGTGTATCTCACTACAGATCTAATAGTAGGTCAAAATACACAACAATATCTTAAACATGTTCTCACTTGTAATAAACTGATGTGGACAGCT
This sequence comes from Etheostoma perlongum, assembly GCA_026937815.1. Lineage (NCBI taxonomy): Eukaryota > Metazoa > Chordata > Actinopteri > Perciformes > Percidae > Etheostoma > Etheostoma perlongum. The sequence continues at coordinate 5,723,056 of CM049375.1, read as the reverse complement.
GTGTTTGGTCTAATTTCTTTTTTTTCAAACAATCCTTCAAACAATGACATCCAGAGAAAAACAAGGTTAAGCTTTTAATTAAAGTTTGATGGAAGAGAAGAAGAGCCACAAGTCTCTGTCAGGGAAACTGTAGGAAAAATGTCCTGCTTATTAAGTTGTTTTACATAATTAAAAGAGCAAATAGAGGGGTTTATTGGAATGTAAATCAAAACAAAGAATGACAATAAAATTACTGATGGACTAAAAACAACGATAAAAAACAATCAAGATGACCATTTCCTGCCGAGGTACAACACCAGAACTGAGGTAAAGCACTCAGCTCACACTGGTCCTGAGTGACTGGCTGGCTGAAACATCAGCACTGCCCTCCAATTATTTGTGAAAGAAGGCCCGGGGGTTAGAGGCCACAGCTATTTATTACCGAATCAGAAGGAAGCCCAGTGTTTTTTCAGATGCATCCAGGAAGTCTGTTCTACATTCCCACACTAACCCGCCGTGTTTAGACTAAGGGGTCCTGAGGTGAAAGTCACCATGGACCACGAACTCTCCTGGACGAGAAGAGCTGAGGATCCTCACATTTCACTGCCACAAAAGTTCAGATTAACAAGCCATTTGGTGAATCTAGAAAAGGTTCTCTCTGTGAGATGCTGCAGATTTAATTTTATACTAGTCTCCCATTGCCAGCCCTTCCTCCACAGATGCGGAGGACCAGTCAGTCATCTTGAGAGGTGCTAAGAGCAAATGCAGGTGCAAAATAGCATCGGGAAGGAATTTATTTTGGTGGAACATGTGTATGTTCAAAGGTTGTTTTAGTCAAGTAACAGAAAACTCATATTTTAAAAGTTTAAATTTACAACACAAAGAAAGTGGAAGGTAAACAGACATCCAACAGACGTTCCGGGAATGTCGTGGATATAGACTAATTTTAAACTAAATATTGATGTCAGGGTGGTCATCGGTGGGCAATACTTTGTCCTATTAGACAGTAATTATTTGGCATGAAGCATCATAGAACCATTGCCAAAAACAAAGTTTTATTTATGTAGTCTAAGATAATCTTTTTTTCTGCTTTTCTTCCAGTGAACTGAAGATCCTTTTATTTTTATTTTTTCACTGGCATCCACAAATTGAAATCATTGAGTTTAACAATTGTCACACATTCTTGTTCAATTGGATATTAAGTGAAATAAGCAAACTAAAAACAAATATAACGTGGCTAAAAAAGGTAATTTGTAATTATTCTACCTATTATACTTTTGCACACAAGCATTTCCTTCTTCTATGCTTCTTTGTATTAAGCTTGCATAAGAGCAGGACTGATCAGCCAATATTAGCCTATATATTAGTATCTGGAAGAATCAAAGCCAAACTAGATTTGAGATTATTTAGAGTTAGTGCCACCATTACATAGTTGGTCCACCATAGAGTACTGCCAGTTGATTTTTTTCAGTGTAAAAATTATTTTTATTACAATTGCTAAAAACAAAATCAAAGGGATCCATATCAATATTGCTTCTTTCTAAAAGTCTAACTAGCTAATAGCTCTAAAATAGCTCAGAATCAGCCTCAAAAATCCAGTAACAATCATACTTTCTACATCAGTGTAGCCATGAGGTCACCTTCCCATGCTCGCGAGGTTCAGCAGCCCAAAATTTAAGACAGCAAGTACAGCACACGTGAACTGTGAACACATGTCCGTAAACACAGAGACCCAACATTGTAGAAACAGAGCTGTATGTGCACCCGCTGTCCACCCTGCTGTCCTCCATGTCTGTTGTGGAGTATGTATGGAGGGAACTCACTTTGGCATGGTACATTCCAAAGTACACCCAGGACTTGACTTCTTTGACTAGGCCTTGGAGGGTGAGTAGGGGCTTAGGGTGATGTCATCTAAGGTCATCAACCTCATGCTGTGACAGTGACAGTGGTACTAATGAAGACTTGCGCTACTGCATCAGTTTACCTTACTGTAGCAAATTACTTTTCACCCACAGGTGGGGAGGACACATGCACATTCTTCTCATAGAAAGTAGTGAACCCCTGCTGGGTACCGCATTGGGAAACCAAAGGTCAATGAGTGTGGCCTGCAACTACAGTAGTGAAAGCAGGAATGTCACTTATTTAAAGTGTTTTTATAAATGCACATTACAAAAAACAAACTACTGTACAATACAAACTGTACAATTCAAAGAATGTCTTTTTATGTGATATAAACACATGTCAGACTGGTTAGTTTTTGACAGGAGCAAAGGTTTGCAGACATGTTTCAACAGGATGCTTAAATTTGCAGACAAGTTCCCGGCAGAGGGCGTGGTTAGGCCACCGCAGCGACTCCAAAACCATCAGGCTTGAGAGTTTGTTTCCAGCCTCAGCCAGGGCGGCTCGGGTTCCAGAAGCACTCGGAGAATCTGCAATACTGCACCCTTTGTGTCGCTGCCTCGAGTCCTTGAGCAGGTGTGACAGCTGAGAGAAGGGCAACTGCTACCTCACCACCATCAAGGGATCATTTAAGACATTCATACAGAAATCCTCTCTGGGAACAACAGTGCACTACAGAGTCAAATATGGCTTCACTAAGAGAAGGCAAACAGATATCAGCCTTATATGGCACATGACCACTGTTTATATAAAACCTACGTTCAGCTCACACGCTGTTTGATTTAAAAGGTCAGTTCTCTTGAATTACACAAAAAAAAACATATTTTTTACACGCATAGTTCTTGTGGTATATTATGTTATAGATTCCCTTAAGAGCCAATGAAGTCAAGTTGAGTCCAAAATTATATTCTGTCTAATCGGGTTGGGTAAGGTCCTATTGTAATCCCTTGGTTCTCAGGTTAGTATGTCAACATGTCTGATACCCAAGTAAAGGATCTCTAATATCTGATTGCTGTTTCAGGGGTTTAATTGTAATCATTATGAGATACAGTAATAGCAGTGAAATCTAATATGATTTTTACTGCTCTTCTCACAGCCAGAGCAGCAGAAAGGGGCTTTTTCTACACCAGTATTTCCCACCCTACCCAGTTGATAAAAGACTTTACTGTAATGGGAGTTAGTAAGCAGGGTGGGCTCAACACCAAAGCAAATCACATGGCCACTACAAACAGAAACCCATGACAAGTGGTTAAATGTCCTCCACAAGATTTCCTGCCATAAAATATACTCCCTAACAGGAAGAAAAACGACAAACTGTCTCCAAGCTGCAGTGAGCTGTAGAAAGCTATTCTCACCAACTATACATGTTTTCCTCTCACTATTCCTTGCTGTCCTCCATAAGGAGGTCACAAGGCAGATAGCAGGTGCAGATCAGCATCTTTGGGATTTAGTGTCCCACTCCCCAAATTGTTGATACTGGATGATTCACCAAAAGTGTTAGCATGGCAACAATTCTACAGTTATGGGTGTATTAATAGAGCTGGATACAAAAAAGCATTTTCCATGTAGACCACCATTACAAAAGACACTTTTGACAGGTCACCTAGAATGCAAAGTAAAATCTAAGTCTTTGTGTTATACATTTTTTAAATTATAAATATTTGGAAAAAAAATTACCAAGGCCCTAGCCAAGCTATTTTTACATGCCTGACTTCTTAATGTAAAGTACATGACATGAGAGTGTGCAGGGAGCCATACAGCCAGGAAGACAGCCAGAAAGTGAGAAAGCCTCTTTGGCGCATGCGCTGGGTGAGCGCCATTTACTGGATTGAATGGGCACCATCTTGGAACATGGCGTCCATATCCATGAAGGACTTTCTTAACTAGAAATGAACGGAATGTGCATTAAAGCTGGGCTAGGCAGTTTTCTAAAATAAAAAATAAAGGCTAAAACCCCTCCAGAATTGTAAAAGGTAGCCCACCTCCTGCAGCTCTTCCCTCTCTGTCCTCAGCCCCTCCCTTCATTTATCATTGCCCTCATCCCCATCGTGATGAAATACTGATGCCGTTTCTTTGTAAAGCCCTTTGAGGTGATATTCTGTCATTCAAGGCTCTAGCTAGCATGAAACATGAACTTGAATTAGCCACAGCCGTGAGCCTTTCGCTATGGTTAACAGAAGGTTAAACTATAAGCAACACTTTCTGTCCATCTCTGAAATACTTTGCCAATATTGATACGTTTTATTGTGTTTATTTATTTATTTATTGCGTCGGACTCTCTTTTAGAATGGACTCTCTTAAATAAGTCTTCTTCCTTGTTTTGGGATTCTTTGCAGGGTGACAGTTGTTGCTAATGTTGAAATAGCAACCTTTTCTGCAGGATTTTCCGCCATTGAATCAGGCTTTCACCATCTGCACATGTAGAACAGCCAACAGGCAAGGACTTGTGTTTGGCCAAAGCCTTTCGTTAGAGGGATTTCCAAGAAGAGGTGCAGAAGTCTAGTTTTCTCTCAGATCACTTGAATTACAATATGATTAAAGGTTATTATTGGATTTCTGCCCAATGACGCAAAAAAAAAACTGTCTACCCAAGCTTTTACCATCTATTGAAAATTATAAATAATAATTATACGGAGACTGGACTGTTGGTCAGTGGCTTGCTAAAGGCGGGATGCATGCCATAACGTGTCTCAAACTCTCCTCCTTCCCAGCTGAAACTTCCTGTTGACCCACAAAAGCTGTGTGAAACTTTTTGTTGCCAGAAACAAAACAAATACTGACAATAATACTGTTCCACCCATCTGGAAAAAGTCTGTAGATATGCTACAGAGTGGCATGCTAGCACTTGCCCTGACCGCAGCCCCTCCCATGTCACACTGGTATGCAAACAGCTGCCCAGCCATGACACTGGCCCCTGTGGACCTGCCAGGCTGAGGGACATTTAAACTTTAAAGGGCCAAACTGGACAGCTGGGTGTGTTCATGCTGTGTGGGTGTGTATGTGTGCTGTAAACTTTCTGCAGCTCATCCACATACTACTAGACTCACTCGTCACGCATATGGACTGAGAGACCCGAGGACATCCATTTTCCTAGTTGATATCACATTTTTATTAATTTAGCACTTTAAGACACTACTGAGTGTACACAGTGTTTAATGTATCTTCTTAGATAATTCAAAGATCTTCTCAAGCCCAAGGGATATTTTCTTATCTACAAGTTGAGTTGTGTTTGCTGTCCCTCCACAATGGGAGCATTTATTGCCAAGATGCTGCTTCCGACAGTCAGCAGCCTGGTGTTTCTGCCTACAGCCAGTGTGGCTGCCAAGAGGGGCTTCCACATGGAGGCCATGGTCTACTTCTTCACCATGTTCTTCACTGCGGTGAGCTTATGATTCTGTTTTCATGTGATAGACAAAATCTGTTTTGCTCGCTTTGATTGTGGTGTTTGAGTGAAATCTTCGCGATTGAGTATGCAGTAAGCTGAGTGAATTTATATTTTCAAAATTGTTTATATGAGGGGTATTGTTTTCTATTTGCTGTTCAACTCAGCAGCATGCTATTTATTAATATAAGAATCCATAAAGAATAGACACTTGATTGATTTTAATCAGAAGAAAGGTTGGAGTTCAGTAGCATTTTATTGAATCAGAATCCAGTATAAAATATGTTTATCAAACCCAAATCCTACCCAACCCGTATTAAATATATGTAGGATTTGCTCTCAAAAACACCAAGTGACAAAAAGTATAAATAACCTCATATCTAAGAGATACTTAAACTCAAATAATGACACACAAGGACCTAAAGTTTTGTGAGACAGATGACTCATTTGTGATCTCTCTAAATGACTACACATTTTGTACATTGCTCTTTGCTGATAAAAAAGACAGAGAAGACAAAAGATTTGCTAGACTCAAGAGCTTAACAAATTCAGGTGTTTTAACAACTTGGAACTAGATCCAACATTAAAACAGCTATTGAGGCCCAACCCAATTCACAAGTTGTATACGGTAGATATTTACTTTAAGGGAAAGAAATCATCATAATTGACAATAACCTCTTTGACATACAATTGACCTCATTGTGACTGTCTTTCTGTAGATCTACCATGCATGTGATGGACCAGGCCTCTCCATTCTGTGTTTCATGAGATACGACGTTCTGGAGTACTTTAGTGTTTACGGCACAGCTCTCTCCATGTGGGTCACACTGATAGGTAAGTCCCAGTTAACAGTCTGCCACACTCTACATACCAGTTAGTGGCTTCCTCTACATGTTTCTTCCATAATCAAAGGACATAATTATTATATGACATTGAGAGAGACACTAAGATTCTGCTCACACATGACTACTGTACCAGTCTTTCCACCTGTCTGGTTTCCACAATGAAAAATTAAAACTTGCTTCTGGGTTTGTTTGGTGTCATTTTAAACTAGCAAGTACTAAAAACCCACTCATCAAAGAAAATACAATGATAAGTTAGTATTCACCAACTACACTTCCCAAGTACAAGGTTAAAAACAACCAGCTCTGCCTGCAACAGTTGTTGATAACACATGTTGTGTCTTTGAGTTCAGCTCACATGTGTTTAGACTTACTTTCTTTTACCCTCTCATATGATCAAACACACACACACACACACACACACACACACACAAACACAGGCAAATACATTTGCTCCTCTCCCATCTACCCATCTAAGCCCTTAAGGTTTTTGCATCAAGAGCTTTAAATCACGTGCTTTGAAGGGCCAAATGCTTCGACAGCTGACTTCACTGATTGGTCAGCCATCTTTGTCGCATGGTGTAGTTAAACATATGTGTGTGTGTGTGTGTGTGTGTGTGTGTGTGTGTGTGTGTGCTTGTAAATTCTTTGTAGAACACCAGAATACAAACTACCAAAAGGTGTCACGGTTTTATGTTTTGATGTAATGAAAACCTTCAGAATTTTGATGCTTAAACTGCCTTTATTATTCTTGAAAATTCTTGAAAATGAAACTTGGATTATATTAAAAAATAAATGATGAACACCCAGTGTTACATTTATTTTTCACGTCTCACATGCAGTATGTGTCTCCTTATCCCAGCTCTGGGCGACTTTGATGAACCCCAGCGCTCCAGTATGACCATGTTTGGAGTGCTGACCATCGCTGTGAGGATCTACCAGGATCGATGGGGCTACGGGATCTACTCCGGACCCATCGGATCAGCTGTCTTCATCATCACTGTCAAATGGGTGAGTAGCCTTAGAATAGCAGATTATATTCAGGTTTGTTGAGTAGATGTTAATAAACTCTATATAATAAACTTCTTTTTACTCTCGCCATCCAATCAATCAATCACTCTGTGTGTGTCTCCTCTGTGGAAATCATTGTGATGAGGGTGTTTCAGCTGCAGAAGATGAAGCAGCTGAGGGGAGTGTATCCAGAGAAGACAGTGTACACGCAGCAGGTCGGTCCAGGCTGCTGCTTCGGGGCTCTTGCTCTGATGCTGCGTTTCTACTTTGAGGTGACTATCATCAAAATAAAACTAATCCTCCAAACACATCAATATTATTGAATGCCAAGATCATGGCAAGTATTTAACTAATCACATAATGTTTTCATTTATATTTAAAAAGGTCTGAAGTTGCTTAGTTGCAGCTTCATCTTTAATTAAAATGTGTTGTTTTTCATTCATATTCAACTATTTAAGAAAAAGGCAGCAGACTGTCAGTTAAATGTTTTCCTATGTTGAAAGAAATTTAAACATTGATTAATGAAATCACCCTAAATACAATGTGCTGTATTCTTTCCACTGCAGGAGTGGGACTACGCCTACGTCCACAGCTTCTACCATCTGTCTCTGGCGGTGTCCTTCATCCTGCTGCTGCCAAAGAAGAACCGCTACGCAGGGACGGGACAAAACGCCGCTAAACTCAGCTGGTTCACTCTCTGCTGCTGTGTATGTTACATGATTTTTTTTTTTTTTTTTAGATAAAAAGAAAGGGAGCTGGAAAGCAGCAGGATAGATCATATATGAATGTGAGAACAGGATAGACTTGCATGATCTAGATAGAAAGTAAAAGGTGATATCATTTAGAAGGTAAACTGACCATGTACCAAAGCAGCACCATTCCCTGCCAGTCAAACTCATATGTCCTTTATGTCACCCCCCCCAAACCCTGCCTCCTAATTGTTCCCTCTCCAGTCCATGTCCCCTGGTACTACTAAAGAGAAGACAGACAAGCCGAAGAAGAAGTCGTCTCGTAGCGTGTGGACAATCCCCACCGAGAAGCCGTGGAAACAACGCAGTAGCACCCCCATCCTGCCTCTTTACACCCCCCCACCCTCCACACCTGTCAAAGGGACCAGCATCAGCAAGCTCAAAGAGATGAACGGCTGGAAGTGAACCCCAAAATGTAACTGTCTCACATAGAAGGACTTCATCTTGAAGGAAAGGCAGAGATAGTGGTCAGCAAGGAGCGGGAAACAGGAAAATCACCAAATAACTGTCAGCCATGCTGATAAACTTGTATGTGGCTGGTAATTTAATCTTCTTCAGCAGGAAACCAACCATCATGAGGACGTTCCTTTCTACTTCAGAAATCATTGTTGGCTGGTAGAATATGTAAGGACAGCAGCAATTTCAGGAATCCAGTAACTGTAGCTAGCAGATAAAGAGGCAAAAGGGCCGAAAGTGGTTCTAAAATTTAAGGTCCAGAACAAAAGAGGAATCAGGCCTCTAGCGTCCTCAAAGACCCAATATGAACACAGTTGTCTGAAGCACTTGTCCAGAGCTGAGGACAGGCAGCACGCTACGAAAGAACACACACAGAACGAACAGGGAGACGGTGGCTGAGACAAACCAGTAAAACTGACTGGAAAATTTATGAGAAGAGCAAACAGGCAGATGGTTTATCTCTCCAAAATATATAAATTGTCTTTAGAAATGTTCCTCAGGGGAGACCTTTCGTCTGCTCGCCTCTGTCTGTCCGTGCCCCCTCCTCCTTCTCTTTCCCGTCTCTCTCAGGGAAAGGAAGCACACGGCTGAATTTGTTCATGAGAATTACAAGACTGTAAAGCACATTTTACCGTTTTAATAGTCCTTGAAGTGCCAAATGTGTCATGTGGAGCATCAGACGGAGCAAGGGGAAGCGACAGCCCAGACGTTCGACTGAAGCATCTTGATGAGTTTCTGTATCAGCAGGTGGACTCCTCTGTCTGTTAACTTTAGTTCACTAACAGAGCAGCTTTGGCTATGACTTCTGTCCCTAATGTGCACTGCAAACGTGTGATGTTTCTGGTGAAAACCTTTATCCATATATTGTTATTTATTGCAGCACAGAAGATTGTATATTCAGTATAGTGTGTTTGTTATTGATAATTTTGTTATATTTTGAAAATAAAATGTAATCTGACCAAAGAAAGAAAATGGTTGTGACCCTGTTTTTAACTGGTCATTGGGGACAGGGTGGAATTTTAACAGCCTCAACCACCCGAACCATTATCATGATGCAGTGATATGCACTTAAGCAGAAGCCGACCATTGACAAAACAAACCTGACTGGTGCATACTTCAAGGCCCACTCCAGTCTAGCAACACTAATCCAATTTCAAACCCACACATCCCGTTCCACTTTCACTTCAGGACGACATGGAGTTGTGCGTCCGTGCACGTCACCTGCCCCGAACACTACCCAAAGACTACAAACGTCTTCTGCGTTTCTTAGACAAAACAGTCTCCAGACAAAACGTGAATGAACCCCCCCAGAGAATGATTTGTGGTGGGGCCAAGCCGCCAGCTCCTGTGCCCAGAGAAAGGTGTTTTTGTCTGGGTTAAAAAACTTTGCTGGCTGGGCCACCAGCACCAACCGGCTGGCTGCGCCTCCCGGCCCTGACAGAACGGTAACTCAAGCCTTTTATTGCACAAGTGTGACACACTTTTGAACTCTTTTACGATCACTGTCTATCCCCACACCACTCTGCTGAGGGGCTGAAGCCCACACACATCCAGGGCTGTATTACTATACTTGTGAAGACTTTCTTCTGTCTGTAATAACTGACATTAGCAGTACATTTACCAAAATCAAATACCAATCAAACCCTATTCTTAACCCTTTATTCAAGCCAGAACAATAAAAGCCATGTGTTTTTAAAGACCTGCACGCACACACACATACACACACAGTGTGAGGGTCTGAACTGGGCCTGTCCACCGCAGGTCGTAATGGGCAACCGCACTGCTCAGCAGACATCGACAGTGTCAACATAATAAGCATTTATTGACACGAGTGTGAGCGTGGTTGTCTCCTCCGTGGTCGTCTGTACCCACATTCCATGGTGGCTAGGAATTTAAGTGGGTATCGAAATATAATAAAGGAATACATCTGAACAAATAAAAAAAAATACTTCAACACCAGAAAAAAGCACTTTCTCCAATATTTTACGACCTATTCAGGGCAGGTTAAGAGAAAATGTGCTGTATTATTTTTCATTAGAGTGAATTAAGCACCAAAGTGCACAGTGTGAAGGGACTGCGACAGGCTCTGGTATGTTTGGTATGTTTGTGCTTTCAGCTCTGTGGTGTGGCTACTTTCTATGGTGAGACAGCAGCCAGTGTGCCACGGGTCCTTTCTCTGTGTGTCAGCTGTTGCCACAGCTGTTGTTTTTTTGTTTTTTTACGATTGCTATGACAATTTTTTCAATACTTTTAACATAGTTAGCACAAAATCTGTCTGTGTAGGCTATACAATTAACACATTTCTTGTTGCTTTGACACAAAACGCATACAGCTGACACAAATTTTAAATGCTTGAAATTCTTTTACACATAAGCTTTGGATTTCACTGTATTTTACACTGTATGTCAGAACAGATAACATCACGTTCTAAACCTAACTTATAGGCATGACCATCTGTTTTTACAGTATTCTTTATATGTTACAATAAGTGAGTGTTGTACTTTGACAGCAAAGATTACTGTAACCAAAGTCACATTCGTTGTTTGTTTACGAAAACCAGGCCAAAGCTGATTCTGATATGTTACACTAGTACATACAGTAAAAGAGGAGCAATTTGGGCTCATTTTGTGTGGAAAATGAACAATACAATAAAGATAAACATAGAGAAAGTAAGAAAAATTCCTGCACAAGGGAGAGAAAGACGAGTACCAGGACAATTCTGTCTCTATGTCATTTTTTCATACTGTAAACCGTACATTCTCTAAAGCTACTCTGAGATGGTGCATGTATTTTGTTTTTCAAACAAAATGCAGCATTACTAAACCCAACCAAACAAAAATGTAGAGAGGCTTCAAGAGAAACTGCAGTGTAAAACACAATCTATGATCAATACTATATACTATTGTCTATTTTATAAGGGCAGACCTGACACATATGAAATAATGCGGTTTCTGTAATTTCACCTGATATTAGTGTTTTTATGACATTGGGCTATGCCTGACTAAATCTTCCTGTTGGGAGAGAACATGTGTTAGTGTTTTGGAAGAGTTATTTGATTTTGAGACATGTTTGCAGTGTTTTGGTAAACATAGTGTATTGTGTTAGTGTATTATTGTATTTTGAAAATTAGTGTTGAGTTTAGTTTACAATGTGTGATTTTGAGCATAAAGTTAACCGTTTTGCCAGTTGTGTATTGGTGCGTTAAGAGTTTAGGAAAAAATTCATAGCAATTGTAAAAAACTGTAATGCTATACGGTCAGCCGCCTCTCAGAGAACACTGCAGGGCTGCAGCCACAACCCATCTTCACTGCTGACATAGTGCTGGGCGGTGTAACAGTCTATACCGTATACCGGTATTCTTTTCCCGTATGATATGAATTTTTTGTATACCATAATACCGATGCATTGCTGTATAGAGCACTGCGGCCAATCAGTTGCACATTTTTCTACAACTAACTTGTAGCCAAGGTAGTGTTTATATCTTACAACTATGATGTTTTGAAAGGGAAACAATGTTAAAGTTGTTTGTATGTGTATTCATTCAATTTTAGTTCATTTTACTACTTTGCTGTTTGCACAATAAAAATAGTTTAGATTATGTAACTGTCTCATGCAATCTCCTTCATATCATGTTATTGTATAATGCTGTGGAGCCAAGCAAACCTTTTAGTAATCAATTTTAGTAAACATGATATTGAAAAAAAATTGGTATGTTCTATGTACCCCTGACAGTAGAATAGGCCATTATAAACCTATATGAAGGCCCAGTCAAGCAAAGATGGAAAATATCCAGATGTACCGTGAAACCGCCAGAATCTTAAAAAATACCGTGATACACATGTTTGGTCATACCGCCCAGCACTATGCTGATACTGATTACCATTCATTACTTCTGCTGAGCAACATATTGGTTTGTGGATAGGAATTTCATTTAATGTTATTCCTTTTCATTAACATGTTTGTACTGTCTTACTACTCAAGAACAAAAGACATAAAGTCAACAAAAAAAATAAACATAAAGACAAATAGCTAGTAGGAAAGCAAGAGGGCGGATGAGTGAAACTGAGAGAATGAAAGTAAAAGTAATTTAGTATTTATCTTATGTATTTCTGTGTGACAAAATGTTACCAGTCAAATGTACTGTAGCAGTAGAGCAGCCTGAGAAATGCTATCAGACTAAAATTGTGCATCTGCTGCCACCTATTGGACTACAGTACATGACGAATGCTAATTAAAGGATAATACCACAGCGTTTTAGAAAAGGGTTGCCACTGATGTTATGACTCTGCAGTCTAAGTCTCAGACTTTTTTAGTTTGAGTTAAAAGATGGTTTTAGGTATTGTAGATTTTCTGCAGTGTAAATGGGTGTTTAAAGGTACTGCTTACAGTAAAAAAAAAATATACAGCACTTAAATGTAGATAAAAAAACACATTTATCCCAGATTTTTCGTCCCACCCAGAGTTCTGAGCAGTGGATTTAGAACACCCCACATGTCTTGTTGTAGTAAGAACTCCTCTCGTTCTGTTTCACTGTTTGGATCGTGATGGTGGTTGGTGTGTGTCGATGCGTGGCCCAGTGTGGTGCACAGTTGGATGATTGTGGAGAAATGACGGAACCACTTCCTTAACCTGCCACAGCCAACACAGAAGAACAGCTGTAGTTCAGCACAAGTGCAACACCGCCATACACTTCCAACTTCCTAAATATCCGCTTTGTAGTCGTAGTCAAACTGTTCACTTTCCATCAGTTTCTGTTATCAATTTGCTTTTAAAATATGTTTTTGCTAAATACATAGCAGATGGAAAGGTAATGATTAGGGGCTTGTTTCACAGAAGCAGTTTTCAAGTCTTACAGGGCTCTCATGAGACTTTGTTTTAATAAGTGAAATGTGTCAAAATAAAGGCATACAATGCAACTTATCTGCATAAAAATGTCTAAAGAATAACTAGACTTATATATTTTGTTGTGTTGTGTACTTTGATTATCAAAAATGCTTCCAACAATGTCAAACCCAGAAAAATATGACTTTTAATTCAGGTTAACTCTCCGTTACATTTGGTTGCCTGTCACTGGCGTCATATCCCCTTTGTGCATGTGTCAGCGTCGTGGTTGCCTGCCAGAAGCTGTCATAAATAGACTTTTTTTCCCCAGTTTAAAGCAACATTTTTGTGGTTGTTTGTAACTATATACTTTGACCAGTTCAAGGATTATGAAGGTCTTTAGTTATTGTTTTAATTGAGAAACCCTTAGCAGCAGTAAATTACATGTTTTGTTTTTAAAAGGAGAGAAGATGGTCTTGTGTTGTTACTTGGTCAAATGGGACCTTGTGTTGTACAAAACCTTCTTTTTAAGTTTGAAAGAAACAAAAGTTTGAGTATCAAACATTCAAACAGTGGTTTTTAAATGTAGCATATGTATTGGGGACTTCAATAATGATATTATTCCTGGATTGCTGGGTTGTTTTGTATGTTTTTACATAGATTTTGAAAATGTTAATGACCTCTGTTTAGGAAGATTTTCTTTTTTAGACATACAAGTCATTGATCAGTTGTTCTAAAAGATAATAGTTTTGTACAGTAACTAAATACACTTTTCAAATTCACTGGACATGAACAATTGTAACCCTACTTATGATTTTCCCGTCAGTACCTGCAGAAGGCTCTTCACAGTCAATTGCATCTCCGGTTGGTTTACACACAACTTCAGCTCCTTTCCTGCATCAGGGGGGTCTACTGATGGGCCTGCTGTGTTCTCACTCGTCAGAGTCATCTTTAGGAGCTTCTCACTCAATCTAAAAATACAGTAAAACAATTGTCTAAGTATGCTGCTGGTGACATGCAGTCCCAATTTGGAAAAACAAGGAACAGTTGTATCCTTACTACTAATGTAAAACATTAAATGTATTAATGTCTGTCAGTGCATAGAGTTTGTTTAAGAGAAATCAGAGTTTAACTCTTGGTGTACTACTGCTTGACTGGAGGCACTCACTGTAAATGAGAGAGTAACGCCATCTGTCTCTGTGGAAGTGGATTAATAAGGGTGTAGCTGATGATGTGGCACAAACAGAAAACTGGTTGCACTCAGAAACTCCCAGGTGCAGAAATGCATATGTCCTAACGTCTGTTAGCTGTTCCACAGTCAGTGTAAAGCAAGTGTGTCCCAGACAGAGTGAATTTTTTGTCTTGCTGACCTTTGTTGATCGGAGGACGAGCTGCAGGCCTGGATGGTGTCCATCAGCTGAACTCTGATTGCCTGTCCTGTTGGACTGGACAAAACATCAGACACGCTGCATCCAGGGAACAGATTCATGAGCAGAGGAGGCACCTACACAAAGCAACACACAGACACACACACAATGGACTACTTTCCACTTCCATAAAGCCTTGGAAATATTAATAAAAAAAAATTTTTCTAAGAGTTGTCGAATCATTAGTAAAAAAAATGTCTGGACCAGATTGATCAATATGCGATCAATAAGAGAATAACACAGCTTACATTTAAGGATTTAAATATTCACAATATTTAGAAGAAATACACTATAAATACAGTAATGCTGTGAACTACCATGTCATTGAATTAAATATTATCCAATGCTTAAGTAGACCAAATCCTCTCAGCAGAAAAATGTCAGTGTCTAATGTCACTGGACCTGGATGTTGAGATGAAGCACTAACCTCCTCGTTGCTGGGATCCAGAATCAGCATGCAGATGAAGTCCCGCCTGGCTCCGTCCAAGTTCAGGAGCTTCCGAAAGGCCTTCGATCTGTTTTCATAGTACTGACTGGCTGTTGGGTTGTACTGGACGGCCAGAGAAAACATCTCAGCTGCTTCCTGGAAACATCTGCAGATGCAAAAACAAAAATATAGCATCTAAACAAGAGTAGATGGCAGTTCTCTCCAAGTTTCTCTGTGTGAATGCGTAATTGCGGCTCTGACCCGTCCTGGAAGCAGAAAGAGCCCAGCAAGTTGTGAAGGACAGCGAGGCGGAGCCGGACAGCAGGGTCATCAGGCCGCATCATCTCCTCAGCCTGCTGGTAGTCAGCCAGAGCATAACACCAGTCACCCTGCTTAAAGAAACAGTCTGACACACACACAAACACACACAAACACACACACAGATAAATAAATCCTCCCAACCAATGTATGTTAACATTTAGTTGACACAATTCTGTAATGTCATAGATCATGAAGCAATCAGGTTAGATTTGAATCATTTAATTCATATTTTAATACAGTAAACGGAACATCTGCTTGTGAGGATCTACATCTTTACTAGGGAAAATAATCGTCAACATTAAAATTCATTATTCAGTCCAATTGTTTAGAAAACTATGAAAATTTCCCAGAGCCCAGCAACAGATTCACACAGTTGATCTATTAATATTTGGCCTATTTCTGGCCTAAGGAAAACATTCTCCAAGGACTGAAGTGTCAATATAGCCAAAACGATGTGTTTGTGTGCACATTAAACAAAAAGATGTCCACACAAACACACTCACAGACCAAGTAGCCTTACCTCCTCGGTTCAGGTACAGGCCCGCCTGGCTCTTCTCCTCCTCGATGGCCTTGTTGAGAAGCAGAGTGGCCTCAGCATAAAGGCCTCTGTTGAAGCACTGGATAGCAAAATCATTGTAGGTGAGAATCAACTGAAACTGGGCCTCCTCTTCCACAGAGCCGTGCTCATCCTTCTCGTCTCTGGCCTCCGCCTGACCTCTGACCTCCTCCTTCTCATCCACGCTCAGCTCCACAGCCTGGACCAGATCCTCGATGGCTGCTGTGTAATCTTCCATCTTTCGGTACAGAATCCCTCTAATGGAGAATTGGAGTAAATGGCACACGTGTGATTTTAATTGAATTAAAATAAATGTTATCAAATTTAGCTTCACAATTGAATTAAAATTAATTTAAAAAACTGAATTGTTCTGACCTTCATCAACATTTTAATTGTTTTGTAATTTTGTTGATTAATTAATTGTTGTAGTTAATAAAAAAGAATACCAATCATCTGCTGGTTCTGGTTTGACAAATGGAACATTTGCAGCTTTTTTCTGTTTCTTATTGAAATAAGAAATTGGGTTTTTTGGCTTCTGTTCACATTAAATAAGTATAACATTTTAAAATATAATGTAATGTTTAATAAAAAAATGAGCTCTGGAAACTTGTAATGAGTGTGTAACCTTTTTACATTTCACATACTAGATAATGAACCGATTATCTAGAAAACTAATCAAAACATTCACTATTGATGAAAAATGTTTGGTAGTTGAAGATCTTTGCAGTCACATATAACTAAATAGAAAAGAAAGATTGTCATTCAACTGTACATACAGAGTGCACAAATAAACAAAATTGCGATCCACTGGCTCATACTGTAAATACTGCTTTAACTAAAAACAAAAGTTTAAAAAATAATATATGCAAATGCCACAGAGCGTTAGTTTAACATTAAAATATGACACTAAAAAAAGTAGTTTGAAAGCAGCATAAATATTAATATTGCACATATTGAATGGAAGCATTTAAAAACCAACACTAAACTAGATACTGTTAAAGAGTTCCTCTCCACATCTGAGTGTTTGATATTGACGGGACTCACCTGAACAGGTAGAGTCGTGCGTCCTCCGGGCAGTTCTCCAGAGCGATATTGATCATGCAGAAGGCTTCAGGCAGCTTGCCGGCCAGAGCTCTGTCCACGGCCATTTGTCGGGCCTGTTCACTGGCCTTCTGCATCTGCAGCAGCAGGGCTCCGGCTGCCGGACACGTTGGGTTCAACACCAATGCCGACTTCACGTCTTGATAACATTGTGATGTCTGGACAGGAGAGAAAATCACTGAGATGTAATTCACAGACAACTGAATGTGTGTTTACAGTAGATGCAGTTAAAAAAAAAAAAAAAAACATATTATAGTATGAGTGCTCTTTTACTCAGTCTGTACAAACACATTATCTGTCATTTAGATACTGTACACTGAATAATTATCATTATGTCAGCAGGATATTTTTGTTCACTGCTCTAACTTCTCTGAAAAATCTTGTGTTTTAAAAAAAATCTGTTTATTCACTTTAGAAATGTCTAAAAAAGCTTTGTTTTTTGCTTCAATTCAAAAATAAAACAAGGAAGTAATGTGAACTGCGTATATGTGTTCTTGACATGACGAAATGTTTTCAGGAAGAAAATATTTTAAGTCCTGATAGAAAAATGCTGCTGTCTGTGGCCTTGCAGGAATGTGGACCTACAGGTTTAAGATCATTCGTATTTACTGTAATTGCTTGACTGCAAACTGCATCAGTATCATCAACTGCCTGAGATGTAAAGTGTATTGGCTGCTGGTTTTGAGGTATTTGAAGTGTAAGAGGTCCCTGCAGCTGTAACCTGGTTGAGCAGTTTGTGCAGTCGGGCTCGGAGGATGTAACGATCAGAGCTGGGACCATCGGACAGCATCCAGCCGTTCACCAGCTTCAGAGCGTCAGTATGGTGACCTGCAGCAGTCAGACAGGCCAGGCTGGGACAGAAGGTACCAAAAACATATAATAATGAACAATGTGCATACATTTGAAACAAAACCATAGATTGTAAATATCACATGTGAAGTCTTGAGTACTTGTGATTAATGACTGGTCTCTCTGCACCAAGTCAATAACATTGTAAAATATGAGTTGTAGCTGCTGACATTTAGATCTACATACTGTGTATCTGATGTTATATGCCCACAGACTGTAAAAAGCAGGATATTTTTTGCATGGCACTTGGTAGTGTACTTAAAGCTATAGTGCGTAGTTCCTGTCGCCCCATGAGGAATTCTAAGTAATAACAACAAACTGTCCATGCATCCACATGACACAAGCCTTCCGTGATCGTGCACCACCCCCACCCCACCCCTCTGAGAGTTTTGTGGAGCTGATAGTCTTAATTAGCTTTGTATTAACTCAATGGCATGAATGTAATGGACGTTCATTACTGTAATATAAAACACGTTACACACTAAAGCTTTAAGCACAAACGCACAGCTTTAATCTAGATCTTAGCATGCAGTTGGCTGACCTTCTGACCTCGTAGGCCCTGCAGCCAGGCTTCACCTCAGCAGCTTTGCTGAAGGCCTCCAGAGCGTTGAGGAAAAGGCCTCTGTCAAACAAACACTGGCCCTGAGGACAACAGGAAACAGAGAGGTCACCTTGAAATTATTTTATGTTTAGGCTTTTAGCTGACATTTTTATAAAGGTTGTTTCATAATCAGCTCGACTAGCTGCAGAATAAACCTGAATTACAGTGTGAATCCTAAATTAGGAATATGCAAGACAGAGAAATACTGGATAACAAATACAAGTACAGGGGGAGAGCGCAGTTTATTCAAAAACCAACTAAAAAAATGACATTTTTCTTTTACTTAATCTTTTACTTTACTTTATTTAATTAAATTCAGGCACAAATAATCAGAAGTGAGTCCAAAGCTATCTGTTTGTTAACCCAAAAACTGCTCTAAATTATCTTTAAAGCTGGGGTAGGAAGTTTAAGAAACAAAAGAAACAAGAGCAAAAGAAATGTCAGAATTGTAAAATGAAGCACTCCTCTCTCTGTCCTCAGCCACTCCCTTCTTAGAGTAACCTGTACAAGTACTAGTCATTAATTTCAATCATCCCCATCCTAAATGTGATCCTGATGCCATTATGGACCTGGAGGTAGTAGACGAAGGCCAAGCGGTCGCTGAAGGCTCGAGGCTCCAGGATGCAGGCCCGTTTATAACAGGCTGCTGATGACTGGAAGTCACAGAGTTGCAGATAGGCCTCCGCCTGGCTCACATACAGCTGAGTCTGAAAAACCCAACAGCAACGTTATCAGACAAAGAGAGAAGAAATACGCACAATGTGTCTGAAACATAGAAACCTATTGAAAGTGTATCAAAACATCTCACACCAGGGGACAGAATTAAAATACCAAGTGTGTGTGTGTCTATATATATATATATAAGTATAAAGTATTTTAATTATCTTTATAATCAGGGTTATTACTGCCAGTAGTTTATAAACAAATAAAAATGTCACAACATACAGTACATTTAAACATGGGTAGCATTGTGTCCTTAATAGTCCAGCACCTGTTCTGGCTGCAGGGTGATGGCTTTGGAGAAGTAGATCACAGCCTTCTCATGCTGGGACTTTCCCATTGCATCTTTTCCATTTTGGTAACTGCAAAGAAAAACATCATATGTGTTATTTAACCCTAAAAAGGCACAGTCTGGATTTCACGTTCCAACTTTGCACATATTTTCTGAAAAGATCCCTCACATTTGTCTGTCCAAACACAGATATGAACTTTACTTTCCTCGTAGAAAACATACCTGACACATCATTTCAGTAAATCCTAAAGCATAATACTACAGTATAAATTCACAACACATAAGCTTTAAGTGAGGCTAGAACCCTTTGTTTCCTTTAAGTCATGTTTCTCACTGCTCTGCAGCCTTTCTCTGGATGATGAGGTTTCCCTGTAGGTCTGGTCTTTGAGGGCGTTTCTCTCCTGGTGCGAGAAAGATTTTACTGGAGCCAAAAAGCAGCTTGAAGGTGCTTTTTCTCCTGGCCTCTTCAAGTTCCTCTTCTGACACAGCAGTGGGAAATACACTCTGCTCTTCTGCCTGCTGGTGGACAACCAATTTCTAAAATTTAATATTAAATACCAAAACATCTCAGCATCTCCTGAGGGATGCCAACCTACAAAACAAGGAGACTGACTGACAATCAAAACATAAAGAAAACAAACAAACCATTAATGTAGCTATAGATGCTATCAAAGACTACTAAGTTAATTTGTTATAATTTAGTAAGGTATATGTATAGCGTACTTATTTGAATATATTTTTGGTAACAATGTATGGACATGTACATGTACATGTATCCATGTATCATGTACATGTACATGTATCCATGTACAGTTATCAGGATCGGTTTTAGTTTAAGAATTGTGCTTAATTCATTGTAATGCATTACACAAGTTAATCATAGTAATAACAATAAAATTCAATATCAAATGCCTTTTAAGGAAATTTTACATATAGAAATGAATAGGAATCAAATTAATTTTGAAATGAACTCAAAATTGTAGTTAAGAAGCATTTGCTAGCTAAATCTGCATTTAAAAGACAAATTTTAACATTATATCACGTTTAAATAATATTACCATATTCTGTATTTGTTGTGCCTGTTATATTGTTATTAGTTGGCACTAAATTAACGTTATTGCTTTTTATTTCGTTTAACGTTATCAAGAATAGAGGACCTAACTAGATCGAGAATCTAGCTAACGCTGTAGTCAACTAGCTAGCTAGCTAACGTAGCTAGTTGTAACTTCTAACGTTAGCTAAATAACGTTACTTTGCTATTCTTTTGCAACAAACATTTATTTAACGTAGGTCATGTACCTCCCCTGCGGCGGACATTGTGACAACTCGCTGAAATATGCTTCACATTAGCTAACGTAAGGAACAAGAACAGGTCAACGTGCTGTAATTTTAGAGTTGCTGCGTGCGTTACTGGCTGCAACCATGGAAACCAATTTCAACAGCCCCCGCGCTCGAGGCTTTTATTTTCTAAACAAAGAGTTTCAACTTAGAGTTAGATGTTGCCCTGATGGTACTTCCGGTGCCGTTTGAAGCCAAATAAGACAGCGTCAACCCGTACATTTAGTGTTAACAGTGTTGTAGTTTTGATTTGTGACTTCGAAAAGTGACGTTTTTTTGTTTGTCGGTGCTTAATCTGCGCCTCTGTAGTTCCTATACAGTATTACAAAGTCTACAAATTAAAATAACATTCCACGACGCTCCCACACTCAACTTGATCTGTCCTTACAGCGCCATAAACACTTTTATTTTGAAAACGGGAAGTAATAGGCAAAAATGACGATCAGCTGACTGAATTGTTGACAAGGCAAGTTGGCCGCCGGTGAAGGAAGCAAAAACCCTCGTTTACAGTCAGCGATAACTTGTCAAATTTAAACAACTGAAATGACCGATGTCTACTTTGCGACTAGCTGAGATAGCCAAGCTACTGTTATAGTTTCTCTTCTCAATTCCGTCCGCGTGTGGCTGCACTGTTGCCATAACTAGCATATTATTGTTGATTTCCTTTATATAGCTTTACCTGACCTGGGATCCATGTAAAAGGTGAACAAGAAGACAACAGAAAACTTACGGCTGTCAGTATGGACATCCAAAACGAGAGGAGACGGCTGCTGGATGCGGAGGATGGAGATGAGGGTCTTACTGGACTCATATCTGAGCAGGATGCTTATCTCAGGTCTGTTAAAAAAAAACAAATACAAATACTCAGTGTAGCTGCTTTAGTAGGGCTGGGCGATATTGACCAGATCGTCTATGTATTCATATCTCAATAACAATATACCACGGTATATGTGCATATCGTTGATATCTGCTCACTTATGTGAAATCTTATGTTAGCCAGTTGATGGCAATCACATTGAACTGTTTGGTGATGTAAAGTGTGATTATAAATCAATACTGCATTGTTGCAGAAACTGCAAAGCAAATGACATTCATTCCCAGGTAGGCCCATTTCAGATCACATTTTCTGAGAAGTTGGAGTAAACATGCGTGTTTAACCAATCGGTTCTATTTAAATATAATATCATATTTAATTATCCCAGTTCTAAGGTCAACACAAAGATGGATTGTTAAAGGACAATTCCAGATGTGTTGAATGTCTCAGTCCATTTACTGCAAATGTCACACTTTACATCACATTTAACTAATGGGCAAACAATGCTGGTGTGTTTAAAACATGTGAATGTACTTTGTCATTATTCAAGGATTTATCACTTTCTATGTATTACCATTAATTTAACAATAAAAAATGTGATTGTTTGGCCAATAAATAATGTCAAATAGTGAAAAAATGTTCACAAGTTCTCAAAACATGTAGCTCCTGTTGGTCATATTAATGCTAAAAGAGCAGAGACATAATATAAATGAATTTGTGTCAGGTTCAGGACACTTTATCTTACTAAATAACCATGGTCAAGCAAAGAAACGAGACGCAGACGGCAAAATGTGCAGTTAAAGACTTTTGCAGCAAAAGGGTGAATTCCACAAGAGCAACCTTCCTGCCAGCGCTGCTCCAGGGAACTACAACTAGAAAACTAAAAGCAAAGTCTCTTTATTGAAACACACACACACAAAGATTTACAGTTGTTGAGTCTAAAGCATCTGGTGTTTGGTTTATGCCTACACAGAGAAAGGAGGACAGGGTCAGGTTGCTGGGGCAACCTGACCCTCTGCCTGACCTCAAACTATCTAAAGGATTTACAACAGAGTAGACTTTATGGCGGTGCTTTAAGGAAAACATAGTTGGTTAAATGTGCATATAAGATTATAAAATATAAAGCATACATGAATATACGTTAAGCAAGATATGGATATATGATAAGCATGAAAGTAATGATTATTATATGAATATGAATGTATGAATTTAGCATGCAAGGTATAATATTCTAATACACTACTACAGAGAATTTGTCTGATAAGGGAAAAAAACGAATTTCTCTGTCAATTTGTTTTTATTCTTACAAACTACACAAAATAAACAATTTGCAGATTGCTCCTCTACAGCCTGCAGTGTTCTACTTTTCAACTGAGACATTAAATGTAGGCAATGTTTGTAAAGCAGCTATTCTGTACTTTGATGAGTTTGGATACAAGGGCCTTTGACCTTTACAATCTGCTCTGTTCCTCTTTCTCTCCACAGTAAAGTGAAGAACAGGAACTTGTACCTGGCGACGTTTGCGTCGGTTCTGGGTCCCATGAGCTTCGGCTTCGTGTTGGGGTACAGCTCTCCCGCCATCCCCGAACTTACCAGCATCACTACTGACCCTCAGCTGCGGCTGGACGCTAACCAGGCCTCCTGGTTCGGGGTATGATGATGACGATGATTCAGCATCACAAGCCTCAAAGCAGAACAGTTTATAAATTGTGTTTTCAAGTGTTTTTTTAACTTATCAGCAGTTTTATGTCACCACATGTTCAAACACGTCTCGTCAGATTCACTTGAGTTCAAAACCTGATTACAATTTAAAGAAACACAGCAAAAGACTGTTATAGTATTAGTTATAGTTATTTCTATATGAAGGGTAGATGATTATGACCCGACTATTAAAAGTCAATATACCAAAGTGTATTTCCATTGGAGATTGTGAAGTGAAACAATGGAAGAAAAAATAAAGTTTAAATGCATTTTTACTACTTTTTTGGGTAGGGCTAATAGTGTAGTCTACGTAATACGTAGGTTTACGCTGTATACCCATGAAGAAAGCTCCAAGATTTCCATATACCCTCATACTTAAAAAGTGCCCAATGGTACGCATCAACATACTTTCCATTATATTTTTTATATGTTTTGAATTGTCATCTGTGTTTTTTCTCTTTACATAGGCTAAATAAAGGTATTTCCACCATATGTTGGTGCATAAAAGTGTATCTGAATACAGGAAATGAAGTCGTTGATGCTCAAAACTTCCCTGAGGGAGGACACCCAGACCCCCCCACTATGATATGCCGAATATACAGATATATACTGTATATATAGTTTAACAACATTTTCTAGTTCTTAGTTCTACATAACTTGGAGTATTAAAAAAATGAATACTACATAACTTGGAGTATTAAAAATTGGTGAAAATACAGGGTAAAGAAAATTCTAGAAGTAATTCCCTGACGCTCTGCGTTTCTTTGTTTCTCAGTCCATCGTGACGTTGGGAGCGGCGGCCGGTGGCCTGCTGGGCGGCTGGATGGTGGGGAAGATCGGCAGGAAGCTCAGCCTGATGTTCTGCTCGCTGCCATTCGTCTTCGGTTTCACCATCATCATCGCAGCACAGAACGTGTGGATGCTTTACATCGGCAGAGTGCTCACCGGCCTCGCCAGCGGGGTCACGTCATTAGTCGTCCCGGTACTGGCCCAACGCCCTTTTTAAATTTTACCCTATTAGTCACGTTTCTGCCTTGACACCTGTTTGTCCCCATGTTGTCATAACATGGCTTTTCTTCTTTGTTTTCTTCCTGCTTTCCGTTGTTCATACTGTGATCTTCTGCCCTGTTGCCGACAGATTCTCTACAAATACACACGTTAAAGTAATTGCATTCCCTCAATAGTATATATGTGGTATTTTCACATGAATCATGGCATATCTTTAAGTGTTTTCAAGCTTACATATGTATACAAGTCTGAGCATTAGCTGTCTTTCACTATTTCATATCACTAATGCAGTGGCTGTAGTGATATGAAAACTGAAACTTCTCATGGGAAAAACTTCAGACTCGACACTGCGCTCCTTAGGCCCTGAGTAATACACCTGCCATGACATAGTTGCGTCCTAGCAATGCTAGAGTATACACGTCATTTGCTAGCACAGCTAGCTAATTGGGAACAGGCTATTTCCAGTAACAAATACGTTCATTCCAAAAGTTACATCACTGTTGCTTAAAATGTTTGAGTTTGCCACAATGTAGCACCTCCAGTCTGTTTTTGTTCATCTTTTCTTCAAATACTGTAGCGAGCAGCGGAGAGCTAGCTGTACCCAGCATGCTTCTCCGCGGTGTAACAGTAAATAAGAGTCCCCTTTTAATACACTACACAGTTTTTACATAACACACTACTTATAAATATGTCCCATAGATCTCAAGAGCTCATAAAGACAGACAGAGATTGCTTCCATTTTAGTTGGATTGTAAATTGAATAGTTTTGGGTGGTTTAGACTGGAAGGACAAAATCATTTTCCATTTGTCTCTAATTTTTCTGGTTTAATACACCAGGCGATTCATCAATTAATTTGGTAAAGTGACTCTTTAATCCATAATAATAATTTAACAAAACAGTTGTAGAATTAGATTAATAATGAATAGTAATTTGTTAATTTTTATGTTTCTATGGATTTTAGCCTCTGAGAGTTGTCTGATTTCTGTCAGTAACTCTGGCGTGTTCCTCCTGTGTGATTGTCTTTGTCTCTCTTTGTACAGCTGTATATCTCTGAAATGGCACACGAGCGGGTACGTGGGTTGTTAGGCTCCTGCGTGCAACTCATGGTGGTTCTAGGCATCATGGGAGTGTATCTCGCAGGTATGTAATCTCAGCTTTATGTGTTTACGGCGTCATCATTTTGTAAAGTCAGACTCCAAGTTATTGAAATTGCTGAATGTTTAAATGAACTTAAGAAAGAAGTCTAACAAGGTTACTTAACAAAGCAGTTTATAAGCTATCAATCATTGAGAGGTTTCCATGAACTTTACAACAGCCACCAGTATGACAGTAGCTACATAATACAGAGCTACAAATCTGTGCTCTTATTTAAATAAATGTGTAATATCTTTGCTCTCTTTCTTGTTATTATGTGTATTTATTTTCTTTGTCAAACACCCTGTGACAATACGGTTTAGTTTAAAGTGTTTTTTTCTGAGGTTGCTGTGCCATTTTAAACCTCTGGATCAAAGGTTGTGAAAAAGAGATGACCAAAACATTGCCATCATGTGATGTGAACATCCTCAGATATGATCAGAGTCCTGCGCTGCTTCTTCCACAGCAGCCTAAATGAAAATAGCTGCTTCTCGCTAATCATGTTAGCTGCATACCATTCACATTTACCCAATGGAAGCTGGTGTGTCACGGGACGTGGGTTGTCTCCTATAGAGGAAAAATGTTAAGTATGTAATTTGGGTTAAATGCCCCTTACAATGTTTAACAAACAATAGTATTTAGTTGATGTCATGGGAAGGAATCATTGTTTGATATGTTTGAATGGTATGAAAAAGAAAAAGAATTGTCACAGGCCGGCTGCTGTTCAACACAAAGGTGAACAGTGTGATCGTTGTAGAAAATCCAGCGAAACAATCAGATTTGCAGAGGAATGTATTTTTAGATGGAGCAGATGAAGATGTCGTGAGGAAACCTGGACTAGACAAGGCTCCTCTTGTGTCCTGCAGCCTTCAGTCTGACCCGCACGGTGCAGGACATGGCATGTTTGGAACAAAACTGGAGGAAGAACCCAAATTATCTTGGGCCAACCATTTAAAAATGGGGACAAGAGGACAAAGACAGTTGATGTCATTGTGTGGTTTGATACAAAAGTATCTTTTAATTTTCAATAGGATTTATCTTTCTATTGGAATTCTAGGGGAGCTTGGGGCCCCTCAGCATTTAGCATCTTACATCATTTTCTCATATGCACTCCGAACAATGTCCGAGAATCAGGTCAGTGTCCGGAGCCTTCCTTTCACACAACAGGAGATTGTCCATGTCACACGTGTTCTGACTTCCTGGATGGAAATACTCTCTTTTGGTTTAGGCGAGGGGTGGCACCTGGGTAGAGCGTGGATGAGGTAGGACATGACTCTGTTAACACCGCAATCACGGACTGATCACTGTTCTTAATTTGGTCATTACCAAACCCACTTTCTTGCCGTTCCTTGAATTTGTCTGACAGTACCGGAATTGGCTCTTACTGACCGAAGTTCCTGAATCGCGTGGTCTCTCCAGTTGGCAACTATTTTTGTTCCAGCTTCTTATTCTGAGCTATGTGAACTCATCCCGCAGGTCTCTACCTGGACTGGCGCTGGCTGGCGATCTGCAGCTCCATCCCGCCAACGCTGATGATGGTCTGCATGTGCTTCATGCCAGAGACGCCCCGGTTCCTGCTGTCACAGGGCAAGAGGCGGGAAGCTGAGGAGGCGCTACGCTTCCTGCGAGGGCCGGATGCCCCCGTCGAATGGGAGTGCGCCCGCATTGAGGAGGCTTGTGATGAGCAGGTGAGGCTGTGTTCGGTTGTCTTGGCTGTGATGCGATGGATTGTGTGATTTTCTGACCACAACAGCACCTTCATCCTCAATGCTCAATGCACCACTGTTTCAAATGTTAAAACCAATACCCAGTCAGTGTCGACTGTTGTGTGGCCTGATGACAGTGGCCTTTCTCTTTCCTCTCAGGACTCTAGTTTCCAGATGTCCGACCTGAAGGACCCTGGTGTCTACAAGCCTCTGGTGATCGGCGTCGTGCTGATGTTCTTCCAGCAGATGACTGGGATCAATGCCATCATGTTCTACGCTGAGACCATATTTGAACAGGCACATTTTAAGGTGAGTAGGCTTAAAATTGTGATGTTTTGGGAAAATTAACTTTTCATTCAGTTACAATTACAGATGTGTCCTTTAACTACTGTCCAATACTCTCTAGTGCTCCTGCAATTATAGGTGACAATATGGATTTATTACTAGGTGCTAAGCAAAGAATATACAATGACTGAAATCATAATTTCCTTTTCTTTCCTTTTCTTCACAAAAAAGCTCCACATTGGTCTGTGACTGAAAGTCTGATATTTTCTCGTCAGAACTTGAAAAGCTGTTGTAGGATATACTGGAAATGTATATGTTTCTGAATATGTATAAAAACCACAAAAGATCAATTGAAACAATGACGTACCTGTTCTGAGCAATCCCTTTCTATGCAAACAAAAAAGGAACCTCATTTCACCTGAAAATCCCATGATGAATTGTTATTTTATCTACTTACAAATCAGAGAGCTATTTCTCTTTTTGTGTCAGTATCTTGTTGAAAGCATCAATGTGAATGTCTTGTTGTTTTTCAGGAGAGTGACCTGGCTTCAGTGATCGTGGGTGTGATTCAGGTCGTCTTTACAGGAGTGGCAGCGCTGATTATGGACAAAGCTGGAAGGAAGGTCCTTCTCATTATCTCAGGTATTTTTAATCAAGATTGATACAGTATATTAAATATTTTTTCTTTACGTGTTTTGGCATCAGTTTTAAGGGACTGGTAATGAACTGCAACGTCCTTTTTGTTTCATATCATTTCCTGTTTGTCTCTCCTCTCGTTTACCGCCATCTCTCTATTATCAACTCTCTAATGAATGGTAGATGCTAGGTTGGACCCAATGGACATGTTGATGTTAACACAGACATACTGCGTGTGTCAACACTTGGGCTTTAATATTTAACATTGTTTGAATCCTGCTGCAAAGCGATGCTCATATAGCCTGTTGCAGCCAGGGATTTGACTGTAACAGAGTATAGTGGCACTTTCTACTGTGAAAAATCACCAATAAAGGTTACTTTACTGTATAAAGGTTGAATATGTTGTTAATGTCCCCCTAATTTTTGATCTCATTCCTACTGGACCATGTCCAGTTGTGTAGTTTTTGGTTTGGCTAAAATATTGTCCGTCAC
This sequence comes from Etheostoma perlongum, assembly GCA_026937815.1. NCBI lineage: Eukaryota > Metazoa > Chordata > Actinopteri > Perciformes > Percidae > Etheostoma > Etheostoma perlongum. The sequence continues at coordinate 5,694,508 of CM049375.1, read as the reverse complement.
AATCATACCCTGGCTGCAATGAGCAGCATCGCGTTGTAGCGGGGTTCAAATATCTGTTAAAAGCAAAGTGTTGTTGCCTGCGCAGTATGCATTAAATGAAAGAAATTTATTTAAGTCACTTTTTTGTTTTAAATTGGATGTTGGTGTTGGATTTTGGAAGGAAAATCACTTCATCAGCTCTGCTCTCTGTTAAGCACCAGACAAGACCGTGAGGTATTTTCATTTGTTTTCCCATTAATAATCAAGGTGTTGCCATGGCGATCAGCACCACAGCATTCGGGGTTTACTTCTACCTGATGTCCAAACTTCACAGCACCACGTCGCTGAGCGTCTTGGCGCTGGACATCCAGAGCAAGGCTGGCGAAGAACCCCACGCTGACCTGGCCTGGTTGGCCCTGGCCAGCATGGCCGTCTTCATCACAGGTGAGATCCTGGGTTACACACACGTGTCTGACATAACTAATCCAGTTATTAAAGCTTGCTTATCAGCAGCAGGGAATTTATTTATTTATTTAAATGCTCAGGTAGAGTTGAAATTATTAATCAAGATTTTAAAAGTGCACTGAAATAATAATAATTGTTGATCCCGCTGTCGCTGTTATGTCACTCGGATCGTTGTTCTGATTGGTTGAAGGACTATCCAGTTCCGTACAGTGTCATTTGAACTATGCCAATTGATCAAACCTCTTGTGCAGTAGAAAATACAGAGCAGACTCCCCAGACTAATGTTCAATCTGAAAAGATTGCACTTGGTCTGGTGATAGCCAACTCAAAAATCCCATCAATTTATACCAAATTACCCTATCTCCCATAGTTTGTTTCCTCTTAATTTGTGTCTAATTCTTTGTAGCATCCTTTTTGTGAAATGTCTTGTGTTATATGTGACATGGTTTGTCTCTCATGACTATGTTAACAAAAAGCTAATGTTGTGTAGCTGTTGGGGACAGTGATCTAATAGGTGGGGGTAGTAGCTCCAATTTTTATTGACAGCAACTCGAGGGAAGGCTTCAGTTAGCCGCTGATACAGGATGAAAAGGTAACTAACTAAAATTTGAAAAGTAACTAAAGCTGTCAGACAATTGCAGTGGAGTAAAAAGTACAATATTTAGCTCTGAGATGTAGGAGAGTAGAAGTATAGTATATAGTTGCATAAAAGGGAAATACTCAATTAAAGTACCTCCAATGTGTACTTAAGTACAGTACTTGAGTAAATGTACTTATATTTCACCACTGGTGATTTTCCAGACCATTTGGATTAATGTGTGCGTTCCCCACATTAATAATGGTTGCTGTGTCCAGGTTTTGCTCTGGGATGGGGTCCGATCCCCTGGCTTATCATGTCGGAGATTTTCCCGTCCAAAGTGAGGGGGGTTGCTAGTGCTGTGTGCGTCCTCACCAACTGGAGCATGGCGTTCGTCGTCACCAAGACTTTCCAAGAATTGATGGTGAGTGCTCAACAGGCCACTATTTAAATGGTATTTCACTTGTTAACTTGTTTTATGAACATAATGTCGAAACGTTCACAGGAAAACGTGAGAAACCTAACATACATTTCCTCACTATCTTTCTGTATTTTTGGATGCTCTGGGGTAGTATTTATTTGGATCTGACCGTGTTATTTCAATTTGAAACTACTGTTTTGATAGAAATTAGAGCTGAAACAATTACTTAGTTAATCCAGATGGACAGACAACTAATACTTGAAGTAATTTATCAAGAATGTTTTGGGTTTTGGACGGGTTGGTCGGACAAAATAAGCAATTTCATTCTGGGCTATTGCTTCTGACTTATTTCATAGACCGGTTGCTTTTGTATGTGTTTCGGTATCTACTGTGAAACTATAAAATCTTCCTCTATGGCCTTTTGAACATCTTTACATGCAACCTCTTCCAGATTCTTCTAACCAGCGCTGGGACCTTCTGGCTCTTTGCCTCTATGTGCATCCTCAACGTCATCTTCACTGTGGCCTTCATCCCAGAAACAAAGGGCAAGACACTGGAGCAGATCGAAGCCACTTTCAGAGGGACATCAGGTCCATGAATCTCTGACCTCTTATCTCTGAACCAACTGCTCCTCGGGACACTGTGTGGGCATTTAAAAAAAATCTTTGTTAAGCCTATAAGCTATAAAGCTGATTGACACTTTCTTATAATAAGTTTCTATGTCAGAAACAGAAAATCCTCTTTTTTTTTCAATCTGTGTTATGGGGGTGTTGATTCAACTGTGTGATCATTTGGATAATTGCAGTTCATGGTGCTGATGAACTAAGAGGTGTTTCCAATATTTTGCTCATCCCATACACATCAATGAGGTTAGACTAAACTGCCACCCACCCATTTGTTTCTGTAGGACGTCTGACCTAAAATATAACAGCATATAGTTTTTTGCAGGTACAATCCTCTGGATTTTAACATATCTAAATGACTCCCAAGGAGCAGATTTCGGACAGGTTTAGTGTCCACTGCTGAATCGAAGTGTTACTGATGGATAACCTGAGTGTGCTGCTACTTCCAGTAAAGCAACCCTACGCTGCCCTCTGCAGGTCTCACTGCTGTAGGTCCTCTGTGCATGTTTAAAATGTCCTTTACTCAGTTACTACAGCTTGACAGTAGACCAGCTTTGCAGAAAGCTTTACAACTGAAAAGCATGTACATAGTAGAACTTGTACATAGGACCTAACATGGGATCTTTCACACTTTCAGGTTTGGATGCTATACTGTGAAGTTTCAGAGGGAAATTGTTGTTAAGGTATATCCACCCTAAATCTTTCTTTTGAGTTTTAAAGACTTTTTTCGAATAGAAAAGAGGCTGTTGTAAACTTGAATTTATGTCAGGTATAATAGATCCAGTATTGAGTTTTTACTGTGGAAATAAACTGTCCTACATGTTACTCAAACTACTGCTGCAGCATTATCTGCTTATCCACTGTTCATCCATATTCCAATAATACAGATTTTTTTTTACCCTCATGTATCATAATTTTTCAAAAACAAGAAGTACTCTAATAAATAAATAAATAAATATTAATACTTGTTTTCCATGTGACAAAAGCTAGTATGATGCTAAAGCAGCATGTAGGGAATACAGAGATTTTTGACACAATATAGGTGTTCACTATTTCCATTCCTATGTAAGAATAATGCATTGCCTGGTGTCCTTGCTCCTTAAACTCTGATTTTTGCAGAAACTTTATTGTACTGATGTTTCAGTGCAAGAATACTGTACATCATGAGGTCGCTGGAGTCTGCTGTTCACACTGACTGTGCTGACTGTTTATAAATGTAGAACTGCATCATCAGAGAAATGAAGTGGAAAAAAAACGGATTCTATGATGCAAGACTTTTTTTTTCTTTTTTAAACATTGAGCAGATTGAAAACTGTAAACTGACAACTCTAAAGAAAGAATATGGGTGTGTTTTTTGTGGTATTTTTCTCTTTTGTAAAGGAAACATTTTCTTTGTGTAGCCTATTATCTGACATGCACACACTTAGATACTGATAATGTTAGAAAAAGTGACTTCCTGGAAGAAGAAAAAAACAGATCATCCAACTCTTTTGTACAGTTCATGTTTTTACTCATTCGTCTCTTTATGGGAAAAATCAAATGAAGCTATTGTCCCAGTTTCCCCACTACGAATTTTCATGTTTGTGTTCATTATCCATGGGTGAAACTGAATTGTACCATAAACCGTGAATAAAATCATTGTTGTTTACAACATGTCTTGCATTCATGATTTAAGGATCTCCAGCTTTTTTTTATTTTAGTCAACATAGGGACATAAGGATAAGCCTTTCATCAATGTAAACATATTGAAGCAAATAAAAAATTCTTCCAGGATGATGAATTGTTTGAAATACATGTTGTTTTAACCCATTTAACCAGTTGATTAAGAATATATTGAAATGGGAAATTAAAATTAATAACTTTATAGAACAATAAGTGAATGGGAAAGTAGACATTTTTATTTGATTGACTAAATCACCATATTTTAAGGCTTGAAATTGAAAACAGGACAAACGTTGTGGACATGCATCACATTTGAGACCTGAATATATAAAAAACAGATGCAAGATGTTTTTTGTTGTACAAAGCTTTTTACAGTCTATGGCTAAAACACACAGACCGCACTGCCTCTACATGCTCTTCTTGACAGTTTAAATTCTGAGTTTGCGCACTACAGCATGTGACCTTTCAAAATAAAAGACGTATCAAGTATTTGTACACCGACGTGACATATTTGATGATTGTTTTGCCTTTGATATTAATACATTTAACTAAATTAAATACATGAGTGCATATAATTCATGATATTATGCTACCGACTATTGTTTACAAGTATTTCATTAAAAAGTCTACCAGTCCCTCCCCTACGTGACTATTGTGACAACCGCTCTGCACGCTTTTTCCTGCTCGCGGTCAAACTGTAACGGAAACACTCCATAGTCGCCTGGTGTTACCTCTCCTGTCGTCCGGACTGAGCCGCCTGTCTGCCGCTGCTCGGGCTCGGAGACTCGGGGGATGCTGCCGCAGAGATGGAGTTGAATCACAAAAACAACAAAGTGTCGGACGGAGTTTGAAACAAAGGGAGTGGGTTAGCGTTTGTTCGTCTGCTGAACTGGTCGCTGGATGGATTTTTGTTGAATATAAGACAGGGGGGGAATAGAAAAATAATGAAGCTGCTGAAACCGAGCTGGGTGAGCCACAACGGTAAGCTTGTGCAGGAATCTGTTGGACCAAGTTGGGCTTTTGTTGTCGGCAGGGGGGTGAAATGATAAGGAGGCATGATGGTGGTGGTGGTCCACACTTGTTTGACTTGTTTGTCACTTCATAGTCACTTACATACAATACTTTATTCAACAAATGAACACACACGTCTGGTATTTTTGTCAACATCAGTAGCGTTACCACTCCTCTAAGCTCAAAATATATTATGTTTGCTAACCTTAGCTTGCTAGCTAACGTTAGTTAGCCCCCCCACGGCTAGCTCGGTTGCCCTGACGCTAGCTAACTTACCTTCAAAATGACACATTTCGAAGTTGTTGTCTGAAAGTGATTTGTTTTTTTTGTTTTTTTGATTTTAGCAAACGCACCTTATTTTTGTTACAGTGAACAATCTTGTCGTGGGGCTAAAAGAAAGTGTCTCTCCTAGCTGTCAGTTTGGGAAAGTTAACCGTTGGGGAAATGGCCTGGATTTAGGGTGCAGCTGACAATTAATGTTAGCTAGCGAATGTCATTAGAGTCAAGTAACTCGTTTTTAAGATTATTCTTTTAGCCTGTGAAGTATCCTTAAGATTCGTAAGTGTCCACATGCTGGAAAACCAGATGTGCAATGGACATGTCCAAAATACATGTCTTATGTCTTATCTAACGTCCCATAACTGACATGACTTACCGTTACAGTAGAGACAACTAGCAAACACTTCAATGTAAAAATTGCAAACAGCAGACGTTTAATATTTTTTTTCTTGAATAGTGACTTTCTGTAGAGATGCTCTTTGACACTCTAAATAACCAGCAAACATGAGTTTACTTCTTCTTCCACTGTGCACAAGTTAAAATGTTTGGGCTTTAACATCAACATCTACAATAAAACGTCTTGGATCCTTATACAACCAGGCACTGAAACATAAAGCCTGTCCAGTGGCACCAGTGTAACATGCTAAAAAGATACAATTGACTTAGCTTTGAGAACTTTACTCATTTTTGTTTTCAACTGTAAAATACCACATCTAGATCATCTCCATAAAGGGCAGTCAACTCTGTAACTCATTACCAACTGGAATCAATTTAATTCCTGATATAAAATATTTTACCATAAAGGTTAAGTGTTGGCAAAGCAGAGCTGTAACCATTTTAGCTAATTGTACTGCAAATAACCAAGGTTTATGGTGTTGTTGATGTGGATTTTTATTATATTTCCATATCTGTAGTGTATTGTGGTTTGTGATACTGAAAGCTGTATATTTTAATTACACCAGGGGTTCGCAAAGTGGGGTCCGGGGGCCTTGAGGGTTCCAGTGGGACCCCAGCACCAAGGAAAATAATTTATTTATACTGTATTTCCATCCACAAGTATTATAATAAGACATAATGTATGACTATTTTGGTCATGTGTTGTATACACCCGCTCATATAAAACATCTAAAAGCAAAAGTCCTATTATATGCATAAATCTCATGAAATGGGAGACCGTGGTCTATTTTGTGTCAGTTTAGGGATGCTTGACGTGAAAAGATTTGTTAATCACTGAATTACACTGTACGTGTTAAAGCCAAACTAGGGACTTAAGAGTTGAAAATTGGGCTAGCAACAGCTGTAAGCAAACCAAAGGTTTCCGGTCCTGCATTTTATTGATGTATTATTTTATTTACGCCACCCACAGTAGCTTTGTATGCCTGTAAAGAGTAAATCTCATTAAAACTATGATTTGACAAATAACATTAAATGTTGACATGTTTTGTTCCACAGGCAAACCCATATTTTCAGTTGACATCCACCCTGATGGGACAAAATTTGCAACTGGTGGGCAAGGTAAGACCAGATCATTTGGCCATGAAACCGCTTCACTGTCGTAGGATGTTATGGAAATTAATAATATCCAGTGCTTGATGGATTACTGGGCTGATGAATATGTACAGTGTTGGTATCTGTGTTTCTTAAAACAGTTTTGAATCTGCATTACATCATACTAAATGTTCTCCTGCAGCCTAGGACTATATATTGTGTAAGATTTTCAAAGTAAAACACAGATGTCTTAATCATGCCGTCATGGAACATAAAGTCAGGGGTGTATAGGTTTTAATATTGGATTCGTTTTCAGGAGAGGATTCTGGCAAGGTGATGATCTGGAACATGGCCCCAGTCCTCAGAGAGGATGACGAGAAGAATGAGAATATTCCCAAAATGCTGTGCCAGATGGACAATCACCTAGGTAACCAGCCTTGTCTGTAGAATTGTTTGGTTAATTTATGTATTGATTAATTCACCCCATTGTAAGTACTTCAAGTACTTCTTTTTTATGCAAAGTAGTTCTTCTATAACATATACAACTATACTATGAACAATACTTGTAGTGTCACAAATACAGCAAAACACTGTTGCTACCACAAACACTGCTACAACTTCTTTTTTTGTCACTGTATGTGCCATTGTTGTAGCGTCGCCTTAAATATGTGTTTATGATCTGGCAGCTGGTTGCTACCTTATATAGAGGTTGATGCCCGGAAACATCCCAAGTACTGGCAGAGGGCAGGATCTCTGCGGATGCAGACACACACTTCTTAAGTGATGATTGAGAGGGAATATTTTGGTCTATACATTGTTAGTTTTTTAGGAAAATTATACTCATTCTGCCTTTTTACGACAAGCACCCTTAAGGGAAAATAAGAATACAATTGAGTCTTTAAAAACTGAGAAAGCCTTTTTTAGCCACTTACCTAAATGCATGCAAGAAGAAAATGGCGTAATGGGTTAGGGTTAAATTTTAAAATCTCATAGGGAAACTGGGGAAGATATCATATTTGAGTATCTTTTCCATGGAGAGTACGTTTCACGAAGAGTGCCAGAGAAAATCAATTTACTCGCAGTGCTACCCACCACCAAAATCTGGTGGGTTACAATGAGAATTTATACATAGCACCTTTTTAAAAACAATAGTTTGCCAAGTGTTTTTAACAGGAGAAACAAAAGCACATACAAAAATATACACATTGTAATAATCAAAATAGAATATGCGGCAGCGTTAAAACAACAAATAAATAAAATTGAGTTAACCGGTGATGGGTCAACAAGACAATATCATATAAAAATGTGTTGTAAGAAGTGATTTAAGCAGAAGTGGTACTACTGCTGCCCAGTCTCCAGCAGCAGAAGAGTGTGAATTGCCCTAATGTGAAAGTGTTCCAAATAACTGTGCAAGCAGTCAGATTTAATAATAGGAACGTGTTGCACTATTAATGCCCATCATAACACACTGCCTAGTTAGTTATATTTATAACCCGAGTGTATATTTGTCTCTGCAGCCTGTGTGAACTGTGTTCGCTGGTCCAACAACGGGCTGTACCTGGCATCAGGAGGAGACGACAAGCTGGTCATGGTGTGGAAGAGAGCTGCGTATGTACACACTCAAAGTGTGCAAATACAAATACTGTTTTTGCTGTTACAGTCCACAATTGATGATTTAGAAAGCAATATTATATTTGTATATGCATTTCTTAGTATTTTAAACCACAAAAGTTTCTAAATCCAAATTAGATTTGTGCTGTTTGTGTTTTGACGGTGTGTTTTCTCTGTAGATTCATCGGTCCAAGCACAGTGTTTGGGTCGAGCAGTAAGCTGGCCAATGTGGAGCAGTGGCGGTGTGTTACCATCCTGAGGAACCACACTGGAGGTAAGACGCAAAACACACTAAAACTCCGTTAACACTAGCGTTGGGTATCTTTTTTTTTTCTTTTTCCGCCAATACCGGTGCTAATGCGATACTTTTAAAACGGTGCCTGAATCGATACTTAAAAAAAAGAGGGTAATAGGGTATTTTACATTAACTTTGAATGCACTGCGAGGCTTACTAGTTTCAAGTAAACGCACCATCTGTGTTGTTTTTCAGACAAAGGCAGATGCACGCTGCATAACGTGCCACTGCTGGAATCATCTACAGTGAAATTCAGTCACACTTTACACCATTTAGCTGTCAGCATTTTACACCCGATCTATGTACGCAGGCAACACAATATATCCACAAAATGCACAAAGAAAACATTAAAAACACAATATACACACACAAGTAAATTAACTAGCATATATTTGCAGTGCATTTTCTCCCTTTCTTGCATTTGCAATATCGATTTTGTATTTTAAATCAGCATTATTTACATCATGCTTCTTTCTTGCCTTTGTTTGCACATTGGTGTGTTGTCTGTATCCATCTGTAGCTCAGTGGAATAGTGAAACCATTGGAGGGGATGTATATAGCATCACCTGCGTGCATAGGCATCCTTGTGCGTGTGCATTGCACAAGTAAAAAAAAAAAAACAGGGACACGTACATAGAAAAACAGCTCCATAACGCTATGAGAAATCAAAACTCCACAGGGAACCTCTAATTAGCAACACGTCTTTAGACTCAGGCAGTGATTTCAGTGTGCTTTGTTTGTAGATGTGATGGACGTGGCTTGGTCTCCACATGACGTGTGGCTGGCCTCCTGCAGCGTGGACAACACCATTGTCATCTGGAACGCTCGCAAATTTCCAGGTGGGTGAAAAACAACTTAAAATCATTTGCAATAATTAAAGGATTTAACTGATTTTTTTGCACGGTCCCTCTTGACCTAATCTCATTTTCTTAATCATGAGCGAACATTGAGCGACATTATCAAGGATATCTGGCCAAGAGTTTAATGAGATACCACTCTTGTGTTTGTATGTTAAAGCTACAGTCAGCAACATGTTAGCTTAGCATAATGAGTGTCTATTGTTGTGGAAGTTTCTGTACAGCGAGAGAGAAATTTTTTGGAAGTGAGATTTTGTTGAAACAAAATAAAGAAAGCTGCACAACTGAGTCAAGGTTGGGTCTTCAGTGATATTTAATTATTCCCTGCAGAGAATAACCAAATGACAAGAACAGTTTTCACAGCATATACAGCAGTAAGAGTGTGACAGTGTCTTGCCAAAGTAAAACAGTAGCATCCCCGTCATATATCCTGTTTCCCCTAGAGGAGAAAATGCCTTGTTTTGGAAAACACGTCTAATATTATCCAAACAATTAATCTTACCAGACAGACAAGTTGGAGCCTTTTACGTTTCTGCAACTGTCTCTCATGCCTCAAACTACCGGTCTTTTTATCTCAGCTGATCCAAAACAAGACATGTCTTTGAATGTTTTAGCTATGGTCCTGACCTTGGACTTGCTTTGATAAATGTAGCACTGAACAAATGTCTCCTTCAGACTCCAGGGCATTCTCCTTGGAGGAAAAATGAGGGGCAAACATATCCTCTCCTTCAGGAAGGACACACAGGGAAGGGATTTTAAAAGTCATACAACCTGAAAAGCATTGTAAATAATTATATGAATAATAATGCATGCATATTATAGGATATATGAAATCATGCTTAAATGTAATTTTCCCATTACACTACCAAAGTATCATTCTTGATACTACTGATCAAAACCTCCACATTAAAAATCACTTGTTTTTCCTGAAAATGCAAAATACCGAAAAACGTCTCTCTGCCCTTTATTGCAGTTAATATTGCAATACATTGTAGCAAATAGCAATTATTTTCATTATCTGATAACGTGCTGCTTATTTTTCTACTAATTGATTGTTTGTTTGGTTTATAAAATTTCAGAAAATAAACTCAATAAAACTTCTTAAAGCCCAAGGTAATGCCATAAACCTGCTCATTTTGCCTGACTGATACTAGACCTAAATAGCAACCTAAAACATAAACATTCAATCTACTATCACATGAGACAAAGAAAAGCAGCAAATCCTCATATTTGAGAAGCTGGAAGCAAAAATCAATATACCAAATACAAAACAATCTTTATCATAATATTTTCAGATTAACGTTCTTTTAATAAACTAATTGATCATTCAAGCTTTTCTTTTCTTTTTTCTTCTTCTAATAAGTAAGCCTATAACACAGCCTATGACACGATGTCTCTGTCTTCTGTGTCTCTCCAGAGATGGTGACATGGCTGCGAGGACACACAGGGTTGGTTAAAGGTCTGACGTGGGATCCGGTGGGGAAATACATCGCCTCCCAGGCCGACGACCACAGCCTTAGAGTGTGGAGGACCATGGACTGGCAGATGGAGGCCAACATCACCAAGCCCTTCAGCGAGGTACAAAAACACTGTCCGCTTTGTTTTATGATGCAGTGGCGAGCAGGTGGTTGATGGAAATGTCCACATTTGTTATTCGTTTTCACAATTTTATTTCTAACATCTGTATGTTTTCCTGCCAGTTCTGCCACAGCACACCAAATGAAGGTTTTAATTTGTGTTTGTCATCTCTATCTGTGTCTCAGTGCGGCGGGACGACCCATGTCCTGCGTCTCTCGTGGTCTCCAGATGGCCAGTACCTGGTATCAGCTCACGCCATGAACAACTCCGGTCCCACTGCACAGATCGTAGAGAGAGACGGCTGGAAGACTAATATGGACTTTGTGGGCCACCGTAAAGCTGTCACTGTGGTGGTAAGGACGTTTTAGTCTGATGTTTGACATTTTCAAAGTATACTTCTTAACATCTGTCTGCATACTGAGGAATCTGGTTTCTTTCTCTGTAGAAATTCAACCCAAAGATTTTTAAGAAGAAACAGAAGAACGGCAGCGCTCCAAAACCCGGCTGTCCGTATTGTTGCTGCGCAGTCGGCAGCAAAGACCGATCGCTCTCCGTCTGGGTCAGTTTCACACTTCAATTTGTTTTAGAAAATGGTCATCACTATTGGGCAACTGATTCTTATAATTCAATATCACATATTACTAGTTACCTCCATTTGAAAGTCATATGTTACTTTACAATATTAGTGTCTATGTAAAGTAATGTGTTACTGTTACAGTACATTCACTCCATCTTAGCTGTTCATCACACATTAGGCTACCCATCCATTTTAATATCAACTTTTTTAAATGTTGAATGATTGTGTTTAAGTGACTTCTCAGTAGAACGTTCTTACTGTTTAGTTCCTGGTGATAATAATATTTCCCTGTTCTCCTCTTCAGCTGACCTCTCTGAAGCGCCCCCTGGTGGTTATCCACGATCTGTTTGATAAATCGATAATGGACATTTCCTGGTACGTTTTTGAAAGGTGTTGTAGGGCCGTCACACATCTCCCGCCATAAGTTTATCTTACAAATGTCTATTTTTACAATCACAGTCCATTGGAAAATGCTGTTTGGCTCGTGGGGATGAATTATTTTTTGTTGCAGTGTCACAGTTGACCCTGCCACACTATCCAGCACTACTTTATGTCCATGAACAGGGTTTTAAGACATCACTGCTATACCCTCCATGTCTCTGAGTTAGAATTGTGTTTGTCAGGACTCTGACAGGTCTGGGGATGTTAGTGTGTTCGATGGATGGCACTGTGGCCTACCTGGACTTCTCGCTGGATGAACTGGGAGACCCACTGAACGAGGAGGAGAAGGTTAGACACACATCATGGAATCGCATCTGGCTGCTAACACAAAAATAAACCAAAACGAAGTAGTCATATATATATAAACTAGACCCTATTTGACTTTTCTCAGTACTACTAACTTAAAGTTTTTGCCGTCATAATACTGATTCCCAACCAGAATGTTCTAAAATAAACTTTCTTGCATTTGCTTGTTGACTTTGAAAAAATTACATTACATTTCCAGACATCTTGGTGTTGCCTTAAAGTTTTAAGCTCTGCCTTTTTTCAAGATGCCTACATTGCATTTTGTTATCTCTAGAACAAACTCTAAACCAGCTGAGCTTTATTGATGAGAATACACATACTTACCTCTGTTATCCAGTAGTTTTTCATGCTTAAAGGGTAAGAATAAACCAACAAGGTCTGGTTTGACACTTGAAAGCAGCTGTTTTTTTTTTCAACTGTTCTTAGCTGGTATGAACAACAGAAAGGAAAAACAGGACAAGACTGTTGTAATACCAGTTTAAGTTCTAGAAATGCCTTCCAAACGTGGATATATTATGTTATATAGCAATTAATTTGTGCTTCCGTTATAAAATTTGTCGGTTTCCATGAGCGGAATGAAACCAAGAAGGGAAGTGAAAACAGAGTTGCCCGAGTTATGTGATTTATGTTTACAGGCCCTGGTTGGCTTGTAATTGGTCAATGCCACCTGGGGGAAAAAATACAAAAACACAACCTCTTTCCATAATTCCGTCAAGAACATAAAGAACCCATATTAAACTCCCTCTCTGTCTTCCTCTGACGTACAGAACAGCATCCATCAGAACATTTACGGTAAGAGTCTGGCTATAACCAGCACCGAGGCTCAGCTTTCCACCACCATCATTGAGAACCCCGAGATGCTCAAATACCAGCAGGAGCGACAGAACTCGTCCCAGGCCAACTCGGGGCCAGGAAGCACCGGGGCCGAATCCTCAGCCCCCAAACTCAACAGTGTGATGAACGGAGAGTCTCTGGAAGACATCAGGAAGGTGGGAAACTGAAATGTTACATCCAACAAGCAGCAGAGTGTTGGGTTTGGATAAAGAATTTGTTTATTTTGTGTGATTTTTATACACACATTTCTGCTTGGATTACCTGTATTTTAAAATATGAAGTCACAGAACAGAGTTTCTGACTCTGCATAGATTATATATTTGCAGTGTTTTATTATTCAGGTTGCAGGGAAAAGACAAAGAAACTCACTGATTGTAGAATAAATTGGAAACAGCCCATTTTGAAATATCTGTGATGTGTTGGATACATATTTATGAACATCATTTAAAAGCTCGATTTAAAAAAAAAAAAAAAAAAAAAAAAAAAAGTAAACAAATACTTTTCTGATATTTTTTAATCTTAAATATCTTGGATGTGTTATTTTGTGACCTTGCAGAACCTTCTGAAGAAGCAGGTGGAGACGAGAACCGCAGACGGCAGAAGACGAATCACACCGCTCTGCATCGCTCAGCTGGACACGGGGTACGAAAACATGAAACACTACGGTGGCCCCACGAGAGGTCAAATTAAGAAAATGCATGCAAATAGACATAACATAAGCAAAAAAAACAAACATCATAATCAATGGACAACACATGCGCAACAGAAAAACACTGCATATGGAGAAAGTACAATAAAATGGGCCTTCTGTCTCTGCAGGGATTTCTCGCCGGCTCTGTTCAACAGCGCTCCCATCCTGCCCTCGGGCTCCTCCATGTCCAACCAGCTCACCCCCCAGCTCAGCTCAGACTCCAGCCCAGGACAGGCCACTTCTCTGGGCCTTAGGCCCAGTCATGACCCCATGCTCACCTCGCCTCCACCCAACAGCACCGCCAAAGGGCTTGAAGACATCAAGGATGGGTACAAACTTTTTTTCTTTTTCTGTGATGTTCTATCTGCGCTTGTTAACTTCTTCAGATTTTACACTCCTAACTCTCTATCACCCCCCCCTTTTTTATTTTCTTCTTGTCAATTAAAACGCTCCTTGATCTTCTCATTCCCTCCTCTTCTATTCCTTATTTTCTGGTTCCCTTACATTCCAGTTTGAAGGCCAGCCTTCTGCTCACTTCTGCATCCAAGATCGAGCCAATGAAAGCTTTGGACTCCAGGTTCACGGAGCGGTCAAAGGCTACGCCGGGGGTCACAGCCGCCATCTCCTCCATTACTGGACTCACGCCTCTAGACAGGTAATCAACTCAGTATAAGTGAAGACAAAAATGGTACAAATGTGAGAAAAAAAACAACACTCCATCTCTAAAACTAAAATTTTGCTTTTCTGTTCAATCAGCAGGCCAAAAGACGGCATCTCCGCCCTGAAAGACGTAAAAACAAAAGATGAAACCAGCAGTGACAGCGAGGACAAGATGGCCTCCATCAACAAAAACTTGTCGTTCAGCAAGAGGAAACCTGAGATGCTGATGGATGGAGGAGAGGTGGTGGAGAAGAGGAAAAAGGGAAGGCCTAGGAAAGACAAGATGGCTGCACCCATGGCCCAACCTTTCACGCAGGTAGAGAGATGGAGGAAAAAGAAACACATAGATGGATGGAAGTCCCGGTGTATCATTGAACTCCAAGAGATCCATTCATGCCTTTTATGTAGACATGAATAAACCAGAACAAGAACATATTCAGGTCGTGAAGAAATTAATTTAACTCTGTAGTTACAGAATGTCAGTCAAAGCATATGTTTTTGTCTTAAATGGCGATGGAATTGAATAGCAAGTAATATTGAAAAGGTCTAGTAAAAGCTCCTTTTGTGCAGATGTCCTTGGAAAAGAGAGAGAGAGAGATAAATGTGTGATTTGTCCCTCCTCTTCCTTTCAGATAATTTCTCCAGCAGAGCGGGAGCCCAGCAGGGTGGCAGCTCCTCCCGCTCCTCCAGCTGCTCTCAAACTACCAACGCCCAGTATAAAGAAGGCCTTCAGTCTGCAGGTAACACACTGTGTGTGTGTGTGTGTGTGTGTGTGTGTGTGTGTGTGTGTGTGTGTGTGTGTGTGTGTGTGTGTGTGTGTGTGTGTGTGTGTGTGTGTGTGTGTGTGTGTGTGTGTGTGTGTGTGTGTGTGTGTGTGTGTGTGTGTGTGTGTGTGTGTGTGTGTGTGTGTGTGTGTGTGTGTGTGTGTGTGTGTGTGTGTGTGTGTGTGTGTGTGTGTGTGTGTGTGTGTGTGTGTGTGTGTGTGTGTGTGTGTGTGTGTGTGTGTGTGTGTGTGTGTGTGTGTGTGTGTGTGTGCTCAGAATTCTTTGTGGTGGTTTTATCTTCCAGGAGAAAGTATATTTAGTCGTTTATGTCGTTTTCTGCTGAATGTTAATTACTTAGTATGTTTTTCTCCCCTTAAATTGTTATTTATTTTATGCTAGTGGAATATGTGTTTGCAATCCAAATGAAGTGACATATTTAGAATTTTGTATTCCTACTTTGTGTTTGTTTGTTTCAAAAAAATGTGTCTGTCGCAGACGGCATTTAAAAAAACAGAACTGGAGTTGTAGTGATTGTACTTGCTTTCACTCACTGTGCTGTATTTGACAGTCATTTGTAGTAGTCATCTCCCTCTACTGGTGACCAGCAAGAACTGCAACAACATCAATAGAAATCTAGAAATGGTCTCTTTTCTTCTTTTTTTATGTGAGTTAGAAGCACGCAAATAAGCATCCATTTCTTCCTACCCATAATTCCCGATGTTTCTGTAGTATGTTTACATATTAGTTTAACATATTACAAACAAAACTACTTTTGACCCAATTTTCTCAGTGATATTTTTGTGTTGTAATGCCACTTTGATCTGCTCTGACGTACCAAACTAAGGATGGTTGATTGATTTTTATTATCAGTCAGGTAGGATAACATTGGTTCTTGCCTTCCTGTTGCTAAGCTATAAGGGGGAAATGTGTGTGTAGGTGAGCATGGAGCCGTCAGTGTTCCTGGAGGTGGAGAACGAGGTGTCGTTGGTTGCGGGTTCAAAGCTCAGCCAGCTGCGATGCTCCAGAGACGGACGAGACTGGAACACACTACTGCCTAGCTCAGTGGTCACTGCTGCAGGGAGCAGGTACGACGCTCAGCGTGTCATTCACAGAAAGAGCTTGTCTTTATGCCTCCATCGATTGTATAATTAAATGAATCAACAACACTAAATCCGTTTTTACAACTTTTTCTCTCCCTCAGTGACATCATCGCAGTCGCCTGTCAGGACAGGATGTTGTCAGTGTTCTCTTCCTGCGGGCGGCGGCTCCTTCCTGCCATCCAGCTGCCCGCGCCGGTGTCAGCTCTGCACTGCACCGCCCACTTCGTCATGGCTCTGACAGCTGGAGCAACGCTGTCTGTCTGGTCTGTACTCACAGATTTTGTTATTTATTAGGGATATTTCTAACTTGTCTGTTATTTCCCATGTAGACTAATTCAAAACCTAGTTTTATATGCGATATTTGTATATAATATGAAGTTAATTTTTTCCCTCTGTTCCAGTTGATAGAAAAGCCATTTCAGTCAAAGCTTTTCATGTAGAACTGTACAAGAGCATTGATGTTTGCTAAAATTGTTTTTGATAAAAAAAAAAGCTTTATTAATTTGTCTTCTTTCTGTGTGCAGGGACGTTCAGAAACAAAAGGCTCTGGTGAAGAACGAGTCCCTGCTGACTATTTTATCTGGTGAGACACTGCAGCATGTGATGATGACACAGGAAGAATTAAGAAGATTATATCAGTCTCACATCTATGATAAGTATGGTGCTGGGCTCAGTTTATTTAAAAAAAAAAAAAAAAGTTCCAGCAGCTGCTGTGTGTTTTAGTCTTTATGTTTAGCTCGGCTAACCATATCTAGACTCGAGCTGTGTACTTAACATACAGACATGAGATTGATATCCGTCTTACTCATGAAAAGAAAGCAAATAAGTGTATTTGCCTAAATGTTGAACGGTTTCTTTTAAAAGTACATTCAACAAATTATTTATTGGAATCTCCCTCTTAAAGAAGATGATCCATAAGCGATTTTATCCTCACATGATAATGGCTTCAAACCATGTTATTTTGACTTATGTAACTTATTTTATGTAAATGTTTACATCATTGAGTCTTTATAATCAGGCCACAATATTCTCCCTAAAAACCTTGTGTTTTGTAGGTGCAGATACCACAGTGTCTCAGTCTCTGCTGACCCAGCAGGGAGTTCCAGTCATTGGACTATCCAACGGGAAGTCCTACTGCTTCAGCTCCTCACTGGAGACATGGTGAGACTAAAGAGTAGAGACACAGTACTAATACCACTGAGTGTGGTTTAAATGATTCTTAAAGAGCAAGACACCGACAGAATAATTAAACTTTTTAAGAATTATATTGTGTCTCCCTCAGGACTCTGATAGCAGATAAAGGAGACTCTCTGGTCCAGTGTGCTGACTTCAGAAGCTGCCTGCCTACCCAAGATGCACTAGTGTCCCCAGGGCCGCTGGCTGTCATGCAGGGCCGCAACCTTAAGTACGACAGAAATATTAATTTGCCCCTTCTCAGTCCAGATGAAATGTAATAAAGAAGTAGATTAAAACGTGTCTCTGGTCCCTGCAGTGCTGGTCGGCTGGCGTCCCGTCTCTCCTCCACCCCTCACCACCTGCAGCAGACCATGACCATGGCCTTCCTGGAGAATCAGCTGGCGTCTGCTCTGACTCTGCAGTCAGCGCAGGAGTATCGGTACTGGCTGCTCATTTACGCGCGCTTCCTCGTCAACGAAGGTACCAAACTATCACCCTCTAAGGGTTTGTACACTTTGAAGACAGGACTGAATGTATATGTGGACTGTTGAGTCAGATTTCTTTTGTTTTGACTGAAGTGTGTGTGTTACCTGCAGGCTCAGAGTATCGTCTCAGAGAACTCTGTAAGGAACTGCTGGGTCCCGTCCACAAATCAGCGGCCACAGCCTGGGAGCCCACCACTCTGGTATGATAACAAATGTCAATGTCCTCTTCTTCCTCCTGTCTAAAGCTGTCTTGTCTCCCATGGCTCTGTCTCTGACCTCTTATGTGGGTTTACTGAAATATAGGAATGTCCCGATTTGATTTTTTTTAAATAATATTGACCGTCTATCGATAATTAGTCCAGTCTGATACTTATATTGATCTTAAAGTGAAAAAATGCAACCTAGGGTGTTTTTGTGAATGTACCCGGGTCAAACTTTAGTTTAAATGCATAATTAGGACGTAAGCACCACTTTTAAGATTGACCATATTTTTGTTTTTCGGTCAAATAATTTAATTTGAGCTGATTGTCAAACTTTCTTTTAAAAGCATAATTAGGACAGAAAGGCCACTTTTAAGATTCACTGTATCTTTGTCAAATGGCCTTTTGAATGTTTTTTTTCTGTTTAGTAAACTCTCTGTATACAAACAATGTTCTCAGGGCTCGAGTTCATGCATAGAGCATTTGAGTTTAATTATTACTATGACAATAAAGCGATCAGCTCATTAAACTAGAGAGGTATCACTCTGAACAACAAAAAACACTCAGTCTAATTGCATTGTACAGTGGTGTTACTGAGTGAACTTTCTTTCCTCGCCGGCTACAGAGAGCCCAGGAACCTGAGAGCCGCCATGTTGGCCTTAAGGTTACTGGAGTTAACCTTAATTGGCGACAGTTTAAAACTCAAAGATATTCAATTTATGAGACAAAACAGAAAAAAGCGGAAAATCCTCACTTTGGAGAGGCTGTAAGCCGCAATTATTTAGCATTGTTGTTTTTCTTATTAAACGATTTAATTTGTTATCCAAATTGTGGAAATTAAATTGCTGTTGATCAACTCATTAGTTAATCAAAAACAAGTTTCTGCACTGCTTAATTTTCACACCTGTTGCAAGAAATGCTGACTCATATAAGGCCATCTTCCTCCCTGCATCTAATTGTTTTCAAACTCTAATTATTATTTTACTGGTCATCATATTGTGAACATTGTAGTCCTGTTTCAACCTGTGCGAACAAAGCTAATGGCTAATAGATGGAGGCCTCGCTAGCTCTGCCAACACAATAACATGTTACATGTTTTAACTATGTGTTTCCTGTGTTTAGGGTCTACGTAAAGCGTGAGTTGCTGCGGGAGGTTTTACCCGTCATCGTTGAAAACCTGCGATTCCAGAGACTGTTCACTGAATACCAGGACCAGCTGGAGCTGCTGCGCAACAAATAACACACACAGACTGACACAAACACACACTCAAACTCATCATGAAATCAGTACGGTTTGTCCCGGCTCGGCTCGGGTAACCTCTGACAGCTTTTTCTTAACTTGGGAAGCTTGAAACGCTGTTCTGGCTGAAAGCTGAAAAACACATCCAGGATGTTTTATGAGAACTTCATTAACAGCCAGTCCACAGCTTTTCAAGCGCTGGGAATTTTCAGTGCAGTTGCTCACTGGGGAAAAGTGGTTGGTGCTTAGTTTTATTTTTTTCTAATCACGATCTCAGTATGAACTTCTTCGTCTTTTGTCTTTTTTCCTGCTAAAAGGGTTTTTTTCTGACCTGTGACCCTCTCCTGCACTCCTAATTATGAACATAAAAAGATTAACTTAAGAGAGGCGCTGATAGAAAGTTCACAGGTTGGATTCCTGCCACGTGTGAATCCTTAAGTCTGTTTCCCTCCTCAGAGGGAAAGAGTAGAGGTGAGATGCTCATACAAATCAGAATGGATGTAAAAGAGCAATATGCTTGTACCAAAGTGATGCCTTTAAGTGTAGAAATAACCACACGTCTCTATCTGCAAGGTGAAGGAAATGAGGGGAATTCAGACAAAATGGTTCTACCGGCTTTTTAAAGGCTAAATCTGCCAACGGGGGAATTTTTCTGAGCATATTGGCTGTCTTTAAAAGTGACAATGCAAATGCCAAAATGTGAAGTCACAGCGAAGAAGATAATCAAATGTACAACCCCACTGGAAATTAAATTCGGAAATACAATGGAACTTTGGAAAACAAAGTTAGCAGGGATCTCAGATATTAAAATGATGCATTTTTCCTCATTTCCACTGCATAGTTCGGCTCTACACAACCAATTTTACATTTGGAAACAGCTATATTCAATAAAACAAAACGTTTTAACGCTTGCTTCCACAATACGCAACTTTTGTTAATGGAAAACCAAATCAGAGCTCGAGTTGAGTAGAGCTGTACCATGCAGCGGAAATGCAGTGTTTGTGTCACTTTGCAGCTGATTCTAAATCACGGAAGCATTCACACGTCACTCAAAGAGCACTTAGAGCATTTCAGATGGTAGAAAATGTGTCTGTGCAAAAACCGGAAGCATAGCAGCCAATTGTGCATTGTTACTAAAAATCAAATGAGAAATCAGCTAACATAAACACAATGCCAGACTTAATAACAAAGTTTAAAAAAAAACAATTAGGAGATGCAGGAATGTGTGTCAGTCGCATCTTGAACTGCAACAATGTTAGACCTAAGTACAAGTTGGCAATACTAATGTCAATTTTTCAAGTTTGATGTCATTTAATCAATTGTTACACACAATAATCCTTTTTTTTTTTCTAAACAAAATGATCAAACAAGGGTCTAACATAATAAATGGACTTAATAAGTCCCATTTGTATTGTGTTGGGTGAATGAATTCAGATCCAAGCTCCTTTATCATGACAACGCAGATTATATATTTACTGTTTACCATATTCTCCTGCCTGCCTGCAGGTGCTGCTGGAACACTTAGAAAGGCGGAATAAAAAAATCTTAATACACAAGTTTAACAAAACATTAACTGTGAATCCTCTGATCTGCAGAGACTTGGAACATTTTACTGTAAAATTGTGCCACAGTCCCATACAGACACGTTTTATTGTGAATATCCGTAGCTGCTCTAGGAAAATATGCTAATGTCAGCCTTCCCGAAAGCAAAAACAGTCAATCTGCAAGGTATATTACTGTATGTGTATCAAACAGGCCTCCTGTCTCGTATGTGTTAATGTTTCACCACATGCGCATGTGAAGCTTATTTTTTTCATTATTCATAAATCCCACCAAAGGGTTTGTTTCATTTCTTGTCCCTTGTAAATAACATATTTTTGCTGCAACCTGAGTGTGTTTAATCAGGACATTTTTTTGTCTTACATCCGTTAACTTGACATTCTAAGCGGTCATGAAACCCGACAAACATCATTGAACTTCACTTCAAGAAAAAAAATAACTTGTGTTTAGCCTTTTTGTCCACAGCAGCAATCGTGTGTGTGTGTGTGTGTGTGTGTGAGAGAGTGTGTGTGAGAGAGTGTGTGAAAGAGTGTGAGAAGCTTGTTTACTGCTGTATTTGTCTGCACAGTGTGAAGAGCAGCACTAAGGCAGAGGCGAAGAACTCATCTTTACCAATCTGTACAGCATATCTTTCTTTCAGTTCTTTTTTTTTATTTTTGCTGTTAGTCATTTTTTTAAATGTTTGTACAAGGCAATTTTTTTGTTTCCATTTTCTAAAAGAAGAAAAAATGAGTGGAAACGAGCTGAAATTTAGCTTCTGAAGAAAGCAAGTGAAAAACTAAATAAATGAGGAGCAGTTGGGTTTTGGTAATTTCCTGTCTGGCATTTCTTAAGTGTGTGTGTGAATGAGAGAGGGGGTGAGACAGCAGATGGGGGGGGGGGGGAAGAACCTTTCATCTACCAAACATGTGATGTTATTTGTGCGACACAGATCACTTTGGACAAACAAAAGATAAAGTTAAATGAATGAATTTATACTTGTGAGGTTTTCTTACTGGAGTTGTGCCATTTTTACTTTGGACTTAATCCATGTGACAATATGCCGAGTTAATGTTCTGTATTCTTTAAAGATGTACCAGTGAACTCAGGATTTATTCTGCATTCTCCCTCACTTTAAATCTTACTTTAACCTAACACGTCTTGTAAAATGCTACTTTTATACAGAAGCCCTGAGAGGCAAGTGAGGAAGGGAAAAACAAAAATCTGGTCATTTTCTACATCTAAAAAAAAAAATTCTTTCTTGTGTTTATAACTTAAGAACAGGTGGAGGAAAGGTTTTGCCAGGATACTTCTACATTACTTTTTCTCTGTAAACAGTCGTTTTGATGCTCATTTCAGCCACAGGATTTGCCAATATGCTTATTTTTTAAAAATAGATGCTGTAGTACAACTACCATTAGACAAGTAATAATTAAGGTAAGTTTGGAGACACTACTTTATTTAATCATTAAATCTCGTCTCACTGCCGTCTCTTAACCGGCTGCTCGTACAGACCATAGACTGTATATATATTAATTTATTAATATTAACGGTCTATGGTTCAGACCAATCTGATTTCTCCAGGTTGGAGGACTGTTTGTTTGGATGAAAATGAGTTTGTAGCTCATTGTTAACCTTACCAGAGTTGGGGGTAACGCAATTACAGTAATATCTTACAGTAAAACAGTAATCTTTTTTGCTGTAACGCAGTATTATAACGCATTACTAATTAAATTTCGGTAATATTATACTCGTTACAATCTCAGTACTGCGAGTTATCATTTAGTGGTGTTTTGTTTTTTTTAAGAATTCACAGGAGAAAGAAAAAAAAAACAGTAAATATTATTTCCTGTTGCTGGATTCGATGGTTGATATGACTGCAGAGACAGATACATTTGCGAGATGGATATTATTTCCAGGAGTTATGACCATAGACCGTTAGTATTAATATTACGTCTATGGTTATGACGCTATGGTGCTGTCCCGTCTTTGTCCCCGTGGTCCGAGCCAGAGACGGAACGGACAACATCTGTGTCCCAACAGTTGACGGTCAGCTAGAAACATGTCGGTAATTAATGTTTCTGCTTGCTACATAATAGCATTACATTTTATCAGCCGCGGAGAGTTACGGCTTCGAATGACGACCGTGTCTTTTATTGTGACCATTTGTTTAATATGTTGCAGTTTTACCAACTAGAAAGTGAACAACTTCAGCTTGACGAACACGTTTGGCGTCTATAGCGTCTCACGTTCATCTCAGTAAGCTAGCAAGAGTACACAACAGACAACTTCCGTGTAGGTTGCTTCAAAATAAAAGCACTTCCTGTGACGGTTCGCAGTAAAACTAAATTCCTTTTTAACAAATAAGGTTAAGTACCTTTTCATATATCAGCTGTAAATCAAATAATGTAAATAGTTAGTTTTAATCACACTATAATTGACCATTTCCTTTAGACAACTTTAGTTTTAAACTGAACATGAATTTCTTATTCAAGTGGTTTACAAACATTTTACAACAATGCCGTACTTTAATACAACTGTAAGGTAGTTTTAATTGAGTATTTTCATTTTCTCCTACTTGCTTATTGTACACTTTTCCTTTTCATATACATTTTACAAAATATTATGAATAATCTTTGATGTATTAAAGTGGATAAAGAGAACACTTTATTGATCCGGTAGTGAAATTCACACGCTAGCTTCCAAGTCAAATTTCCGGTGTTATTTTGGTGAAAGTAACTCAAAAGTAATGCAAAAGTAGTGTAACGCAATGCAGTTTAGAGACAGTAATATTGTAATATAACTAATTACTCAAAAATAATACTAACTAGTAATCTGTAATATATTACATCTTGGAAGTAACTTGCCCAACACGGCTTACTCACGGTAGGAAAGATGCATCGTTTGTGATTCAACAACATTTCACTATAGAGTAATTGATCCCAGAAGTTCGAATCTTTGAATGTTTTTCTAACTTTACCAAAGTCACAGACTCTTGTCTAGTCTTGTCTAGTCTTGCTTTGTGCTTGTCTGATTGTCCTGCCCCACCCTAATGTGATTCACCTGACGTCTCACCTGTTCAGTGCGTCCAGTTTGTGCGTCCTGTTGCTGTGTCCAGTCTGGCTGTCTCTGTGACTGTCTCTGTGACTGTCTCTGTGCCTGTATCCCTTGTGAGTCCCCCCCCCCCCCCCCGTGCTCCTCACCTGTTTTTGTATTCTTTTTTCCCAGGCCTGTTTTGGACTCTTTTCCCTTTGTATTTTTGGACTTCTTGTGTTCCTTGGATTTGGCCTTTTCTCAGTGCTCCCTGTGACTTTTCTTTGGACTGTTTTTGCCCTTGTGGATTGCTCCTGTTGTTTTCTCTATAAATTATCCTGTGTTCGCCCGCCAACCTGCTCCAACCTTCTCCTGCCACACCACAACACTAGATTTGGTCACAGTAATAAAAACCAATGTGACACAATGTTCTAACATTCAGCAATTTGGGTTCTAGTCTGCGCCATGAAATTAACCAACTTCTTCTCTGGGGACTACGTTAAACATCACAACCTTCTCCTGCTCTCCCTCTGACAGATCAGATAGAGAGTCAGCCAAAGGCGGGAGTCAGGCACGACCTTCGTTTGGCCAAAACTATGTTTCTGTTAACCCTTTCCTTGACTGGGTTACAGGTGCATAGCACTGGCTACAGCGGCACAGGATATTAAACCTGTTTCAAGCCCTCTGAATCTGTAATTGTTTGTCTTATATCACTAACAGACAGGTTCACAAACTCTAAGCTGATGTTTTGAGTATATTGTAATCTTTACCAGTTAGGATGGACTCCTAAACTGCACCAATTAGTTATGTGTAGTTTTGTTTCTTTTGTCAGATCTTGGAGCTGGTTTATGACGCTGACCATGAGTTCTTATCTTCAGCGTTCTGCATCCTTAGTGTACACATTCAAATTACATTTAAATTCAAAGCAAACTTACAGCGTTCAATGTAAAAGAGACAAAACGTCTCCTCCTGTTGAGATAAGCTTGAACTGAACACATGAAATGATCCGCAACCTTACCAATGCCTATTTAAAGCTGTTTTAAATGCCCAGTTTGGCAAAGAGCAGGTAAATATGAAATATGTATTACAATGTATTACAACATTTAAATTCTTGTTATTCATTTAAACATTTTAATACACATCCAGTTTAACAATGACACAATTGTAAAGGTTAATTTTTATGCAGCTAGTGTTTATTTCTCTTAAACACATTCCAATATCTTGCACAGTACTTTGCACTATTACTTTTACACTTTACATCCCACTCCATGTGTACTTGTCTCGATATTGTCTTATTTGTATTTTTGTAAATTATATTGATGTGTGCCTATATGTATATTGTTGCCTCTTTTGTACAGTATGTGTCTATATTACCTTTTGTCTTTGTTTACTACTTCATGTCTATGTGTTGAATGTATAGAGAGTTAACACCTACCAAAGTCAAATTCCTTGTGTATGTAAGAATACTTGGCCGATAAATCTGATTCTTATTCTGAACACTTGTTGCACAGTAGAAAATCTACATCTCAATTTGAGATTGTCGAGAAAGGTCATTGTTAACAAATAAATCCACATTCCCATTAATCTTGATTGAAGATCATTTGCAGTCCTTAAAATGGTCCATCCTAAAGGGTACATGGTTTGGTAACTGTATGTAAAACATGTGAAAGTGTTTACTTTGTAACAAGAGCACAATTCAACCTGGAAACAGGTAACTCTGTACTCTTCACTTCATAGACCACCTCACATGGAAGATCTGACTGCTTTGTCCTCTTCTTTATCTCTACGACTTTAAAGACTTCATAGGGAGGAATCAGCACTTCTGATTCCTTAAATTTAGAAAAACGGGAGATATCTGCTCCCATGCACGTTAGAATCTCAAAGCATGACTTGTTTCCGAACTTATTTTTGTTGAGGTAATCCTTCATTGAGGCTGAGGTGAAAGCGCCAAAGCGAATCTCTTTGTTTTTAACATCTTGGCTAAAGTACTTGTCCACTCTGCGGTAGCCAGTGAGACATTCTTTATTCTTAATCTTTCTTTCGTTTTGAAGAGTACGAATGGCAGTAGTCAAGTAAAAGTGAAGTGCGTGATACCCAAATTTGGTCTTATAATCAGGTCCCTGGGTTCGAACTTTATTGTTAAAATCAAGATACGCGTTGTTTTTGCCAGAAGTGTAATAATAAAGAGCTACAAGCTGATCCTTTTCTAGTAAATCGGTTTTCCCTTCATTAAAGTTATTAAGTACATATTTCTCTGTGCTGTCCCAGACTTCTTTGAACTTTTTGTCTTTGTTCTTCTCATCCTTCAGGTACTTTGTTGCCTTCTTCTTCATTTTATCTCCGCACCCATCGTACATGTCGTCAACAGAGTTTTCAGCCATGTCCAGTGGAAGCACACTGTGTTCCCCAGCTACAGCACCAGATTTACTGGTTATCTTCTAAGAAATAATAGACATTTTGAGAACCATTAATGTTGTTTTCTGGTCATCTTACGGATGTTATCAAGCATGTCATTACACAGCACTAACAATGAAGCAACCTTACCATTGCGATTCCTGTAGAGACTCCATAAGAGAGAAGCACTGCTGCCAAAATGACCATCATTGCCATCTTCCACCAAAGCAGAAACCTGGAGACACAGCTATTAGATAAAACAATCTCTGGCAACTTGTTGAGTCGAGCAGAACAACACGGTCTGGGTACAGCACACTTAAGATACAATTAAGGAAGTGAAAAAGTGGGTGTAAGATACAGTAAAACATGTTATTAGTCTCCTTTAATAAGGAAGAGGTGGTTGTTGAAGATTGACTTGACCAAAAATGGTAAAGTAATGGCATCACAACTCTATGATGAAAAAGAGAGCCATTAAACTCTTCATGTTGAGAACAGCTGCCTTGAACTGGAACAGAACATACTATTAATAATGTCTTATTTTGTGAAGATGAAAATAGGCTAATATCTCTCAAAAAGCAGCTTCCAAAACAGTTTCCAGCAAAGTGCAGGTGAACAAGTATTCAGATTTGTTACAGCAGTAAATGCAGGGATGTTGTTAGGCCTATTTTAGGGGTGCTGAAGCTCCCCTAAAATGTTCCTAAGCCCCCCTAAATAAACAGTAATATATGCATAATATTCATAATAATTCAATAATTGTGTGTGTGTGTGTGTGTGTGTATATATATATATATATATATATATATATATATATATATATATATATTGTGTAGTGTGTATGTCTTAATTCTATTTTACAACTGTCAGCTGGTCGAAATTAGAGGCTCAACGAGCGCCCACCTGCACGGTAACAGTATGTGGACGAGCGAGGTAGAGAGTTAGCTACTGAAGAGAGCCAAGCGGCATTAAAACAAAGCAGAGAATCTAAGATTCTGCAACTGCATCAAGCATGTCATTATCACCAACCGTACCTTAACTCTGACAGAGATATGTTTGAGGTAGTGCCTTCATTACGTAGCTTGTCCACCAGAGAGTACTGACGACAACACTAACTGAATTCACAGCTTCGTCCCTGCACACACATAGCTGAGTCTTTTACAAAACAAAACTGATTTATACACCAACATGTCCTACTCAGTTTTGTTTTCTTACATGCTAACATAAAAGGGAGGGAAATCAGTCAAGATGTTTTATAAAACTGTAAAATGCAGATATGTTATAATGCTCTGGTCCTTGCAGTGGAGTTCAGGTTAATATTCATGGGAGGCTGTGTGGACATTTCATTGAAAATTTGAATCCTAACACACACACTCATCTCTTTAGAAGACATTACTTTGACTTACCATTTCCTGGAGACGTACCTACTTGCCTAGTTCTAACATACACACACACACACACACACACACACACACATTTGATGAATTGATGGGTGTCACTTATAAAGCAACTTCCTGATCACACAGACCTCGGCTGCTCAGTCTGAGTTAATCTGCTGGTTTCCTCCTCCACCGCTCACATCTTAATCACATCATGCATGAAAATAACATGTTCTCTGTCTTTAGTTCTTTAGAGGGAAATAGCAGGTGTAGAAAAGGAATGGAGGCTTTTGGATGTTTAAACTGAGTTGGTCTTTTGATTATATTGTCATTTAAAACCATTACAGTAAGATGAACATTTGGTCTTCGGAACTACACCTTGCTACGTGGACTGTGATGAGCTTCCTCTGTGTGTTTTCTGATGGTGAGTTGCTCACACCATGAGACAACACTTACACAACATAACAAAAGCCTTATATTTAATGTAGCTACTTATTCAAATGTAAAATCTTCAGGGCTTCAGGGTTTTCCGTTTCCCAGATATGATTTGTGGTCAATCTGGATTTGTTTAAAGGAAGGGACTTAGATTAAGCTTCCAATCATGCAGAGTTGTTGTTGTATGTCAGTGTTACTTGAGCGAGGTCCAGTGGAGAATACAATTTACTTCAGTAAAAATGAAAATGCCACACTGTAAACGTATACGTTGATTTCCAAATTTCAGGACTTCTGCCACCTTAAAACAAATCTAAAAAATATGTACAGTACATGGAACCCCTTGTTGGTTTAATGTGGTATGTGTCAACTAAGAGTTTCCCTTCTACGATTGGTACATGTAAAGTAAACATTTGAGTCTTGAAAAAGCAAAACCATCCTGTTTGTTCTGCTGTCTTATTTTCTGTGTGTTTGTGTCAGAAGTGATGGTGAGGGACTCTGACTTGAAGCTGTGTGAGAAGGACAAGCGAGTGTGTGTCACTGACCTCAAAGACTGTGCCCCACGACCTCCTGCATCTATACAGAGTAACTGAACACACACACACACACACACACACACACACACACACACACACACACACACACACACACACACAATTTCCTAATTAAACAGACCTTGGACTAAATGAGTGTCCTTTGAACTGTGTTCTTCAAGCATTATATTTAAAAATCCAAATTTTAAACAGTTCTAATACTGACAGACCACTGTCTTCACAGAATGGGAAGGTAGAGACAAGTTTCTTTGCAAATTGCAAGTTGATGTTTTTACATGAACTACAACACTGGAAACTTTTTTACAACTGGCTATTTAAGTCAACAACATTACCCTAAATCATTAGCAGTCTCATTACTATTCCAGTAAAAAAAGCATCTACACTGAAGAAAAATATAAACAGTTTTGTTTCAAATAAAAAATCTAGGATTGCTTCAATGCACACAAAAGGTTTATTTGTCTTTAATCTTGTGCACAAATGTGTTACAATCTGTGTTAGTGAGAACCTTTGCCCAGATAATCCATCAGGTGTAGCATATAAAGATTGTGGCATTTCAAGATTGCTGATTAAACAGCATGATTATTACATAGGTGTGCTGGTCACAACAAAAGTTTTATCCCAGAAATGTCCCAAGTTTTGAGGGAGTATGCCATCGGCACTAGAGATGTTGCCTGTGAAGTTTCTTTTCACTGCCATAAGCTCTCTGTTGTTTTCCTGCAGAGACGCTGAACATGTCCTGTTGCTACCAGATATCACAGAGCTCCATAACATGTGAGTGGAGTCAGGAGTCAAACAGCTACACAGAGCCTGACGTCTCTCTCATCTTCAGCAGGTAAACACTGATCAAAGGGAGATGGCTTACTGATGAAATTCATTTTAGAGGTTGTACTCCTCTCCAGCAATTGGTTCTGTAGCTACTAGCCTACTCCAGTCTTAAGAGCTAGTAAAGTGCATTTAGTAAAGTGTTGGAATAAGGTGTAAAGATTAAGCAACAGCTGTGTAATGTTAAAAAAAAAATCTCTAAGGCTGTAATCTTTGTTTTAATTTCCCTCGTTCTCTTTCTCTCTTTTTTTAGCGGAGATACAATCATATCTTGTCAGGGAATCTTCAACCCGGCAGCTGTCCTCAACGTAACCGCTAGGATCAAAAACTACATGATGGGAAGGGAGGTCTGGTCCCAGCCTCATACTGTATTTCTTTATGATGCAGGTGTGTGGCCCAAATCTCTGATCACTACCACTACCTAATGACTGTCAATACTATCTAACTGTCCATATTTTACAGTATAAGAATTTTTAGATGTGACAATTGACAGACTACTTGCTAGAAAATTGTGAAATTTTGATCAAGTCAATAAATACTCCCTGTGTCCATTTCTCACTTCCTCTTCTTGTTTCCCTGTCTCCTGTCCTTAGTCAAACCCTCTCAGCCTGTTTTAACTGTACTTGGCTCCACTGAGGACTCTATTGTTGTGTCTTGGAGAAGCAACGTTGGCGATGGCAGGTGTCGGCTTTGCTACAGAGTCGACAACACTCACACATGGACCCAGGTTAGTATCATACAAACACTCTTGTTACTCATGAGAACACTATTGGCTAACATGTATTACCTGGAGGCTTAGAAAATAGTTATTCACCACAATTTCACCCACGATTTTATATTTCTTGTGTTTCTGTTAGAGATATACTCTACAAAAAAAACAACCTTTAACCCTAAAATAAAGAAACTTATCAGGATCAGCTTGTCCCTAGATTTAATGAGTCCCCACAATGTGAGTGTGTGATTAAGCTTGAGTCCCCACAATGCTGTTAGTACAAGAACACACACGCACACATATTGAAAAATATATGTTTTAGTTAAGCCTTTTTTTTTTTTTTTTGGAAATACCAGCTTTGTCCCAGTACTTCTTCAAACTCTTTCTTTTGTTTCAGTGTTGCCATTGGTTTGGACTTTGGAGCCATCTTTTTCTAGAGCTAGATGTTATTAGACCAAATGCAAATGCAAATCTGGGAAGTCAAAATTCAAGTCAAATGTCTGGGTGGAAGGAGAACAGAGAGCTTAACAGTTGCTTCACAGAGCAAAGTTGTAAATTGGGGCTTAGTTTTAATGCAAATGATTTACAAACAGATAGTGAGAGTGTTGAGTAAAAAGGAAAAGGAAAATAGGACCCAGCTGATAACGCTGAATTTTGGACATTTGCAAAACAGCTCAAAATGCCCTTGAGCGAATCCACTGAATACCACATGAAGCCAATTTCCCTCTTGTTCTCAATTCTCTCAGTTCTCAATTTCTCTCTAGGTTCCGGGTTATGTCCCTGCACATCGAGATCAGACACTGACCTACACGATCAGAGACCTCCTGACGTTTACCGTCTACAGAGCTGCTGTGGCCTGCAGAGAGGACTCCGGCATCTGGAGCGACTGGAGTTCTGACGTCAGCACGAGGACGCTGGACAGAGGTAACACTTTACATTCAAACTGGAATTCAATTATATGCTGGGGACTGAATTCACAGGAAAGGAATGTATTGAGAAACTAAGACGAAGACTTCATGGATTCATATTTAAATATTTCTCAGGATAATTGACACTACAATAGACTAAACCAATGACATTACACATTAATCATCAATATTTTTAATGAGCTGTGGTTAACTAAGGCTTTTTCTTTGCTAGTGCCCTCCAGGCCTCCAGAGGTGTGTTACAGAATGGAGATAACAGACTCTGATGGATCTTTTCTCCTTCATCTCATGTGGAAGGTATTTAGAAATACTTTTTATTATAGTATAAAACAATAAAAAAAATCCTGATTTGTACAACAGCATGCCCCACTGTTATTTTGCACCATTAAGCAGCATCTCACATTTCGGTCACATTATGTCTGTCAGTAATGGTCGCTAATGTTACCAGTTCTTGAAAAGAAAGATAACAAATTTAAGAACGAATAGAATGCAGGACAAAAATTACTTCAATTTCAACCTGAATGTCTTTGTTGATGTTGAAAAATACAAAACTCAAACTAACCAAAAATGTCAAAAACAGAAAACTATATCAATTCCAAACAAATGTGGTATAAAATGTCTTTTTGGAAACATCCTGTCTGCCTGCAGGACCTTGACCTCCGTGATGCCGGAGGTCGTATCCTTGGATACCAGGTGAGCTACAAGCCAGTGAAGAAGCAGCACCTGCAGGACAGAATAACTCAAAATGTTACAGACGTAACGGCGCTCCTGGTGGTGGAAGAGGGGAACTGCAGTGTCACAGTTACTGCCTTCAATACGGCCGGCTATGGACCTGCTGCACATCTCAGC
Source organism: Etheostoma perlongum (assembly GCA_026937815.1). NCBI lineage: Eukaryota > Metazoa > Chordata > Actinopteri > Perciformes > Percidae > Etheostoma > Etheostoma perlongum. The sequence goes on along the minus strand of CM049375.1, from coordinate 5,662,554 downwards.
ATTGACACACAAACCTGGAACAGTGAGTGGCACACTGGTCTTAAGGAAAAACTCATGAGCAGCACAACTCATTTCACACATATGAAGAAGGTTCAGGAGACCTTGATGACTTATACAGGAGCAGTTCATGAACACTCAATTGAGGAGACAATAAAGCTTAACCACGATGGGCCACTGCAAAAATATCACCATGCATTCATAACATGTTTTTGTGACATTTCTTTATTTACATTTTGTCAAAAAGAAAAATCAATACTGTCTCCTCGGCTGTGAACCGCTCCTGGTGTGTGCCCTTGGATGTATTGAGAGCGTGCGCCTAGCAAATCCACCATTATATTAGCAATCCACGATAGAACAAGCGCGCCTGCTTTTATAGGGAATGTGAAATGACGCTTTGATTGGTTTTTTGCACGTTATGCCCAAACCACACCTATGAGTAATGTAGCTACTTCAGACCAACCCATTTTAGATTGGCGTTATCATATATGTGAGTCATTTATCCTGCCGGTGTAATAGCAACAGCGAGATCCGCCAACAAAGCTACTTGCGTTTGGCATTTGATACTTGCGGATCTTCAGATCTTTAATATAGGGCCCAATATTGCAGGCACCTAAACAAAGATGTTCAGTCCTAGTTCAGCCTATCTCTCTCTCTGGAAAGTATGCAAAGGTTTGGCTGGCCCACTGACTCCAGCATTGTGGGGACTCCAAAAGGAGACAGTCCTGACACAAAACATTCCCTTGTAAGCTGCAGCTGTCTACGTAGACTCCTTGAATCTGTAGAGAGACAGACATAATAATATATAACATGGTTTGGTTAATAGAGACTGGCCGAACATCCTCATCCCCTGACCTGTGATCTATGAATGGCCCGATGTTGTTTGAGCTTTCCTTTAGTCTCATCAGAACACAACATGGTGTTACTGAAAATTCCACCACAACTGACTATTGCATGTAAATACTGAAATAGACAGAACTAGATTGCCAATCATGACTATCAGCATTCAACTGCAAGCATTAATCAATCCACTGACAAAATCAGATTTAAAGCTTCCACTCTTCACTTATGCAATATCCCGTGTGTGTGTGTGTGTGTGTGTGTGTGTGTTTTCTATCAGAGAAGGAAGCAACCGAGCAGTGTCATGATGTTCAGATAACACTTACTGCAACACAGCTTTTCCCCAGTCAAATGTTTACTTTAATTATGAAATTGGTATCATGTGTTTCATCAGCTATTTAAAAGAATGAATCTTGGGACTTTGAAAGGGTGCAAGACAGTGTGAGGTGTCACTCAACTCTCGGCTGTGTGGTAACGGCTTAAATCTGCATAAGTGTTCCGCTTAATATTGAGATGATTGAGTTAATTTATGGGTCTCTGTGAACAACCTGTCCAGGATAAAACCTGCTCCTTGCTCAGGCATTAACAAGATAAGTCACATTGTGTATGTATGTTGGTGTTCATGCTGATCATGGTGATAAAAATGCACGATGATAATCTTGTTTTGTTAATCACAATCCTGTTGTTGCATTCTGTAGCTCTCCCGTCAGTCAGAAGCTTGTGGGTGTCCAGTTCTTTCCCTGCCATGAAGGGCCTGTTGGTCCAATGGGAGAGCCCCACAGCCTCACCCTCTGTCCCGCCTGTCAGTCATCTTGCTGTCCAGTGGCGCTACGAGACTCGTCCATCCACCAGCCTCTGGACCACAGAGGACAACAAAACCACCTCCGCTGTCATACAAGGTACAACTGCGTTGGAATATCCAACTATGCAGAGGAGATACTCATTCTGTATGTTTCAGTTATGCATGTTTTACTCAAAACATGCATCAGTTTGTATGATGGTATTATAAAGCAGGGACATGCACTGGAACTCTCTCCCTTTAGCTTTGAGAGCTTTGGATTCTGTGGAAACTTTTAAAAAACACCTCAAGACACATCTTTTTAGACAAGCTTTTAACTAGCAATATGGCTTAGTATTTTATGTGTTGCTGTTTTATTTGTTTTTACTGTAAAGCACTTTGTGACCCTTCTTGCCTGTGAAAAGTGCTATATAAATAAAGTTTACTTACTTACTTATTGTTGACACTTGATTTTTCTTTGGCAGGTCAGTACATATCTCTATATATCTGGATACTTTGGGTTTTGTGCTTTGCAAAAAGCTTAAAAAGAAACTATATGTTTAAAATGATTAAAAAAAAACAGGCTTTTACTTTTAACAATTAAAAAAAGAACATTTTAAATAAAAGTCTGTCCCCAATGGACCCTGGTTTACTCTTTAGTTGAGGTGAATAGATATTAAGAACATATACGTCATATTATATTCCCAGCATGTACAGTGTTTACTTACAGTATATGTGGTATGTTTACAGATGTTGACCCTGATGAGTCCTACCTGATCAGTGTGTTTCCCATCTACCCCCATCAGCAGTGTGGACCTCCTCAGTTGCTGCCTGCCAGTCTGCAGCAGGGAGGTAAACATGCATCCAGCCTTTCAGACGAAGCACTAAATAATAACTTCATCCAGTTAAACCTGCAACCCTCAGCTAAGACCTTTTCATTCAAGTTGGCATTATTACTTTTATCAACACCTTACTGGAAGGATAAGTATGTATATAAGTGCCTAACCTGACCAGTCTGTGTTTAGACCTTATTATTAAGGAGGTATGCTGAGATTGGAATCAGAGATGATGTTATGTTTATTGGGGATTTACTGTGTAACATTAATTCGGTCCATTGTTTTAACGGGAAATATTGGGCGCCACCACATGACAGAAAACCTTCACATAGACGTTAACAGGAAAACTTCTTGTGTGTTTTCTCAGCACTGATGGAGCCGGTCCAGCTGAAGGTGGGGGGCGTGACCAAAACCACAGTGACAGTGGTGTGGGTGTGGCAAAGGAAGGCTGGACCAATCAGAGTCAACAGATACAGAGTCATGCTGACAAAAGAGTCAGAGAGCGAAAGTAGGTTAACTGAGTTTTCTCCCTGCTGTTAGAAAGTTCAGAGGAAATCTGTTGATTTACTAGTGAAAAGTTACAAAGAAAATACAAAAAATGTCCACTCTTCTCCAGCGCTGTCTTTGTGGCCGGACCAACGGCAGCTCACCTTCAACAACCTGGAACCCAACACTGAGTATTCTCTTCTCCTATTGGCTGATGATGTTTCTAGAAACATCCTCCCTGTGAGGACAGACTATGGTGAGTTGCACTGGTTTTCTAAAAGCAGAATGTGATTTAATGATCTCATTGTGGAAAACATTTAAACTGTTGGATACTGAAATATAATCACCTCTCAATAAACAGGAATGAGAAGGGTCAATGAATTGAGAGGTGGCTCTTGATTTTCTATTTTTTTTAAGATTAGTTTTGGGCTTTTCCACCTTTAGATTTTGACAGGACAGCTAGGTGAGAGAGAGGGGGAATACATTTGCAGAAAATTGTCAAAGTCTACCACTGAGCCAACCCAGCCACTGTTTCTTTTTTCCAGCATGTTTTCAAGAAAGTGGAATTTTAAATCTTGCATAATGATTCAAAATAGAATAATCACTAATATTCTTTGTATGTTGTATAATCACCTTAAATAAAAGATTACATAAAAGCTAAATAAAAGTATTCTACAAGGTTTCCCATCACTAATTTACTGTGTTATCAACAGTGTGACTGCAGGTAGAGGAATAAATCCATTTCCACACAACAATCCTTTGATTCGGAGCTAACTAGGAATGTTTTATTTCAGATGAGATGCCAGCGGTGGCTACAGCGACTCCTCTGTTGCTGCTGGCTGTCATTGTGTTCATCATCTCCATCCTGTCCAGGACTGTGTGAGTCAACACACACTCATGGTCACATCTGAAGGCTCATGCACTGTTACTGTTGCTGCTGATTGGTTGAATCCATTATTTGACCAGATTTTGTGAACTAACATAGCATCGCTGTCCAAAGAGAGTTATGGAAGGTAGAAATATGTCAAGAATGACAACAGTATTTTGAAAAGCAAATCAAACATATACACAAAAAGCCCTTAAAATCACATTAATGGGCCTTGACCTTCTTAGTGTTTTAGCTTAATTAAATTAAAATCCATCAATAATACCATTACTCATAAGACAGTGTAAAAACCAATGCACTCTTTTTGAAGAATGAGTTAATAAGTCTTTATTGATGCAGCTAATGCATAGTAAAGTCATACCAGCAATACCATTACTGTGCAGGTACAAGTCGTACTTCTTCCCCCCCATCTCCAGCCCCCAGGGCAGTACGACAGGCCAGTGGCTGATGGACCCAAACCACCCGGTGAGTTTGGTTTTCTTTAAACTTGGGTGTTATTGATGTTTTGGCTCGTGCATTCCCAAGGTCATCAAGTGCTCTGCTATATTTAGCTTTACAGACGAATCCACGAATCCAACTTGGTCACAGAAACACTCCTGTTTATTACGTCGCTTAATCTCGTATTCAGTTTTTAAAAAACCCAAATCTGCATATTTTCACTCTGCAGTTTCACTCCTTTCACAAATATAAAAAAAAATCTTAAAATGTGTCTGTGCTAGATGCCTGGCTGTTTGTGCATGGCTGCCAAGGTTCAACCCAGGGGGGCGGGTCTGGGTTTGGGAGCTAAACATGTAGTGGCCCAGGCCCCTCCACGGGTTTGTGTTCTTACGTGATGTGCTGTTTTGTGTAATGTGGTCATGAATCTATGAAATGTTGATATAATATATTAGTATACAATGTATCTGCTGCATGATTGTGTAACTCACACTATGTAGTTCTTTTAAAATATACATATTTGGATTATTTTTTTACAAAGCCAGACTAGGCAAATTAGCCTACTGATTAGAAACCTTTTATGCAATCCATCTACACATATTGTTATGGCTTTGACTGTGATAATTATGTATGTAATAATGTGCACTGCACTGTCCCTGACAAATGAACAAATAAATAAAAAAATACAAATTTAAATAATCTCATCTGATTGGTTTATGCAGCAATGAATCAATTTGAATTTTGAATCATCATAAAACATATCCAGTCAATAGGAATGATGGTTCCCCTCTGATTAATATTGGTGGCAGATCATGGGATCCATCTCTGAAATTGGACAATATGTGACTCTTCATTTTCATTTAATTTAGGGGGGGACTGTTTACAACTCCTCATGATGTTCCATTCACATATTTAAACCCCTCAAAGATTGTTGTTTTAAAGCTTTAAACAGTTCTTTATATCCATTAACTCTTTCCTGATAAAAATCCAATCCATTATTCCCCTCAACAGAAAACTGCAGAGAGAAACCTCCTGGATATTGAGGACTTCCATGTGACAGACATACTCGGACAGAAGAGTCTCATTATGGTCTGTCCGAACTCCCAGCCCTCCTCAGAAGAGGACCTATGTGAAGACACCTCTCTGCTGTCAATCAGCCACGTCATCATCAAACCGTCAAGCCTAGAACTGGACCCAGACTATATTTCTGATGCTCCAGTGACCACAGAGGACCCGCTGGTTTCTCTCCAGTCCTACCACGCTGACTACACAGTGAGCTGCCAACATCCTGACACAGTTTTCCTTTATAAGGACAGCCGTGTGGCTGACACTGTTCTGCTGCATCAGACACATGAAGGCAACAGCTACTTTCCTCAGGAAGAGGAAGAGAGGGATTTTTCTGAGAAGGAAACTGCACTGAAATGTAATTTTTGTGAATTCATTCCAAACAGTCACTGTGCTTATCAGTTAGCCAGTGAAGCTGAGTATGTTTCTTCCTTTCTGGGGAAAACGGATGTGTAAACAGTGAGTGGACACTGGTCTTATCTGATCTGTGAGACTGATTATGGACAATGTACTTCAGTGCAACATGCCGGGCCAAACACAGGTAGAAAAGTAAGAGAAATAGCAGAGAATTTCTAATAAGGGGAGAACTTCCACTCTGCTGATACTACCGGTTTCTGAAGTGATTGCAGTTCCACTCTGGTTCCATATGAGGGCGCTCACAGTGCAGAATTAATGGTGGTCTATGGAGCTATACCATATAAATCCATTTTCTCAGGATATAATTTTTTGTCAAATAATTAGAATGTTGCATTCGAAAGGGCAGGCTAAGAAAATACACTCTGCTGGCTTTTTTGTTCTAAAAAGCCTTTTAAAATAAACAGAGTCACTTCTTTTTTTCTCTCAATGCATCGACAACACAGCGGACAGGTTAGGTTCTCCCTGTCAATACACGTGCTAGAAAGAGGTTTGCTAATGTTTTAAAAACCACGCAGAAATATTCACTCTGACAATCTGGCTCCGCTTCGGATGCCATCAAGCGGGATCTCTGGTCGTAATCAGTCCGTCACTGACCAATCAGCAGCAGAATGCTAGCGTGTTATGGTCAACGACTCAACCTGTAACACATTGAAAGGACAATAGTACTCGTTCATTCAACTTTCAACCTATAATCCATGTTGAACTTGCAAGAACTACAATCAAATCTGAGATTTCTCAACGGCAATCAGGCGGAATCAAGGGGCTGCAGGGCTAAAACGCTGAACACAGTCAAGGTGTGTTCAGACTCAGTACAAAGTGAACTTTGTCTAGCTTTATTTGCATGAGATTTGTGTGTGTAGAGTTGCCACTGAGCCATGGGGGCTGCACGATATGAGGAAAATATCTAATTGCGATGATTTTGACTGATATTGTTCAGTTGACTGATCGATATGGTTTCACGATTTTGGAGTGAATGATCTTTTGTATCATTATTCTCATTTTCATTGAAAATTATTTGAAAGAAATTAAAATGATTAAAGTGTGATCTGCAGCACCACAATGCTTATTTCAGAATGGTTTGACACATATTTTGATATTAACAAATATTATGGAAGCTAGGTAAGTGGTAACATTATGGCAACATGGACACAGTACCATGTTATACAAAATACCACAGACAATGGAAAGTTGTTATATTAAGCAATTTAATATGTCCAGTTCCTTTCAAATTTCATTTCATTTTACAGAAATGTATTGTGCGTCAATTATCAGCGCGAGTGACCGGCCATTTTGTTATTTTGACCGCACAGTATAAAATAATAGGCTTCCATCACTGCACATTAACTGCAGATTAACATTGGAGAATTAAACTTGTTTTGATTTTATAATCAAACAATTTATCTTCATAGCCTAGATTTCCTCGACGACATTTACATTATTAATTTATATTACATTAATACATTTGTGAAGATGGCGGACATTTGACAAAGAAACCAATCAGTCGAAAAACTTGCTGTGATACTGATGGATGGTGGAGTTCAAATTGTATGTCTAGATTTGCTTAAAATTGTGGGTGGAATAGTTTAATATCCCAGTATATATGTATATAATACATTTGCTTTTGTCTAATTGCAAATTACATCTTTCTGCAACAATGTCCTTTAACTTTGCACTATTATTTGATCCATCGTCACACTGCAGTGCATTTAGGATTTGTACTTATACAACCCACATTATAGCACTGCGTCGTGTACAACCGGAAGAATCTGGTGATTTCCTCGGCTGGCAGCTGCTTCATCGTAATAAAGAAGCGACAGATCAGACAGCTGTTGTTGTTTTTTTTAGACCCATCTGGAGGGCTAAAGGTTAGAGGTTAGAGTTCATGCTGATCCAGTGTCTGATCAGCTGGTGGGCGATGGTCTGTCTGGGAGGGATGGTCAAGGCCGGATTGGCTCCTCTGAATGAGTCGATCACCTAAACAAAAAAAACAAAATAAGAGTTTAGATTCAGAGTTTGACTAAACATGGGCATTCTTTTCCTGAAGATCTCTGTTCACAATGAAAAATAAATTGTTTATTGTAAACTTTATTGTCTCCTCCTGCAATCCATCATCAATACTACAGCGTGTTAATGCAGACTTTAATGTCTGCCTTGTTGTGGCTGGACGGTTCAGGGAGAAAAAGATCCAGTTTCAGATTTACCAGTGATGACATACTTTGAGTTCTGTAGAATTCATGTCTTCAGTTTAATTAGCAAAATATGTTTAAATTGTCATGACATTATGATAGTGGGATTGCTGAAAGTATGATAAGTAAATAATATGGCTAAAAGCTCTCTAAGTGGGTAAATTCCTACTTATGCCTGATTTATGGTTCTGTAGATCCATAGATATAGAACCTGCGCCAAACCCTACGCCATAGCATGACGTGCACCTTCCCAAAAATGTAACAACACATCGCGGCTCTCTGTAGAGCCTACGTGCCATTATGAATCAGCCTTAAATGGAGCTAGTCAATCATAAACTATGATGGTTGCCATCAGGAGTATAGTAGTAGTATTACTGTCATTATTAGTAGCAGTATGGGTGGTAGTTGTGCTAATAGTAAAAGTAGTCACAATAAAGTTTGATTGATTGACTGAGTGCCAAAGTGTCCTTAAACCATAGTAGAATTTATGATTGTACCTGTTGTCGTGGGAACCATCGAGCTTCCTCAATCTCATTCTCGTCTACTTTGATGTCAGTTGATATAGCAACAGCGAGGCAGCCAATCATGAGGTTAGAGGGCATCGGCCAGGGCTGGCAGGAGACGTACTGAACCGGTCCCACCTTCACGCCGCTCTCTTCCTCCACCTCCCTCCTCACCGCCTCCTCCATCGCCTCCCCTGCAGGAGAGGTGAGGTTTGGGTTCAGGCATTTAGATGTTTGAGTAAGCCGATGCAATGTGTGTGTTTGTGTGTCTGTGTTGGTTACCAGGCTCTACGAATCCAGCCAGACAGGAGAACATGCCAACCGGAAAGATCTTCTTCCTTCCCAGTAAACACTGGTTTCCATCAGGGTGGATCACCAGCATGATGACCACGGGGTCTAAAAAACAACAACAGAGGAGATGAATTTACAACCATTCATATTTTAATGGTGCTTTCACACCTTTGGGCCGCTTTGGTGACACTAGCTAACCTCGAGCCAATCGTTGGCCCTCATGGCGGCAACATTGCATTCAAATGTCTGACCTATCAACTTCCAATGGTACTTTCTGTGCTTAACATGGTGACCACGGGTAACGAGGAATCATTGGTTCAAATCCAGAGAGGGTGTCTGAGAAACGCGCAAAATACCCACTCCCGACTCGGGGGAGGTAGTGACGAAAAATAACAATACAGGACTCTTTCGAGGCCCTGTAATTGGAGTGAGTACACAGCCAGCAGCCGCGTTAATTCCAGCTCCAATAGCGTATCTTAAGGTTGCTGCAGAGTAGCTCGTAGTTTGATCTCTGGATCGAGCTGACGGTCCACCGCGGACCAGATAGTCCAGTTAGTTTGGGTTGGGGTGTGTGGTCATATGCGAAAAGTGTTTTAAACCACACACCTTTATCAGCTTAAATGCACATATCCGTTGAATTGAAATGTGTACTTTCTTATGGACTGTTTAAACACAGCTGTTATCCTGCTGGCTTCTACACCCAGTATTGATATTATTAATGGAAGGCTGGTCGGTGAGGCGGGGGGGTGGGGCTCCGTACCGACTCGTGGATAGCACGTGTTGTGAACCCCCTTCAGACTCTTGCAGTCAAGGTTTAGGCAGCTCCTCTTGTATCCTCCCTCCTCCAGCTTGGTGCTGCTGCCACACGTCGGGCAGAAGCTGTAGCGGCTGTGCCAGGCCAACACCGACCGAGCCTGAGCCACAACTCCTGCAGGACCAAGATTACTCAGTTAGTTCGTTCAGGAATATTGAATGAAACGTGGGAGTCATATCAAATCAGCGGTGTTAATCCAGACCAGAGAAAGATGCCTCTGAGGAAAAAAAAGAACTATCTTCCTTACCGGCCTCTTCCTCGCTGAGCTTCAGCAGGTCTCTGTTGGGCGTCTTTGGGAAGGAGCAGTTCCTTTCTCTGCAGCGTTTAAGAAGTTCGGCAGCGACTTCATCTGTGTTGATGGCAAACCAAGCAGGAGGCTCTTGGACACCATCCACTGTCTGAGAGGAGGAGGAGGAGGAGGAGGAGAGTGTTTTCCTCTTCTCCACTCCGAGGAAGATGAGCACAGTCGCAGGTTTCCGGAAAAGGTCTTTGATCGCCTCATATCTGAACCGACACAGCTTGGTCTCACCCTGTTAAGAGTTAGAATCACAATCATTAGATAACAACTTGAATATTTGTTTGAAAAAAAAATATATATATCAGACGGCTGTAGACTAATAACATCACACCACTGAAATGACAGGAAGGTTCATTTGTCAAAGCGTGCATTGATTTAGAACAAAGGTTTAAATAAGGACTAATCCACCTAGATCTCACCATGGCATTTCAATCTATGTATCCTAACATTATCTTACATTTGATTCCAAATTGGATTCAACCCTTTTGTTAATATATTACATTTCCTCATCAATCACGAATACAAGGCTACTGCTTTACGCAGATAGTGTTGCACTTCACTGTTCTGGACAATCCCTTTGCTTAGATGTTAACCATCTGCAGCTAGCTTTTTGAGTCTTTAGATCGTATTCATCACATGTGACTTACATTATTCTTTTTTTTATTTAACCTTTCTTTATTCAGGGAAGGTTCACTGGGAGGCAGCTTGTCTTTTGCAGGAACGCTCTGATCACATTCACACAGTTACACACATTCATACCTGGAAGCATCCAGTTCAACCAGAGCCTGATCACATCTGCATGTATCCTTAAAAATCCTTAAAAATTGGCTGTCCGTTTCCAAATGTTAGGAATGGAATTTCTTTTCATACCAAGTTGTTTACGAGGCACTCATCTAGAAAATTACCATAAGCATTTATTTCCTACCACTGAGTATTTAACGTTATATTATATAAAATTCTGCTTGTTGCTTCCGCGATGCTTGCTGATTGTTTTTTTTAGATGTGTACAGCTGAATGCTCTGAAATCATCGGAGTTCATTTCTAAACCTGGTGAAGGTTCAGCAGCTTAACATAAAAAAATGAGATTTGTCCTCAGCCACGCACCCCTGCGTTGTCGTCCTCCTGGGAGCTGCAGACCATGGGGCTGAGGTTGGAGAACAGGAGGTAGACTGTGTCTGGGTCACTCTGCTTATCCTCCAACCAGACCGCGTCTGTCCTCTTGGCACTCTGCCGGTCCAGCGTCTCTCTGCTGAAGTAGTTCTCCTGCCGGTGGGTGTCGGAGCCCGGCAGGACTCGCTGGCTGCCGTCGTCCGTCCGGCCCAGCAGGTTGGAGATGTGTCTGTGGCCCCAGAACTTGGCGATATCGTATGCAGTCTGTGACGAGCTGTTCACTGAGAACTTGTCGCAGCTTGAAGATCAAAAAACGAGAGGCGATAAGAGATTTTAGGAGAAGCAAAACGTGTAGGAAGTGAGGGGGGAACACAATGCGACTGACAACTATGTATGCCCATTTATATTAACCTGGCAAATAAAAAATTATATATAAACTGGTCAAAGATTTAGAAATATGACCTAAAATTCTTTCTTAACGCACTTACCTGGAAAACTACTTTAAAAGTACTTTCAAGAACTTGCTCTATTTACATTACTACATCACCACACAAAATAAGACATGTTATCCAGAACTTTATATTTATATATTTGGAGGTATTCTGCCCTCTAGTGGCCAAAACATGCAGTATTAATGCAGCTTTAAATTGATAATCCAATTAAAGTCAAAATGTGGATTTAAAAGGGTAACTTTTTATGGTCCTCTTGTGCATCTCTAAAGGCTAAGTATTTTATACTCTAAATCCCATTGTGAGTAAAGTAATGTGTTTATGTGTGTTTCTTAATCTCAGGTCTTTGTACCCATGTGACAGCAGCGCCTCCACCACATTGTAGTGTCCGTTGCGAGCGGCGAGCATCAGCCCCGTCCAGCCACTGTATCCCGTCTGGTTGATGAGCGAGGGGGACGTGGGACAGCAGCGTGGACACCTGGGTCAGGTCTCCTCTGGCTGAAGCATCCAGAAACCTCTCCAACATGTCCTCCTTTGCAGTCAGCTGAAGACTCGTCATTCTGGCTGCCTGGGAAACAAACAGATTTGGGACACAATGTAAAAAAAAATATATAATAGATTCTGTCTTTCTAAATCTTTTACTGCATTTAAAGGATAAAGTACTACTAGTAGTAACACCACACTAAAAATACTTCACTACAAGTAAAAGTCCTGCATATATAATCTTACTGAAGTAAAAGTATGTAGGTATTATCAGCAAAATGTGCTTAAAGTATGACAAATAAAAGTACTAAATATGCTAAAAGTGTTCCCTGTAGGTGTGTTCCTATTAAATCTGATGTTTCTGGATTAATATTCCTGCTGCAATAATGTCTACGTTGCATTTTACTGCTGTAGATGTTTAAGGTTGTGCTCATGTTTACCCCCTTCATATACTAATGGGTAGTTTAATTTACAGCAATGCATCATATTTTATAAGATCATCATATATTTGTAGCATTGCTGTCTTGTGAGAACCACGTATCTCTAAAAAGTTTTAAAACTTTTCATCATGTCAAAACAGCCCTATTTTCAACTTTGTTAAGATGCATTTACCTGCTGATCCAAGAGGCTTTTCAAACACTTATATCATTATTTAAATTTCTCAAACATTTCATCCTTCACAAACATTCCGTGGAGTTTACTATCTACATAAAAATTGCCACATAAAGTGCATTCAGAAAGAAGTCGCTGTTTGTACTAAAACATGATTTCAGAAATTATTGCAAATGTATCAAAAAGAAAAAAGTTAAATATCATATTGATGTGAGAATTTAGACTTTTTGACATTTGAAGTCCAGCTCAGGTGCCTCCCATTTCTCTTGATTATCTTTGACTTGTCTCTACACCTTGTTTGGAGTCTAGCTGTGGTCAATTCAACTCATTGGACATGATTAGGAAAGGCACACACCCATCTATATAAGGTCTCACAGCAGACAAAATCCTTGCCATGCGGTGGAAGGAACTGCCTGCAGAGCTCAGCGACAGGGTTCTGGCAAGGCACAGAAAACCATTTCTGCTTCATTAAAGGTTCCCAAAAAAACTCACTGGCCTCCATGAGTCTTAATTGGAAAAAGTTTGGAACAAGCAGAGCTCCTCCCAAAGCTTTATGGTTAAAAGAGGTGACCAAGAACCTGATAGTCACTCTGGGTGAGCTCCCTAGATGCTGTGTGGGGAAACTTCCAGACGGATGACCATCACACAGACTCTGAGAAACAACATTATCTATTCTGATGAACCCCAACATTTAATCAGTTTGGCATTGATTATTTTATGTCGTGTCTGGAGGAAACCAGGCCGTGGTGTGAAGCATGGTGGAGGCAGCAGGAAGCCTGGAGGCTGTAATCGCTGAGTTAAGGGTTTGAATACTTGTGATATTTCAGTTGTTTTTGTTTTTTATCTTACAATAAATGTCCAAAAATATCTAACATTTTCGTTTTGCCTTGACAGTATTGGTATTTATGCCTGAGTATCTGAATTTTTTTATTTTTAATTTTTTTTGGAGTGATCTCCAAAATGCCTTCTGTAAAAACTTAAATATGTCAACAAGAAAATAAAACAATTTTGGAATGTTCAGATTTCTGTTCTGAAATGTATGAAACTTAGCCCATATTTAATGTGCTTCATTTGCATATTTAAAGATACATTCCAGAAAACTTGTAATTGCCTTGTTATTACACTGGGAACGTTTAATGCTTATCTATTACTCATTCCCCATATTGTGTTAAACTGTTTAAGTAGACTGTGCCTTTTCATATCCTATTTTCTCCCTCCCCTTATTGGTGCAACAGTTGTCAATCATTCTCGCGTTACGCCTATCAAATCAAAGGCATGCAACGTTATAAAACGCAGCTTACCATAGAGACGCTAGCTTGCAAAGCTTGTGTTCATTACTGCTAGTCATGCAGCTTTCAAGGCAGCATACTACTCGGTACAAAGTCTACAGCCGGTAAAGCAGCTTGACTGTTACACTTCTGTGAGGACTGTTATATTATGTATCTATCTGTCCCGGCTGGAAATCAAACTGACAGCAGTGTGGATCTGTTCAACGTTACAGTAACGTCAAACTGCAGACTAGTTTTTGAAGTCTGTTCTCTCGTTCTCTGGCTCCGTCTATGTCCTGGAAGTAACGTCACCGTTTATTCGTAATCAAAGGCAGACATTAACACATTACAATAATAAAGAAATATAATTTTAAAACTCACCTTGTCTTCAGCTCCGTGCAGTTTCTCCTCTGTCTGAAAAGCAGTTGTTTAATCAAATGTGACGAGCTGCGTTCAAGAGCAACATCAACGACCTCTGCAACTGCGCTGCCTTCAGGTGCTCATTAAACTAGAGTATTTCTGTGTGTTACAGCGATAATAGGATACATATTATTCTTGGTGACAAAAATGCAAACGGGGAAGGGAAAAATCCCCGTTAAAACTGTTGATTTATTGTTTGTTTTTGTTTCTACTTTTAGGCGTACATTATTTATTAAACAGTTTAAAAGAAGCATTAACTCCTAAGACCACTTTGTAACTTTTTTTTCGTGCATTTCAATCTCAACCCACATTTCGGAGATTTTTTTTAATGAAATACCTCACGAATACATCACATAATATTCATTTAACTTGGTGTATTATTTTTAATTTCTAATTTTGTTTATTTTATCACTGCCACGATTAAGGTTATTGTTTCTAAGTATTTTAATTTATAATGCCTCTGTTTTGTTCAAGGTCTTTGGTGTTCAAAAATCTTGGAAGTTACATTTTCCAAGAAACCTCTGAATGCAGCACATTTTGCACTTAGCACTTTTTCCATAGACAGTTTTTCTGCTGCCTGCTGTCGCTGCTGTTGAACGCAACCTGCAGGCTTTCTGCTCTCATTCTGTGCAGATGTATCTGGAAACATCAGCGAGGTTGGAAGTTCAGAGAAATTAGTTATGATTGTATATAAAATACAGATGATTCTGTAAATCAACTGTTGAATAAAATATATTTTGAAGAAATAATGCTACGGTGGTACGCATTACGCAGACCTTATTTTACATGGGCCATAGTCTATGGGCCATGTAAAAGTAGGCTCTCAATACAACAGTTAGGAATAATCTGTTACAGGTAAAATACCTGCACTCAGATTTTTACTTAACTGCAATTGGCAGCAAAATTGATGCGCAGTTCAAAATTCAATATTTCATTTTCTTAGTACAAAATGACATAAAATAGAAATACTCAAGTAAAGTAGGCCTACCCCAACTTTACCTTCTGGAACTCTTCCCCAACACCTCAGACTTTCCACCTCACTTGTTTCTATGTTCTATATTTCTAGTTATTGTTGATCTTGTTATTGTTTTTCTTTGTCTTTACCTTGTAAAAGTGCCTTGAGTACCTTTTTAAAGCGCTATATGAAATAAATGTATTATTATTACTGTTAGTTACACTCCACCCCTGCATTAAACTTATTTCATGTTATCAGGTTACACTTTAATATTTTGGTGTAAACTACTTTTTGAGATCCAAAGAAGCTGAAAATATCCACAAATAATTCTAAAAAGCAGACAAGAAACATGACGGAATCGTGGTTTAGTTAATATTTTAATAAAATAATTTACAAAATAATGTTACCAGAGATAGTTTGTCTTGCTACTTGAAAACAAAATACCACTTCATGATCACAGGTCACCTGAATACCAGCGAACATTCTGAAATCATGATTCTATCATTATAAATAAACATTAATGTTAATATTTACTGTAGTTCAACACACAGAAGCCAAAGAATATACAGCCGGTTATTGTTGAAGATAAAAGAAACAGCCATCTAAATGTTGATTGGGTTGTTTAATTTGTTATTGAGGCGTGACACAAAATTTAAAGCACGATAATATTTTTGTTCTTGTGCAGCTGTAGGCGGTGTAATACTGTAACACACTGTGTGTGTGCGTCTGTGTGGAAACGGTGTGTGTGTGTGTGTGTGTGTTAGGAGTAGAAGGTGAGGACACTCTGGTGGTTTCCTCGGACCAGCAGCAGAGGTGGGAGGTCTTTGGACAGAGTTTCCAGCCAACACATGTAAAGCGCGCTCGACACCGTCCCCTTTCTGGCCAAAGGCATGCTCCTGAGAAGGGAAATATCACAGAACATACAGAGAAATGCATTTATTATTATTTAACTTGGTTTTTAGAAACCTGGATACACTGCAAGGATTACTCAGATTCAAACCAGTCATGCAGTGATAACATGTAACTACATTTACTCTACTTACACTACAGGTCGAGTCAATTTAAAATGGAAATTGAAAAGATAGCTCGATATTAGCATGAAACCTCCCCAGCTGATTACTGACATAAGGACTTTATTTTTGTATTACAAGTTTTCTGAAGTTATGTGTTTAAATATGCAATATTCAGCTTTTACATTAATGCTTGAGGAATAATAATCTAATGATTTATTATGTTATAGTATAACAGTCACAGGGGATATTTTTATACTTTTAGTACTTTAACTAGCTTACATTTTCATGATTTTTCTGAAGGAACATTTTCACTTTACGTGAGTATTTTTACAGTGTGGTATTAGTATTGTTACTTCAGTAAAGGGTCTGAAATTGAATTCGAAGACATTAATAATGATAAAGACAAACATCAGGAAACGTAGGTACGAATATAAAGTTCATACATGACGATGAGCTTCGCCATGCTGGAATGTTCCTTCAGCAGCTCGTTCAGTCGGATCTGACGGTTGCTCTGAAAGTCCCAAACAACATGTCGACATGTTAACATTTCCTTTTTAAACAGCTCTAACGTCACAGTATGCTTTAGCTGAGCATTGTGATTGGTCAGAGTTGCCATAGCTGCAGTGTGTACAGACCTTGGCCTTGTAGAGCTCCAGTTCGTTGTCAGTGATCCTCCAGGGCTCCTGGGCCTTCAGCCTCTCCGCCGCCTCCTGTTCCATGTCGTCTTCCTTCAGCCTGTACGGCTCGATCAGCTCCTTAAAGCTCAGCTTACTGCACAGCCACACAGAGATCACTTTATATCGCAACAGTGTTGTCAGGCTTAACTACTATGTTACAGTGCATTCTCAAACAGCATTCAATGTTTTTCCTAGCTTTATGAAAGAGCTATATTTGGGGGTTTGAGGGTTTACAGTTCATCCTTCAAGAAAAGGTCTTTCAATTTTTAAAAAAGAAAGTAGTTTCACATCATTTTGGAGCGCTATTATCGCCATATCTGTGTCTAAAACCTTGTAAAAGCTATAGCAGACACTCTATAATATAATCTATGATATAATATAAATATCTAGATATTTATATTTTTCAGTAGACTTGGTATATTTATATTTATCACTATACAGGCTCTGCACACCCATATAAGCATTTATTTATTTTCATGTAAATAGCTAAATATCTTGACTTTTTCTATGGTGTTTTTAATTGTTTCTGGGCTGTATTTTTTTTCTAAGATGTGAACTTCCACATAATTTCCTATCACAGTCTACTGTGGAATGACAAATGAAATCTTGAATCTCTATAACATTCAAAAAGCTTAAGGTTAATCTCAAATTTAAAAGTTTAAATTAATGTTTCTCAATGTTGATCCATGTAGCTTGACAACTTTAAGGATCCAGTCCATTGAAGGTATTTAGTTACTGTAGCTGTGGCCCTTTAAATATCCTCGTCATTTGTGCTGAAAATCTTACTTTAACGCCCTTTACATCATCCTGTAGACTTACTGAATGCAAATCAATCACGATAAACCAAAGTGAGACGTGGCCGACTCCATCCGAGGTCGTACCTGTGTTTTTTTGGGTTTGGTGTTGATGTCTCCCAGGACGTTGATGTCGGAGAAGTCGATCCTGAACCTGCTGAGCAGCGTGGCCATGCTGATGGGACACACACACACACACACACACAATAATCAACATATTTGGATGTACTGTGTGTATGAAGTGTAAACGATGATAGCTGATTTAACTCACGCTCGGCGGTCGTGGTCGATGCGGTTGATCTTTCCGCCGATGAAGACTCGGATCCTGCAGTCGCCCCACTTGCTCCCGTTGGTCAGCAGAAAGGGGATCAGCAGAGTCAGACCTGCACACACAAACACAAATACACTTTAGTATGAGAAGCCGCCTAGGCCAAAATTGAACACTTCACTTGGACATACAGTACATACGTACTGGTACTAACCACTTGCACATTCATGCATAAAAGGACTGTAGTCTAGAGGTAAACTTTGCATTAGACATAAAAACTGACCTCCGTCATCAAACAACCACCAGACATCTATGGTTCCTTTGCCCTGCTTCTTCTTGAACTGCTGGCTGGTCTCCAGCAGACGCTGGTCGGTCAGACTCAGAGGAGACTTGGTCTCTGTTGCAGGTGAAATGAAACAACACAAGGTGAGGATAAAGAAACACTTTGACAGATGATGTCATGTTCCAGCCAGATCACTAAGGTCCTCCACTGCTTTTCTTTTAAATGCTCCTTACGTGTCCAATAAAAGTACCAGGCAAAGTGCATTCTGATTTTACACCCCTAAATTGTGGAACTCACTGACTTTGGATATGAGAATGGCAAGCTCTCTCTGTATTTAATTTGGCTTTTAGTTTGGGGTGATGCTATTGCATTATTTTAGTGTTAAAAATAAATATTTTTTAACCCTGTTTGATTTTGTTCTGTTGGTTTTAACATTTGACAAGTGTCTTATTGTTATTATTTTCAGTCTTGCTTTTTTCCTCATTTGGTTTTAATTTTATTTTGTAATTTTTTTTAATTCTACCATCTTTTTGGGCCCTCCTCACATGACAGCCCTGGGTACTCAGTTCCGTTTTCCCCCCCAGTCAAACGCCCCTGACTTTACCTAACATGATGAGTGGGCTGCTCTGGTTGGTAGTGGTTTTTGGAGGACAGGAGTCCAACTCTGAGTCTTTATCCAGACTGACAGAAACCACCACCTCCTTACTGCCAATTGAGGGCTTCTCGTTGGATGACACCAGCTCGTCTACAGGGACAAACAATGGAGACAGATGCAGTGTAGCAGTATAATGTAGGTAGACAGACAGATACTCAGAAGAAGACAGGTGTACCTAGTCCCTGGATGTGGGAGATATCCAGTCCATCCTGCAGTCGAAGGAGCACCACCCCAAACTGCAGGTCGAAAGCATCGCTGCAATACAGAACACACAATCAAACCTTTCTGTCCTGCAAAGGAAATGTACATAGAATGTCAATTTATCCTAACAAGAAAAAAATTAAATCTTCTAGTTTAGTCTGGGAATTTCTTCTTTAGAAAAAAGAACACCTTACAATTTAGACTTAATCATTTGTATTTTATATTTTTAGCATGTCCAAGGCAATAGACACTAAAACAATTTTCTAGGGTTACCCTCAACTAAATAAAATCTTAGACTAGTTGATTAGTTGCTTTAATCGACGCATCTGTAAAAAAACGGGTTTCTCCACAAAAATTTATGCAAAAGAACCACTTTTTTACCAGAGATGTGCTGATAAGTTTCTTCGATACAAGTCATTCAGCACAAAAAAAAGATTTAAAAAATGACTAATCAACTAAAGCAATCTTAGTCAACTAAGACTAAAATGAGCAGTTAGTCTACTAAGAGGGAGCAGGCATTTTCAGCCTTCTTTTATTCTATATTTGCTTTACATACATTTTAGGGACGTTATGGTCAGCTATTCTCCTTTATTTTGCCCTCATTGTCTTATGTATAAGACAGTATTTGTAACTCATGTTTTCAAATTCTAATAAAACAAACTCATCAATGTAGTAGTGTACAACAGAGACAATTTAATAAAAGTTCAGTTTTATCTTTATGCAACTTTTAGCACTCTGATGTTCTGTGCCCATTATGCTCGTTTTCAGGTTCATACTTGTATTTAGAGGTTGTACCAGAAAAGGTTTATGTGGTTTAATTTAAACTTCACATTGCTGCAGCTCCTCTTTTCACCCTGTGTATTGAGCTCTCTGTTATAGCTACAGAGTGAGACATCTCACGTCTGTCTTTGTTGGGAGTCTCACATGCGCAGTACCTCGGTAAGCACTGCTAGCTTGTCAATTGCAGAGTATGAGGGCGTGCCAAGCTAGCAAGATTAATATATTTTTGGTGATCTATGTTTTCCAAATAAAAAAAGCAAAAATAGTGAAACTGATACTTTCCTAATTAAGACACTAACTCAAAACATGGCACAAATCCCAAACTTCAACTGCGTTTGGGGCAAAAAGAAAAGTACCTTTGTAAAATGTTACAAGCTCATTTTAAAAAGACACATCAGTCCTTACTGTATAGTGTTGACGTAAACCTCCACATCTCTCATGTCTCCATCACTCCAGTTGTTCTTAAAACCCATAACCAAGGTGTTTGGCTTCAGACGACCCAAACCGACAGCCTGAACATCACAGAACACAGATGTGACTATATTGATTTTTTTTTTCTTTTCTATCACAGAACAAAGTTATTTTTTAATTTAACGAGAGAGGTTTGATATAAAATATAACCAGATGGGGTTTATATCCCCCCTCTGCAAACACACTAGGAAAGCCAATCAACACAATCAAAACTGTAATAGACAACGTGGTATTAAATGATGATGAACATGTAGAGAAGAAAATTAAATAATCCCAACACAGAAAATAAAATCTTCAAGAATAGAAAGTAGGTGTGTGTAGTATTAATTAAATTATGAGTAAATCCAATTTGTATTGAGTTATAAAAAGAAACGTTTGCAGTAGTTTGGTTTATGGATCATTAATGTCTCTGCGTGGTTAGAATTTTGAATTTGAAAGTGTCTGTAGGGAAAAAAGGAAAATGAAAGTGAACCAATAATGAAATTAAGATCACTGCATGAAAACCAGCTACCACTCTCACATTGAGATTAATTAATTAATTAATGAGATATCCACTTGATCAGTCCTGTCTCCTTAAAATTACATTCCCATACAAGTCTATATCGACAATAATTCATTTCCGGGATTGCTCCAGAGCTGCTGGAAATTCCCTCATTTCGGTCAGATGTCCGTCACCTTCCTCTTTCTATGTGTTAGCGTTCTAAACTCCGGTGGATTTATGAGGACTATGGTTAACTGCTCCTCAGATCTCTGCAGGGTAAATCCAGACAGCTAGCTAGACTATCTGTCCAATCTGAGCTTTCTGTTGCATTACTAAAACAACTTTTCAACATATGTTCCACCGAAACATGTTCCGTCCCGAGGCAATTTTGCAGAGGCACCGTGGCTCCGTCCGGCGCTTAACGCCATCCCATAGACGATTGTGATTGGTTTAAAGAAATGCCAATAAACCAGAGCACGTCTTTTCTCCCAAACTGGAATGCTGTGTGGACTAGCCAGACCTTCCTCCGAGCGCTGTGGAGGAAGGTCTGGCAATGTGAAACTATCATACAATTAAACTGCATTCTCAATATTGTTTCTAGGGAAACATATTTTCTCCCAGGTTCCCAGTATCACAAATACATTTCTAATCAAGGTCTGCGTAGGGAGGAGGGCAGGGTGGATTGGTGAGTCGAAGAAACAGGATTTTCTCCCAGTAGGCTGCTGTTTGTGTCCTGTGGTAAAGCAATAGCCAACATTGACTTGTAAGCCATAACATACTTAACTTACGTCACATACGTAAAATAGGCTACTTAAATTACGAAGAAACTAATTTAAACCTAAACAATCATCTTTTCCAAAACTTAACCACGCAGTGTTGAAATAAATGTAATCCATAGGGAAAAATGTTTCCTCAATTCAATTCAATTTCAATTCAATTTATTTATAGTATCAATTCACAACAAGAGTTATCTCAAGACACTTTACAGATAGAGTAGGTCTAGACCACACTCCAGTGTAAAGAGAGGAGCCTGGCCAGGCCACAACTCTCCCCAAACCCTCCCCTGGCTAGGGTAGGGGGAGAGGCACCCAGGGCCAAGGTCATGAGGGTCAGGGCTAAGGGCAGGAAGGTCAAAGTAGGGGAAGGATACAGACCCGGGTTAGGGTAGGGGAGAGAAAGATAGAGTTAAGATCAAGACGGTCAAAGTGGGGGATGGGATACAAACCCTGGTTAGGGTAGGGGGAGAGAAAATGGGGGTTAGAGTCAGGAAGGTCAGAGGGGGGGTGAGATACAAACCCTGGTTAAGGTAGGGCATATTATTATATATGCCCTAACTATAAGCTTTATCAAAAAGGAAAGTCTTAAGCCTACTCTTAAATGTGGAGACGGTGTCTGCCTCCCGAACCCAGACTGGAACCTGGTTCCACAGGAGAGGAGCCTGATAGCTGAATGCCCTGGCTCCTATTCTATTTTTAGAGACTCTAGGAACCTCAAGTAATCCTGCATTCTGGGAGCGTAGTGCTCTTGTAGGGTTGTAAGGTACTATGAGCTCTTTAAGATAAGATGGTGCCTGACCATGAAGAGCTTTGTAGGTGAGAAGAAGGATTTTAAACTCTATTCTGGATTTTACAGGAAGCCAATGCAGAGAAGCTAAAACAGGAGAGATGTGATCTCTTTTCTTGGTTCCTGTCAGAACACGCGCTGCAGCATTCTGGATCAGCTGAAGAGTTGTCCTCAAAACCTAATTGACGTTGTATGGGAAACTAATATTTTAGGAGACAGGGCTGACTTGATAGACCTGACAGACCCTTGCTGGAGGTTTGGGAGTTTAATTTCCATCCAGGTACCTGCATGAGGAACTGCGCGCCGTGCCTAAGGTTGTCAGAGAACACATGAGTGTAAAAGGCCTTGATCCGCTTCTTGTTGAGCCAGCGCTGACAGCGGGCGTGCTCCTGAGACAACTCCTTCAAGTTTGGCCGACGGGTCACCTGAACACAAGAAAGACACCGTCGATGACAGGAGAAGGCAACGGAGCAGTTTGCAACCATGCAGAAAACGTTTCAGCGATGTAAAAGGATGCACTGAACGCCACAGTCTGATGTTAATCTGTACGTACGGTCCTGACGTGAGCGCAGACCATGAGGCCGACGTTCTTGGTGAAAGAATTAACCAGTTGAAGCAGAGCAGGACGAGAGTTTGGATAACCAGCCATCACCAAACACTGAGGCCTGGAAACATGGATTTTACACACACTTAGAACAACAACTACAAAGAGTTTTGAAAGGACTTTCAGTTTTGTGTTTGATGGAAAGCCCAGCGTGGTCTTGTCAAATCAAATTCTGGGAAAAAAATAATTTTATAAGTGACTGTTTTTCCACTGGATTTCACATTTTTATTCAAAGCTTTTTTTGTTTCCAAGGTTTTTGTTTCCAAGGTTGTCCATTTGCTTAAAAAAGTTAGTTTAATTTGTCTAGTATCTAAGATAAGATATTTATCTTATTATAGCCTAATTGATCCCCAGTGGACAAATTTGGTTGTTTTAACAGATAAATAGAAAAAGTGGCAGGATTTTTTTCCTTTTCATAAAAGATGGATATAAAACTAAAATAAGAATAAGTTCCACATTTGTTTTCCTGTTAGTTACTACAAGTTTTCTGCTGGATTTCAATTCAAAACAGCGTTAAATTGATACAGATTTTGGCATTAGGGGTCTGAGTTGGTATAAGTTGCTGAGTTGGAATCACAGACCAAATCTGACCTGAAGTTTTTAACGTGGTCCTCAACTCCAGTGAGGTTTAAACAGTGAGTCAGAGCCTGGTTGTAGATCAGAGCCTGAGTGGACGAACCCCAGTTCACATCTACAGGAAACAGCACACACACACACACACACACACACACACACACACACAGTTAGAACAGTGTAGATCTTAAGTGTCTGTAAAGTGAAATAAAAAAGGCAGTAGGGCAGATAAGAGCCGGTTAGAGCAGTACTTAACAGAATAGTAACTGTGCTATAGCTGATCTGTTTAACCGTTAGCGAAGATAACACGTGAAATCATCGTGTTCTCACCAGGTTTCTTGTAGCTGACGTAGATGTAGAGGGCAAGGACAATGAGCAGAGTGACCAGAGCTGCCCACCAGTTGATGACAAACATCACCACACAGCACAGGACCGCCCCCGGCAAGAGACACCCACATGTTGTAGTACTTGAAGCTGGGACGCCACCCTATGGTGAGACACCAGGAGGCAGTAGAAAGCGCCATACATATTAACAGGCCATTATACAAGAGCAAATGATTTACAAAATCATTTCTATATTTTGCAGGAAAAGAAAATAGCAGAGGAGAACCAGAATTTAAGTTGTGCAAATGTTTCCCAAAGCCTTGATGGAGGCACAATTTATCTCTATGGTTGAATAAGCTTTTTATTTTTGGATGCCTTTTTATAGACCTTTGTGGTCCACTACTATTGTATCTGAAGTCTTTTGCCAAAATTCAGCCTTGGTGCAGAATTACAGTCACTAGAGCCAGTCCCACAATGAGCTTTCCAGTATGTGCCATTTCTGTGTCTGTAGCTATTGAGGAGGAGAGGGGGGTGGGGGGTGGCCTTGAAAAACTGCCACTTTGCTTGTTTCAAAGCCATGATGTCTCTCTGTCATGGGTGGGCCAAATTCTCTGGGTGGGCAAAGCTGAGAAAGGGGAGGTGCCCCTCATGAGGTCATAAGGGGCAAAATTCCAGATCGGCCAATCTGAGTTTTCATTTTCTCAAAGGCAGACCGGTATACCCAGGGCTCGGTTTA
Organism: Etheostoma perlongum; assembly: GCA_026937815.1. NCBI lineage: Eukaryota > Metazoa > Chordata > Actinopteri > Perciformes > Percidae > Etheostoma > Etheostoma perlongum. Next base: position 5,638,002 of record CM049375.1, on the reverse strand, counting down.
CACCTATCGCCATTTCTAGCCACTAGGGGACCATAGGCAGGCTGTGGGAACTCATATTAATGTTAAAAAACCTCATAAAGGGAAATTTTCAAGTCATGGGATCTTTAAACTAACCATGCAAGTTGGCATGTAAGAGGTTACCATTTTTTACACTTTCTTCTTTGTTATTTAGTTTTAACTCATGGAACTTTTATTTATGTAGCCGTTTTACAAACCACACATTTGATCCTCTGACTTCATCTTGAAATGAATGTACAAATTAAAATGACCAGTTAGCTAACTAACTTTAAGCTGTCAAGAGTAGTTCTCTGGCTTTACCACTTCAGTTTTTTATCACAGAGAATTATATTATTTCTGGTTCAAGTGCAACTCTAGCTTCCAAAATAAACTTATGACCAATACAGTTTTAATATACAATATAGACTATAACACACACATGGTCAGTTTGAGTCTCTCCAAAAATAGTCTCACATTGCCAGAAGCTTTCTCCACAGCGCTGCTGACTAGTCCACACAGCACTCCAGGATGGGAGAAAAACGTGCTCTGGTTTATTGGCTTTTCTTTAAACCAATCACAAACCAATAGCAATCATCTTGGGCAAGTGGAGCCACGGTGCCTCTGCAAAATAGCCTCGGGAAGGAACTTGTTTTGGTGGAACGAAGTTCAAAAGTTGTTTTAGTTGTGCAACAGAAAAATAGTCTAGCTAGCTGTCTAGATTTACCCTGCAGAGATCTGAGGAGCAGGTAACCATAGTCCTAAGAAATCCAGCGGAGTTTAAAATTACAACACAAAGAAAGTTGAAGGTGACGGACATCCAGCCGAAAATGAGGAACATCCGGTGGAACTTCCAGCGGCACTTGAACAGTCCGGGAAGTGGAACGTTGTCGATATACAGTATAAATATTAAAAAAATAACTTTTACAATGGTATTCAAAAATGTAGAGACCTTTTCAAGTCAACTCTAACGTCACTAGAACTCAATTCATGGCAAGTCTCTAATAAATCTCTTCATATGTCAATACTGAATCAATGAAATTGTGACTTTAGTTTACAGAGCTTACCTGGAGAGTTGGCCAAGGAGGCGTGGAAGACAGAGAAGTTAATGAGAGCGTACGAGGCCAGGAAGAAGTTGGAGATGATGGGAGCGATGATGTTCAACTCCGCTAACACACACCAACAGAGAGGTTCAATATTCAAGAAGCTTTAGCTCAAAGAGTCAAAGATAAAGTTTGTGTTTGGAGCCTACCAATGAGAATGAAGGCAAGGCCGATGCAGAACGTAAGGACGTAACCACGGAGAGGCTCGTTGTTCTTCCCATAACCCTTTGCAAAAACACCCAGCCCTGGATAGATGTTGTCCTTGCATAGAGCCTACAATGACAATCACGTTTATTCATTCATTCATTTTATTTCATTTGAGGAATTTTAACATTTGTAATTCAGTTTTGAGAGACAGAGATTTGACATCAGGCTCAGGATAAAAAAAAATGCATGTCTGTGTAGAGCTAAAGTTGAACCTACAGTATCTTAATTTTGATATACCAAAAATATAAAGTGTACATTTTTATTCTTGATCTTAGAAACTGTTCTACTAGCTTCTTCCGGTGCTTTCAACCACACATTGAGGTCTTCGTCAGTGACAACTGAGCAAACTTCATCCACTGATGAGGGCCATTAGATGCTATTGAAAGCTATGAAAACAGCAAGTAAGTGGAACTTGAGTTCAGAGTTTTTTCTCAGAACACAACGTATTTCAAAGTAAGAATTTTCCTTTTAGCTTTTTTGTTTTCCTATTCACACACTTCAGTCAGTATTTTTCTTGTTGATGATGAAACTGATCTGTTCAGTTTATAGATATAGTTCTACGTGTGTCTGTGTAATGTTGTTGTTGGTTATCTGGTGATAAATAAGATAAATTCTCTGACCTGGAAGACTTTGGGTGCGCTGACCAGCGAGGCGAGAGCCGAGGACAGAGTGGCTGAAAAAATCCCTGCAGAGATCAGAGGGCCGAAGCCCGACACCAGACTCATCACCTGGAAAAACACACACACACACACACACACACACACACACAGGTTGTGCAGGTTACAAGTGCAGTCTACAACTCCCCCACATTGCAGTTACATAATACTGTTCTCTATTTCTTTGTGAACAATATTTGTGTCTGGGACAGAATTTGTCACAATAAATCACAATCATCATTTTTTCAAATAGAGCAACAATTATGAGATTTTGACCATTCTGAAGCAGTCATAAGTCAACCCAAGCAACTTGAAATTATGTACATTTAGTATAATAACTTTATTAATAATTGTGTTGGTTGAATTTTATATTTGCCCCATTCCTGCTTTGTACAGCAGTTTCCCTCTCTACTACAAAAATAAATTATGGTGAATTCATTCTTGTTTGTTCCTTAACAAGCTGAATATGAAAATCATCTCATAACATAATATTTCTATTACTGACTGAACTGGAGGCAGCTCTGTTCTCAAACATCGACACCTACCGACATTATGTGACGTCTGTCCGCGTTTGAGAGGACGAGAAACACACACAGATGTTCAATTTACAATTACATCTGCTTCCCTTAGACAGATTTTAGTGACAGAGCAGAACTTAAAATGAAGAATTGTAATGCTGTAAAACAAGAACAAATGTTTCTGTCTGTTGAGATTCAGCAATCTCAACAGACAGCAATATCAGTGTGTGTGTGTGTGTGTGTGTGTGTGTGTGTGTGTGTGTGTGTGTGTGTGTAGGTGGATTTTGTCAATGCTCTCATTCAGCTCTGGTTTCAACCAGCGAGAACCTTGTGACTCAAAACAACAGTCACTATTATCACTGCTGCACTTTGTTTTGGAACAGCTCCGTCTCACACACACACACACACACACACACACACATACACACACACACCGTGCAGGCATATGACAGCATGCAGAGTAACAAGATCAGAGCAGCAGTCTGACACGATTCACATTTGTATTAAACAACCACAAAAGAATCTGCATAAATAAATCAAATTAATTAAAATCTGTATTTTCAAAGAGAACACCACCTATGAGACTGTTTTTACAGTTCAGTTATTGGTCCCTGATGCCTGGGTGGTGCCCCGTTTTGATTGTTTTGTCAATTTGGTAAAGTTTTGAACACACATATTCATAACTTTTGTTAATATTAATAAAACATCTGATGAATTGCCAATAATTGAATCTGTACCTTCCTAATCCCCAACACTAGTATTGAGACAAAACAGTCACAAATAAAGTGAGGAGAGACGGAAATCCCATTTGGACTGCTATGAATGCTGTGTTTTGTGTAATGAGCACACTGTACCCAATTCCTAGCAACTTAGTAATAAAGTATTGTATCTTGAGTCTTGAATCTTGTCAACCCAGGTAGTGAATTTGATCTAACTGCTGCTTTTGTTGGCTGTTGGTGTGTGTCAACAATGGGAAACAGGACAGTGCCGTATCCCGACACGACATCACCGTCAATGTGCCCGTCGATGTGCAGGCTTCCATAGAAACAATAGCTGTGGGTGTTTCAATACACGTCACTCTGCCAGTGTGTTGGCCCTTATGTAACACACATTCCTGTTGTCTGAGTGTGTTGAGTGAAATAAGCAGTAAATGTCCCTCATCATATCACATCCATATTATCCGGTTTCCTGAGCTGAGTGTGTGTGTTACCTGGAAGTCGTTCATCAGGCCGTACTGACAGCCCCCCTCCTTGCAGATGGAGAAGTCGTAGCCCAGCGTGCAGGCGGCGTCGGTGCAGTTCACCGTGTCGCTCACCGTGTCGTTGTGGTCGCCGGTGGCGTCCCTGACAATGCAGGATCCTGCAACACACACTCTCAATATTGTAACAACGGCAGAGACGAATCATCACAGAGATTTTGTCAACCAACCTCTATATTTTGGTTTGGTTGCTGCTGCACCAGTGCTTTACTTACTCTTATTTTTGCCTTAATTCAACTGTGAGCAACTGCAACTTAACAATGTCCCTGAGGGGATCAATAAGGTATTCTGATTCTGATTTACATCCCCACAGAACTTTTTCCACTCATTAATGCATCACACACACACCTTTGATTTGATTATTTTTGAATATTGTAGTTTATTTTCTCTTTTTAATTTAATCAAAATTGAGCTTTATAGTTGGACCACATGTGTTCTCTGTCCTGAAGCCAATTGAGTGCACTATGAAAACATAACTCTAGGATACATCTCTTTATGTTTGCCAGATATTTGACTTTCATATAATTATTATAGGATGTGGAACAACATATAACAATAATTGAAAAGCATTTCATCACAGCTGTGTCTCAGTATTACGTGACTGCTGCAGTCAACCGGTCTATATGATTTTTAGAAGTTGAGCTAAAAATAAGCTCTCTGCATCTACAGCTATCTAGGAAAACTCAACAGGATATAATGCATAATTGAGTTACTTGGGTGTTAATCACAAGTGCATACAGTAATATTACCTGCAGAGATGGTGACAGCCACGTAGGTGATTCCAGTGATGGCGATGGCCAGTAAAGTACCTTTAGGGATCGCTGACTGAGGGTCCTAAATAAGGAGATATGATGAGATTAAACTTTATTGTCTGCTCAGGAATATTAATACCAAGTAATCCATAAAGTATGAATATATTTAGTAAAAAATAATAAAAAGATTTTCAAACAAAAAGAGGCAATACAATGTGCTTTACAAAAAATAACAGATGCAATAAATAGCATTAGACTAAATATTAGATTATACCGCATTGAGTCAAATCAAAGAGCGCTTAAACCATGAAATATAAATTAAGGACAAATAATATTGTATTTGAAGGTTAAAATATAGTAAAGGTTTCAATGTTAAGGCATGTTTAAGAAGTTTTTTTTGTTTTTTTAAGTTGTAAGTGAGGTGTACATTATCAGCTCTGCAGGAAGACTGTTCCAAGACTGTTCCAGATTCTGCGGCTGTATGAACCAAATACAGCAGTGTGACCATGGCATTGTTCTTTAAGTGGTAAAATGCAATTAAAAATAGACATTTTTGAGCCACTCATAAATCAATGATTCCTCAAATGCAATTTACAAGTGTTGACAGAGCTAAGATCATGAGACAAAGTAAAGATATAAAGTGCCATGTTTGCAGATAATAGAGGAAGAATTGCAGCATGTACTGTACAAAAAGAAAAGAATGGGGCTTGGGACTGAACCTTAGGACTCGCCACAAGAAATGTTTACTCATTGTGAACATGAACTTCCCAAAGAAAACTACAGAAGACAGGCATTGGGAGAGCCTATAAGCCTATAATTGGTGGCAGAGATTGCTAGTTTTAAATCTGCTACCACTGAAATCACCCAACAGTGAATAAGTGTACTGACCCCTGACTACATGGAGAAAGAATGGATGTCAGCAAAAACAAGATTTTCAATATCCAAAATGTGACACTCACCGTGAGGTCTCCGGAAATGTTGGCTCCAGCCAGGATTCCTGTGGCTGCAGGAAAGAAAATGGCAAACATGGAGAAGAACGTCTCATCCTCTCTGAAGTCTGGTCCCAGATTCTCTAAGAAGATGGCAGCTGTCGGAGGAGGGAGCCAAAACAGAGGAATACATACTTTTCATTTAAATTCTATCATTGAAAATGTTTGGTCTGCGACACTTTTGAATGGACCAAATGTTTGGACAAAACGGAGAAAGTGCAGACTGACTGTTGTAGCCGAAGAATCCTTTCTGCTCTTTGCTTTCTATGGCCATGAAGCTTCCTATGAAGTAGTTAGCGATGGCTGCCAGCAGGATCACCAGGAGGACAATCTGAGCCTGAAAGACAAAGACAGAAAGAGAAAAAGAGATAAGGAGGGGGATATGAGTAAGGATATTTTTACTTTCTCATTACTAGTAAGAACACTTTATTTCAAATTTACTTTACAACGGGAGAGAATCAATGATCAGGGTCTCAGAGACAGATTGCTCTATAAATGTTCACATTTTAATAATCCCATCTGTCAACGACAGGTGCCTTGAAATTAGTAAATTGCACATAGCATGCTCATACGATACTTACACCTTAGCTATAGTCTGATTGGCTTATAGCAGGAAATTTAGATGAGAGCAGCAACAAGACACAGACTCTACAGCCAAACATAGGCACAGTGGTGCCAGCATGTTAACATGGGGGTCATCCTTATGTTCCCAGGGTCCCTTTATTGTAAGAATGGTAAAAATCTGTTAGGCCGCTGTGAAGATATCCATGTCTAAAGTCAAAAAAGGTGTCTGTCCGCAAGTTTGAGGGCGTTAGTGTCAAGAAGTATTACATTAGAAGGCTGTAAGCTGTCGTGGATCATTTTAACATATTGACCCAGGGAAACATACATTCCACATTTGACCTAGTTTAAAAAAAGCATTACTAAGAATTAGTGCTGTCAGTTAAACGCGTTAACGCAAACCCTTTTTCAATGTCACATGCTAGTAACGTTAGAAAAACTAGTGGTAATGTTATGTTTTGAGTGGATGGCGAGTGCAAGATGCCTAAATGGACACCAATAAGATTCTGAATGGAAAGTTTACTTTTTAAAAGTTGCCAAATGGTTCCATTGACAAGACCGAAGTGATCTGTGTGTTGTCGTTGTGAACAGAGCTATCATCGCAGCACATCCAGACTGAAATACCACTTGATGGCCAAGCACACAGCTGATGCCAGTTCTCCGCCCCCTTTTCACCCTTTTATTGATTGACAGTGTTACATTGAGAGATTATTTGCTCCAAGTGTAAATGTTAGTGTGAAATTGATCACTACAGTAGACTAAATGCCAATGTTGTTTTCAATTTAAAAAGAACCTTTGCACAAAGCAAGCCAATCCACTTTTCCATGTTGATAAGAGCATTAAAATGAGAAAAAATAATGCGACAAAAAGAAATCAAGGGACATTTAGAATAGATACAAATGTGTGATTAATTGCGAGTTAACTATGACATTAATGCGATTAATCGTGATTCAATATTTTAAACATTTGACAGCAGTACTAAGAACATAAAACCTTTTAAAAGGTCTACTTAATGTGTCCTATTAAGAAGATATTGGGCTGGGGAACATAGGACCCTGGGGACAGAGATACACCCCCTAACATGCTTAAGAAACCAATGCTATGTTTAGCAGGTTTAATGTTTACCATGTTCACCGTCTTAGTGTAGCGTGTACGCATGCTAACATTTACTTTTTAGCACTAAACCCAAAGTACACTTGAAGCTGTTGGGAATGCCCTTCGTTCTGCAGGTATTTGGTCATAGACCATACTGGACAAATTCATATTTTGACCTGATGATGACGCTAGATGAAAAGTCAAAGGATCACCAGCATTATTACAATTCAACTTCTGGGGAACATGAGTTTTTGTACAAAATGCCATCTTAATACATCTCACAGATATAGAGATATTTCAGTCAAGACCAAAGGCTGTTAGAACCTTCAACATCAACTGCAGAACCTCAACAGCTTACAATGAACATCTTGCGCCAGTCTTCCAAGATGTCAGCAGAAGATTTGGGGTGGCCACTGTTTTCTCTGCGATATTATTGGTTCACAGACCTACCTTGGCTTCCCACTCCATCCCAGCTACAGAGATTCCCAGCAGCAGGATGACGGTTAGAGTCCCAACGATACGAATGTCATTTAGCTCATCGGTCATCAGAGCATCAACGTCCTGCAACCAACAACCAAACAAGGAACAAGATCCCTGTCAGAATCAGTGGTGACAGGCAGATGTTTGAATGGTTATACCAAAGTACTTCTTACATTAAGCATCTCCACAACTGTCTCTGCGAAGCCCACGACGTACATGGCCACAGCCACGGCATTGGCAAAGGCAAAGATGAGACCGATGGAGCCTCCGAACTCCGGCCCCAGACTCCTAGAGATTAGGTAGTATGCTCCTCCTGGACAGTAGTGATACACGGTATTAATCATTGTTTCGTCATAATTTTAAGTATTTAGTTTCTTTCATAGCAAAACTTTAACAGGGGGCTTTCATTTTAAGTATTCTGATGTATTAACCACTTTTAAAGGATGTTGACTTACTGGAAACATTGGTACATGTTTTGACTGAGCCCTAGTACAGGTTTAGCTCTCAGTATTTCTTCAGTTGTTTGTTGAATGCTAATATTTTCACAGCCAGTTAGGGTTTTTAAAAACATTTATTTGGTTCTTCTGAAAGAATATGAATCCCCTGTATTTCAGCAAAACAAACTGATAACGAATAAAATCCCCTTACTAATCAGATAACATTTTTTAAATAAAAGCTTGTGTACAGTAGCTGTCTCACCTCCTCGAACGAAGCCATTTGTTGCTATAGCAGAGGTAGACAAACCAGTGATGGTGGTAACCAAAGTGGCCATCAGAATTATCACAATGGTCAGTCCTGTTACACACAAACAAATAGAGCCAACCCAAACAAACAAGATTTTAATAAGGCAACTTTGATTAAGTCATCATCTCCAGAGCGATCATAGTAGCCAACCATGTTAAACTGTTTGGTCCGTATATGTTTCAAGTTGCAATAATTGTTTTTAGAATTTTAGCAAGTAAGCTAACTCAACTTTTATAGCTTTCCTCAAATGTTCAAATGCTCAAATGTTACTCAAATATGAGGAAAAAGTAAGTTTTTGGGGATTGTTTTTGGTGGCGGATTATTCCACATTTGGTCTGTACTCTAGTGAGTATTTGAGGCAGCAGACCAGTGTATGTGGGATTGAGTGAAGATAAACTACAATGTGTGTGTTCATGGTAATGAAGGAAGATGTCACCCAGTGCAAGAGTGTGGCTCAGTGAGTTTAAAAAAAAACCCAAATGTTGACAACAATGCAGCTCTAAGGGACAGAGGAAGAAAATATATCAGGCTTTGATATTTCATATACAGCACTTGTTAGTGGATACATTCGCTAGTGCTGTTGGTCTTTTCATGGGATTTGTTGGTGAAGATATATAGAGCCTTATCCTTTAAGTATAGTTGCCAAATAATGCATTTAATGAGAAAGGCTTCACTCTGATTGGCTGGTCTGAGGACAGGGAGAATCCTGAAGGTTGTTGAGCTCAGACTTGGATTCTTTTCCTAAAGTCAAAGTTAAACTCAATGTATTTGCACCTACCGATTCCAGCCTGTCCCACAATCCAGGTCATTCGAATAAAGAGCATCACACCCCAAATATTCAGCATGCAGCGGATCTGCAACACACACACACACACACACACACACACACAGACTTAATTACACACAGAGTTAATCTTGTGGGGACCAGCTTGAATCCCCAGATGGAAGAATGTAATTATTAAAATAACAGGATAAAACATTTATTTCAGATCATCATTATTATCAGATCACATTAAATATCACAGGCAGAAACATATGAATGCTTCGTCCATGTACAGAACACTAACCAAGACTCCTTTGACCCAACCAAACTTGATAGTTCCTCCTTTTGCCTCCTTTGCTGCCAATGCCGCCGCCGCCTCCTCAGCCGCTGACGGCTCCTCTCCATTGGCCAGACCGTCCTCAAACGGCTCCTTACAACCAATCAAGGGAAAAGAGTGAAAGACAAAGAGACAGACAGGTG
>CM049375.1:5608402-5623402 GCA_026937815.1 Etheostoma perlongum | reverse complement strand
AGGTTTCTTCCTAAAAGGGAGTTTTTCCTCACCATTGTGCACTGTTGCTTGCTCTGGAGGGAACTACTAGAACTGTTGGGTCCTTGTAAATTATGTGGTCTAGTGTGGTCTAGACCTACTCTATTTGTAAAGTGTCCCAAGTTAACTCTTGTTATGAATTGATTCTATAAATAAAATTGAATTGAATTGAATTGAATTGAATTGAATTGAATTGAATTGAATTGAATTGAAATTGAAATTGAATGTCATTCACCCTTCTCTCTCCACTTTCATGTATTCAGCTGTCCTGTAAAATAAAGGCCCAAAATGCCCCAAAAACTATCTAAACAAAACTGACTGACTAAGGTGTCATTTAAATTCTACTGCACATGATTATCTCTTAAAAAAAGCATTTCAATGTTTGAAAAACCCAGAGGGCACAAACTAGGGTTTAGGGTTTAATCCCTGGTGTTGTCTTCCTGTCAAAATTGAAAATCAACACTTTTGTTGACACTTTTTATTGATGTTTTTTCAACACTTTTGACACTTTTTTTAATGCTTGTCACTTTTTTTAATATTTTCAACACTACATAACATTAACTTATTAACTTTATTTTTACAGTTATTTTTAGAATTTTTGGTCAATAAACCTCATTAATAGGAAATTATCCCTAATGTTTGATGTTCAATTTGTTTTTCAAATAAATATAAAATTGAATAAGACTCCCCAAAATTAATGAAAGTAGAGATTTGTAAGATTTGTAAAGAGCGTTGTGTGGAATCTATCGTGTTATTTTGGGTAATTAAAAAGAACATTGATATAGGAAAAGGGGTCAATTTGACCCGAGGACAACATGAGGGTTAACTAACTCCCATGTGACCCGAACAACAATAGGTAAATGACAGGCTCGACAACTCACAGCACCTTAACAGAGAATGTGGTGTATACAATATAACTGAGAGACACAATAAAAAACAGAAACATTACAGCAAAAATATAACTTTATCCAACAGAGGAAAATCTGTGTATGGTTTCTATATTTACAGAATGAAATTACAGTCATTCATATCTCTGTAACAGTCGTCTTCATGATGTTTACACACAGTCACAGTTGCAGGTATATGTTAACATACAGTTACATACATACAATTGTCATACAGTTAATTTACCCAGTAGAAACTTCTTTACTGTGCCATCCGGTGGTCAAATCAAGAATGACGCTGTTGTACATTCAGCTGAGTTTGTCTCATTTGTCTGCAAATGAAATCGTCTGCATAAAACATCAAAGATAATACACAGACTAAGATTAATTATGGTTGCTGTCATATATAATTTACTGCCAGTAACAATATGGGCGAAGCACTGAAAGTTGTAGTAAAATTGTTGATTGTACTTTCTGAATGCATCAGGGTTTTTATTTAGAATGAATGACTACAATAAATCTTGCAAAAATGGGGATTCAACACACAACCAAACAATGCAAGGAGGGAAAAGTAGAAGATTAAATGATCACGATGCTCATAGTGACGCAACAATATGAAAAACAACAAGGTGGTTTGACCAGCTTGTCTTAGGCTCAGCAGGGACATGGACGCAATGTATAAACCTGTCTTATATTCACATAAATGTGAAAGATAAGGACTATTAGAGTCCCCATAAAGGCAGAGGTAGCAGCTAAAATCTTCCTTAATTTCACTTGAGGTTTTGTGCTGTTTTCATTTTTATTTTAGAAAGGAAGTACAGCATGAAATAAACACGAGGAAAACCCACTTAAGGGTTATGACAAGGGTTGAAGTCCTGCATTGTTTTTCAGTCTTAAATATAGTCATGCAGACAGAAATATGTCAGCCATGAAACTGGGCAAAAGTCAAAAGATAAATCCAGCCCTAAGAACACCACATTGATCCAATACTGTCAACAGAATTGAGTTCAAAGTGACAGGTCAAAAGAAAATAGGTCAAAAACATGTACTGTTACTGCTTTCCATACAGATTACTTAAAATATCAGAGTCTTTAATACTGCTATCTCTACTACATTTCGTCAGACGTACTGTACATCACACTGATGCAGTGCTATTGTAATACTATTCTACATGTTTCAACCTATGAAAAGTTAATCAGATCGGTCTGTAACTGCAGCTGGTAGTTGTGTGTTGTTGTTGTTGACCAGTGGTTCAACTTCCTCAGTGATGTAGTGTGTACTCCATGGTGTGTCAGTAGGCTACACTGTGACATCACTGCTGGATCTATTTACAGGTGAAACACTGGACCCTCCAACACAATATAAAGTGTTTGTGCGTATCATCATTTTAAAGCCCTTCATGTTAATGCGTTAATACTTCTCAGTATTGCCTGTTTATCTACCATACTAATCAACATATTTACAATATATTTACAGAACTCTTTATATCACAATATACTGGTTTCCAGTACATTCAGCTAGCTTCGTCCAGCAGTCTCTGCAGGTTCTTCTGCACCTGAAAGCACAGATGTGTGTTATTTTTACTGTTGCTTTATTACATGAACTTAAATGCACACTTTTTTTTGATAATCTGCAGAATATAGCAAACTTGCTTGGGGTAGAGATGTGTTAACTGTTCTATTTTCTATTTATTCTAGGAGAGTAAGCATGAATTTCATTGATTTATTTATTTTTTCAGGAATTCAGTTGTCTATCATGTAAACCCAAAAATACAAATAAAAAATAATTAAAATCATGAACTCAAGTGTCATTTTGAAAGAAATAAAACAAACACAAAGTTGGTCTGTACAGTTGTGCTGTTAATTATATGTAGTATGCTGCTAGCATGCAGCCTGATGTCTGACTTTATTGTGTCACTAAATAAATTGTACACACAGTACTGTCTAACTTCTTTCTGTGGACATGTAGTCACGCTGTTTGTATTGCTAACAATGGCTAACCTGGCTAATGCTAACCCCACGTTGCCAGCTGCTAGGCCTGCTCCTCACCCTTGCCCCTAATACATTTCCTTTCATCCTACCTGCTTGTCGTGTGGTGTCTGTTTGCATTTTAGTCATCTAAATACATATAAATAATCACATTTCCAATTGATTATGCTGCTATTTTTCAATATATATTCAATATATAATATTTGCAACCAATCTGATCCAATTATGAGTCTAGATCCCTTTTTGCTGATGATACTTCACTTTATTAACACGATTTTAAACATGGCTGTCAGCTGCTGCTGCTGCTATTTTTTTGTAAGGAGACAAATGTCAGCATGAATTTTCAATGTAGGTCAGATTGACTGAGTAGAGACTGATTGATGAGCGAGGACAGGCTCTTCTTACAGATAAGGTCCATGCTTCTCTATGAACAGATCACTTACTATAAATGTTTGATTAACGGCAACAGTTGCAAGCTGCAAGCTAGCATTGTTTCTATTTCTGAAACCGAGTGTGGTGTCACATGTCGACAGGCGGAAAACATCACTACCACAAGTTTACCCACTGTCAAATTTGTAGTAGTTGAGTTTAAAAAGTTAAAAATAAGCAAGTTAAACAAAGAATACTTTAACTGCATCAGCTTAAACCATTGTGCAAGAATTGGATAGTTAGGGCCTCAAACATTCATCATTAATTGACTTATTCCCTCAATGTTTTGATGATCTAAAAGAGATTACTACACAAATAAAAACCACAATGGCATTATGGTAAAAAACAATCAATATTTATGGTTATAGAGAATGAATTCAGCTGAATATGGGAAGTGTACAATAAGTCCCAAGATAGTTATTTTATTTATTTATTCACAGTCTTCCAAGCTTTTTTGTAAGCCTCTTGGTTCAGAATATTCTCGCCCCCAAGAGGAATACTAAGTCTGTTAATTCTTTTCATTTTTGTTTGGTGACGTGAAAGCAACAATGTTATTTATTGTATGTTATCAGTGTATTGACTGATATGGGTTATAGAAAAAATAAATGAACTAAACTAACTAAGTAATGACAACAAAACTGTTGGCACGTCTACATGACACAAGCCTAACGTGATCGCGCACGCAGTTGCTAGTAGCCAAGGAGGACACGGAGGATTAAAAGAACATGATGGACTCTTCAGAAGAGGTCATTATCTTTACTCGAGTTTCTGTATGCGAAAGTTGCCGGACGCTACAATCTTCTGAACATAGTCATACTGAGACAGAGAGAGTTGTGTGGAGCTGATAGTCCGCACCAAGCTTTAACTGTTGATGTTTGGAAATATAAATTATCAACATGATTTGTTAGAATTTACTGATGTTAATGGGAACAAATTCAGAATTTTTTTTTCTTAAATGTAACCTGGAGGACAGAGAAAGACGGACTGACTGACCTTCTCCAGCTTCATCAGATTGATGGTAAGGAGTTCAGAGAAAAGCTCCGTGTCAACGTCACTTCCCCGCAGAAAGTCATTTCTGGCGAAAATAATTATGAATTTCATTAAATGAAAACATAAAGAGCAAAATCATATAATTGTATACTTTACAATAACCAGGATATCATTTATAACATTGTGTATGGGATGTATAACCACAGCCTCTTATACTACTACTTATACTACTGTACTGTAGCTCACTTCATACTGTATGTTTAGACAAGACTATACTTAGGAAATAACAACATACAACATATTTTTTTGATTATTTAGTATTTCTATTTTTAAGCTGTCTTTAACAAACACCATTTCCCAGATGCTAGCGTGACATCATGATGTATATACAGTAGTAATCTTTGTTTGTAAGGTTACATATTCCTAATCTTTCTTTTGCTGCTGTAACAATTCCGTGTAAAGTAAAAAATATCTTACCGGTAGATTAGAGACAAATTGTTCCTAACCTTGAAAGATCTACATTTGGGACATTTCCACGTATTTTTCAAACTAACAGACTGACAGGTAACTAAGGGGTTTCAACAAGTAGGAACATGAATTATATTTTCTCAAACTTTAAATTCAGTTTGAATAATTTCATGTTTTCCAGGACTTTTCGGTTGTGAACTCACTCGTGGTGGGTGAACTCGGTGATGGAGCCGAGCGTCGTCAGTCTCTGCTCCAACGAGATGATCTTAAAGGCCAGGTAACAGGAAGACAAAACCAGGACACACACTCTGAGGACACACACACACACACACACACACACAATCAATCAATGAAGAAAGGATTGCTGGACAGATGAAAAGAAACTTTTGATAAGTGAGAGAAGTGAGTGAACGTATGAGTAAAAATAGTTCAAAAAACAAACGGAGGAATGTGTTAATTAATGCATTATTAGATTAATAAATAGTTGAATGGGTTGATCAATGTAGGCCAAATTAGTTTTTTTGTTTGTTTAATTGAATACTTTAATGAATGAGTGACTGCATAATTACACAGTTGGATGAACAAGTGGACAGATGAATGAATAGGATGAATCCTTGGATTCTTGGACTCACAGTAACAGGTAGATGAACAGCAGAGTGTTGAGAGAAACTGGTTTCAGAGTCCGGCTGTCAATCACCAGCTCTGAGCCTGACGACAGAAAAAGTCAATTTCTTCAACTAACATACTTTTTTTAACCGATCAAAGATTGACATAAGCTTTATTGGTCCTATGTTGATTTTGTTGTCAAGTTGTCGTAAATTACGATACATCTGAAGGCATTGTGTACATTTGTTTTTTCACCTTATTGATAATCTGTATTGTTTATGGCTTGATATATGTGCAGTTTTTCCCATGTTGTGCTGCAACAACAATTTCCCTCGGGATAAATAGTTCTATCTCTTATTTTAATACCGTAACAACAAAAGAGTCATTACGGAGGGAAATTAACGTTATCGTCTCAAAATAATAAACCATACACATAAAAATTGCGGGGTTATAAAAACATTCAGCATGATGCCTGGACTGTCAGATCTGGACATTTTGGAAGAATGTTAGATAAAAACTTCATAAAGTCTAGTTGTGATTCTTTGTCTGAGTTTAGTGCTGAAACTAATGATTTTTTTTTTCATTCTCGATTAATCTGCTGATCATTTTCTCTATTGTTTGGTCAATAAAATGTCAAAAAATTAGGAAGGGAAAATAGTCCCTCCCAGTCTCTCAAAGTCCAAGGGGATGTCTTTAAATGTCTGTTTTTTTCAAAACCCAAAGATATTCAGTTGAAAAAGACATAAAACAGAAAAGAGCAGGACATCTCCCTATTAGGGGGGCTGAAAACAGAATTTTATGATGACTATTAACAGATTATCAAAATAGTTTGGGATTATGTTTCTCTCCGTTGACTTATTATTTAGTTGACTAATGGTTGCAGCTCTGACTTACATAAAGTTAGAGGATTACAGACATATTATACGGTCTCTGCAGGTACTGCTGACAGCATTCATACCATCTTGAGGTGTGTTGTGCTGCTTTTTCTCTGAGCTCTGCTGGTTCTGCTGCTGGTTCTGCTGCGGGGTCTTCACTTTGTGCTCAGGGTCTGGATGATCGGTTGAGGCTCCACTGTCTTTGTGCTTTAACACATCCAGGAACTGAGGAACGGGGAACTCTGCAGCATTGGAGAGACAGGCAGCAGTGTGAATGGGGAAACTGTGTCCCTGAACATGACTCTGGTTTTGCTGGTACATTAACTCCACAGAGTAATAAGACCCCGTGGCCTTCTTCTTTTTTCTTTTTCCTCCCCATTGTTAAACAGTGGACGGTGTCCAGGTGTCACATTACATTCCTCTACGCTTCAGGTCTTCACTTGAGCTTTTCTCAGGTGTAACAAATGATCCTCAATGCCTGCGGCAGCGATGAATGAAATAACAAGCAGGGGGGAAAAAGTAAATAGTTTGCCTGGGAACCAGACAAATCTGCGAGCTCATGTTTTATTTGCTATGGCAGATAGATAGAAGGTAGGCAAGTCAGATTTATTTGTATAACACATTTCAACACGTACCCCTACCCCTTACTCCTAGCCTTGGCGCTTGAAACCAAGGGGTAAGGGCTAGGGGTGAAAACATACCCCTATGAAATGGGACACCACTCGGTTACATCACCATACAGTATTGATCTATCCGCCTTTTCTCTAGCTTAGTGTTAGAGGAAGCATTTCACCTTGATCACTGAGTGAGACCTGTTGCCCAGGTTGGCCCAAAAGAGATTCACACCTTTTGATTAGTTGGAGCAGACGGTATTGAGCCTATGCAAATTTACTCAGACAGACTTGGGAGTTGAATGTCTTCTCAGCTTTTATTATTGCTTTCTGTAACCGTGCATAAAACTCTGGTTAGATACAGCTTCTTGTGAACTTCAGTCTCCACTGGGCAGTAATTAAAACTCATGTGAGCCAGCTACTGTATTGGACATGAGAGATCTTTTCCTTTACAATGAAATTAAGAGCACTACTCCTACTGCAATAAAAAGACATGTGTCCGCTGCTCAGCACTACGTCACATTTCATTGCTCTGATTGGTTGTAGATCCATCCTACTGTGTCCAAAA
Source organism: Etheostoma perlongum (assembly GCA_026937815.1). NCBI lineage: Eukaryota > Metazoa > Chordata > Actinopteri > Perciformes > Percidae > Etheostoma > Etheostoma perlongum. The sequence continues at coordinate 5,615,965 of CM049375.1, read as the reverse complement.
GCATCTTGGCCTACAGCCACTGATAACGCTACCATTGATCATACTAAGTCGCATTTGTGACAACACAGTATGTTTCTCTTGTGTGCACAGTCAGTGGAAGTGAAATACTGAAGGAAGAAAACTAATTGGTTGGTCGGTTAGAGATACCTGCTATCTTGTCGTAGTCGGGGGTGGGGGAGTCCGAGCTGCTGCTCTCCTCCATCTCCTGCCTCCTCTTACTCACTGCTACGTCCATATCACAGAAATCTCCTGGAAAACTCTGCAGAAATCCACAGACACACAAACACACACGTCGCCTAGTGGGTGAGTCACTTATTGAGCGCCAGAAATTCAATTTTCAGTCCTGTTACACATTTGTTAGCAGGAGAGATTAATAGATAGGTGATGTCTAAAAAGAAAAGGCTGAGAAATACAATATGAAGGCTGGGCCGATGCTAAAGGTCAGAGACAAATACACTGACAAGACAATTAGCATTGGATACAGTTTTGTTGGTTGTATAAAACAAATATAACTACAGTATATGGAGTATGAATAGTTTGTAGTTCTTGCATTTCTCCTCTCTTCCCCATCTGCAAGCTCACCTCAGTGGATTTTCCCACAGACGGTGTTTCTGAAATGCAGTTTTAGGTCTATATTTTAACATACATTCCTCCATAAATCAAGTATTTTGTTAGCATTTTACAACTACAGTTCCCATGACACTCCACCTCCTGTAAGCTGAGTGGACTGCTCTTAGCTTTATTGAAAACAAACCACTCTCTATGTTTTGATGTTGTCACCTTTGTCTCAGCAATTATGTGAGTGTGTCCATAACTTCCTATATATAAGTACCACAAAGTACTACTACATCCATCATGTTGGAGCTGGTGCTGCACACTTTTGTGTTTGTGTTGGACTTACCAGAGAGAGGTGAGGCAACTGAGGTGACCTCTGACCCCGGAAGCTGTTCTTCGCTGAGGAGGGACAGGGCTGCTGCACGGACTCTTCTCCTGTACACATATACAATCAGATGTAGTATTCTGTTTTACAATAGAATACGTTTTTATTAAGAAAAAAGAAGAAGCTGGTTGATATTACAAACATTTGAAGTCGTTGCAATTTGACTTTCAGATCTGCAGTGATATTCAGAACCACAAACAGTAAATGTTACATTGCTCATGTCGGCAATCTTTAGTTTTTTAACCCTCATGTTGTCCTCGGGTCAAATTGACCCGTTTTCCTATACATTATATAATGTCCTTTTTAATTACCCAAAATAACATGATTGATTTCACACAACGCTCTTTGGCAAGTACAAATCTCTTATTCATTAATTTTGGGGTGTCTTATTCAATTTTATAGCAAATTGAAGTGCTTTTGAAATGTTATTGAGTAAAAGTTGACATACCTTCCTTTAATTTTAGTCTAAATCATTCCTAATTTATGCTTTTCTAACGCAAAATTATAGGTATAAATTGCTGTTGCATAGTGTTAAAAGTTAATGTGACAAACATTAAAAAAGGGTCACAATTGTTGAAAAAAGGGACAAAAACATAAAAAGTTAAAAACATTAATAAAAAGTGCCAACAAAGTTGTTTTGCTACCATGCACGGCAGCTGGATTCTCGCAATATCACGAGATTATGCATGAATAACTGGATGACTTATCACATGAAAATCCATCTTGTCAGGCTTCAGGTAAATGTGTTTGTGTCTAAACATCCAGCCTACTAAACCAATTAGCGTCTGGTGAGGAGCTACTGGCAGCTACAGCCATGATTTAGCTGTGTGACTGCTTATCCAAAACAATTATAGACGCAATAGACAGATGGTTCATCCAGTGCCTAGCCCATTTACAAACAGTTTCCAATGACGACTTCTCAGGTTATCTGTTTTGCCTAGTCTGCATCCTCAGTGTTCCACTTTCACAGATTGCTGTGTTGCTGATGGAAATTCCATTGGATTTCACACATTTAGGCCGGCTTTCTTTGTGTTGGCATTTTAAACTGGTATATTTATGAGGACTATGGTTAACTGCTCTTCTTCTTTTCTGTTGCTACAACTATTTTTGAACGTAAACGTTCCACCAAAAAAAGTTCCTTCCTGAGACTATTTTGCAGCGGTAATTGTGATTGGTTTAAAGAAATGCTAATTTCACCTATCCTGGGATTCTATGGGGACTAGCCAGACCCTCCACAGCGCCGTGGCGGATGAAGGTCTGGCAAAGCGAGACTAGTTTTGATTAATATCACATCAAATGTCTATGGTTTCTGACCCTTGTCAGGTTTATTATATTTATTCTTTCTATTGAATGTTTGAATGTCATACTGCACATTTCCTGTACCTTTCCTACTACTGCTGATGTTTTGCACACTTGTTAGGTGTATTTTATCATTATTGTGCTGTACCTCATTATTATATTCTTTGTAAACATGTGTAAAGACATTCATACAATACACCAGTTGAGGCTAATTCAATTGCTATTTTGTTTGCATAATGACAATACATTCTTAAATTCTTCAAAAAAGACTTAAAAACTAAGAAAAGCTCATGTTATTTTAATTTCATCATCATGTATCTCTGAGTTTAAATGTTTGTGTTTGACAACACAAAAAAAGGTCACAGAAAAGCACTTTAAAATTAATTTAAAAAAACATGAAAATAGTGTCTTTAATTGCATTTTATAGGTTTATACCTGACAAGAACTGTCTAACAGAAAAGGATATGACTGCATGTGGGCAGTCTGTACCTCCAGATGAAGACAGATGGACATCAAGAACTTGTAGGTGTTGTCTCTGGACATGAAGGACACAAAAACATACTGCAACAGAAAACACAGACGTTACGTTAAAAGCAGACACAAACACTGAGATAATTAGATAAGCCCTGCTGGTTTGTTGTGTTGGACAAAATACTAATAGATGTGAAAGGAGGAATTCATGTGTGAGCCATAAAATGATGCGGAGGTGAGACTAAGAGTCTTCCTTCTCACCCTGTCGTTAGCGGTGGCGATCACCAGGGCGTTTGGCAGCAGGATGGCAGTTTTGGTTTTCTTGATGTGCGTGACGGACATCACTGGGATGGCGATCTGAGATGGCCAAAACAGCATGATGAACAGTCAGAGCAGCAGGGACTACTATTTACACTCCGCTGCTACAGAAGCACTCATCGTGTGGGAAGTAGGCTGACTGTCATAGACACTTTGAAACCTCATTAGTCAAAGAAATGGAATCCTGTGAGATGATTTAGTATCACAGTATGAACATAGACTGAAAGCAGGGAAATAATATTTCCTAAATCATCTCTTTCAAACATAACAGTTGCTATAAATTGTGTAAACTGTGCTGCCATGCTGGCCAGGACTATCTTTTAAGCTTTTATATAGGGAAAGTAGAGCTGTGCAAGAGAAAGCTATCAGAACAAAGGATAGAACTCAAAGTGAAATGGGAAAAGTATCAGCCCTTAAAAGCACAGGAGCTGTCTATGTATCAGTGGTGCTGAAATGACTGCTGACTTTAACAAAAGGCATTTTTTGGTGCAATAACCTCAGGAGTGCAGTGAATTTATGGAAGCCAGTTTCTGCCAATGTGATTAAAAAAGGTCTTGTAAGTCATTATAATGAGAAACCTTCTCAAATTAAAGACTTAATGAGGTGGTTCTCTTTTTTATCCTCCTTCATTTTGAATGAGTCAAGTGCTTATTAGGCTACGTAAAAAAAAAGCGTAGCTGCCTGTGGCGAAACGTTGAGACAGATATAACTGTTGGAGAAACACAACCCAATGTCACTCTGCGGAGATCAGTTATGTAACCACCAATCAGACTTGTCAGCTCGTTTTGAGGCGGTGTGAGAGTCCCGTACAGGAAACAGGAAACAGGAAACATCACTGCCACTATCGCAGCCACAAGAAAGTTTTAAAATACTATGAGGAAAAAAAAAGCAACAATCAAGCACTTAACTGCCCAGGAGTTTGTTCATCAGCTGACTATTCCTTGCACAAAGCACTGACCTTAAGTATGGAAAACTGCATTTTTGACATAAAGAAGACAAGACTTTACAGAAGCAGTAATCTCAGTTCCCTGTACCTTTGTGTCTTTGCCAAACACCTTGGAGTGGAAACAGATCCAGTGGTCAGAGACAAACATCCGTCCCTGGTAGAGGATGTCTTTCTGCAGAGCACAGGTGTAACCTGACAAACAGGTGAATAACATCAGGTTACTGAAGGGAACACTTTAGCTTCACTTTGTTTGGGATCTGAAAGAAGACACATTTGTATATTTTTTATTTTTAAAAGTTATTCAAACAGATTACATTAACTTAAATTATTTACTTTCACTTTTTATTAGATTTAGTCCTGTAATTCTGTTATAAGCATTAAAGGATTTCTTAAAACCATACTTTCATGCCAACATGTAACACTCAAATAGTTTTTGATCACTGTGATCATTAGTCATGTTCACACTGGCTGTGATGACATCCCTTTCCAAAGCAGTTTCAGTAATGATACATAATAAAGTTGGGCAAAAGCTATTAGGCAAATCAAGTGGACTTATTACAAAGTAACATTGTGTCTTTAGTATCTCTCTTTGTGCTTCCACAGTGTTTCCATGCTGAGGGACAATGATACAAAGCGGAAATGTAGTATTTCAAAGACTGCAACTTTGGAAGCTTTCTACTTGATTTGTCAAATGCAAACTGTTGTTACATACTGTATGTTAGTATTGTTTTAAGATAGTTGAACCTATCCTTTAAATCATCACCTTGTGTTGAACAAAAATCTCTGTAGATATAAAATGTTCAGCTATGAGCTAATCCCCCCATCCAGTATTTAAGGTGGAGCGGAAAGTTGTAATCATTAAAGACTTACTCTGTCTCAGCTGTTCCTCTTTGCTGATCTCCTTAAATATTTTATGGTACTGACAGTTGCTTTTCGAAAGCTGAAACACAACACATACGCACACACACCCACACACACACACACACACAATCCATAATGTACAGTGAAGCATTCACATTGATAAACTGCTGAAAAATCCCAAATGCACTATTTATTTGACTAATTTTGTCTATTTGTGTCTGTAGATTTATTCTAAGGGTACATATAGGCTATATGATACAAGGTATGGTATGCTAAGGATTTGATTAGATATTGTGTCTGTAAATTGTGATTTCCAATAAAGTTTTATGGAATTTTACAATCAATATCTTTAAAGGTTTTGTTTCATACTCTGCACAGAAATCTCCACTTCAGTAGCACTTCAATCATACCATCGTTCCAGTTTCACTCCTATCTACTGTTTATTCTGAAGGTTTCTACAGAGACTTTGCATCCGTAGCATAATTTATACAACATTTTGTTCTTAAAAACATAGAGAAATTAAAACATTTTATGTCTGTTGACAGTTTTTTGGGGATTTTTGGAGTGATAAAAAGATATTTCAGTTTTCTTTTTACAACCTTTGACTCTAATATGTCAACAAAACAAAATAAGAATTTTGAATCTGGCTTTATCCAATGCTGACATTTCTCTTCTAGATATTTATGCAAATTAAAACGTTCAGTAGACGGTGCCTCATTTTCATATTTCAACATCAAATTACAGAAACTTGTGATACAAAAAAGAATTGTCATGTAACTAATCAACTGGAGGATTTATGCAAATATGCTCTACTCATAACCTTGTTTTTAGCATTATTTAGTATTTATTTATTCTCAGATAAGATTATTATTGACTATGTATTGTTGTTCTCTGAATGTGCCTGACCACATATGAAGTTCCTCACAGGAAAAATAAAGTTCTTTTGATGTGCTTTGATATATTAGTTAAAAATGTTACCCTAGTCAATGCAATATAGGAGTTGATCACAAGTTGCGTTACTATCAATCAAAGTAAAGGGTCAAATGATATCTGATATCACTCACTGTCTGAGATTTGTCCCCATGCTGTAATGTTTGTAGGTGTTATAAAATATGTATCAGCGTTGACTTAATGAACCCTCACCAACCTGGCTGTAGTGAGACTTCTTCCTCTCTATCTTGGAGTCTATTTCTGGCTGGACCTGAGTCTGCAGAGAGTGGTCGAAGGTCTTTGATCTGCATCCACACACCAAACACACACACACACACACACAGAGGAATTATATCATATGATATTATAGCTTATATCACTGTGTGCTGCTATGTGACCCTTTATACGCTCTATACAATCTTTATTTAGGGTCACCATTACATCCAGTAAATAAAATCAACAACAGACTTTTTAATGAATTGAAACAAAGAACAGTTACATTGTGGTTTACCTGACTAAAGCTGGTTTCCTCCTGCCTGACAGCTCCTGTTGCTCGAGATCATTGGTCTGCTGCTCGTTGACCATCCTCTCAAACCTCTGACGCTCCTCCATGTTGTCTACATCGAAACTGCAGACAGCAAGAAAACAACATTCAGACAACACAACAACAAACATCCAAGATATTTGGTTTAGCTCCAGCTCCAGCCGGAGCAGCTACACAGAGAAAAAGAGAGTTGTTAAATAAATCCACTTAAGGACCTATCTGACTAATTTAAAATCACAGACACTCAACTGTATCTTTTAAAGTCCATGCTATTTCACACCAAAGACAACATGTTTTGTTTTTGATATTTTAGTGCAACGTTTACTGTATATAAATTACTTCACTGGGTCTGGAGAAACTGTATCAAGACATATGGTAATACCAATTATAGATTTCAGGTTCCTGATTAGAGTGAGCTTGATACTAACATGGATGTTTGAGAAAAATCTAACGATTTATTTTCATCCATTTATCTATTTGTACTGTACACATTAGCATTTCCTTGGCAGCATTTCTGTAAATGTGCCAGAGTTATTATCAGGAACAAATTAAGCATTCTCAACACAGCGCAAAAGATGTTTTTGCTAGATATTATTATGTTTTAGCAGTTACTCCTAAAATATGTTAAAGCTTGAATCCCCTAAACTTCTAAACTACTTTTGGTAACACTTTACTTGAAGGTATCTACATATGAGTGACATGATGTCACAAACACATGACACTGTCATGTCACAGTCATGACACATGAACCCTAATCTTAACCCTAACCATAACCATAACAAAACCGAATGGCACTTACTAAAAGGAGAGTTATGTCTTAAACGTGTATGACTTGTTTATAATGTTTATACATGTTTATGACAGTGTCATGTCACTCATAAGAGTGACATGACACAGTACAGTAGATACAGTACAGTAGATACCTTCAAGTAAAGTGTAACCCTAGTTTTTCCATTCTGAAACCAGTTTAAATGTTAATGTTATTTCCATTTGCCACATGTCTCTATTTCTTATATCTTAACCAATGTTTAGACTGTTGGAATAAATGTCATAGTTATTAAGGTTAGCGTAGTTAGTTATTAGGGTATTTGTAGGTTGTAAATGTTACTGTTTAACACACAATCTTTTCATTCTTTTTCCATTAGGTTGCATAACTGTACTTGCATTTTAACTGTTTTGTAAATAAACTGAACTGAAGCCGAGCAACAGGAAGCAGCAAGACATCAGTACAGTAATACAGCAACGACATCCACT